>CM036620.1:73775705-74133205 GCA_020746105.1 Trogon surrucura | reverse complement strand
GTTTGAGGAGGCTCCTATAATTGCAAATGACAGGTTCAGCCAGCATGGAAGTGCTCTGTTGGCATGTCCTGGGCTGTGTCTGTCAGTGCTGGCTTTCCAGGAGCTGGTCAAGGGTGGATAGTGTCTCCCTCAGAACTCTGTGGGGGAGTGTGGCATGAGCAATAACCAAGGGAGTATAGATTAATACAGAAAATTGCTAGTTAACTGCTGCTGCGTGTCAGGGAATTGTGCCTTCTCTACCTGCCCCTGGGGGGGCATTTTCACTCCTCTTCCGTCAGCGTAGATGCAATGGCATCAAAATGTTTTCAAAGCAGGGCTGTTCAAGGGCAGTGGGCAGTCACCACAAGTATCGAGGTAAATTCTGAGCAAAAAATGTGAGGCAGGGAAGCACAAATCTTCCAGAGAAGTGGGACTGTCTCTGTAGTCTTGGGCAATCACTTTAGAGACTAATTTCCAGTTAGTGTGTATATATACACACACACACGTGTGTATATGCAATCTGTGTGTATCTGATTATTCTGCCTCAGACAGAATGGGGAAAGTAACTGATACACACTTGCCTTTCAGGTCTTTGTGAGAGACAGTGAGTCCGTGCAAGAGAAACAACAGCCAATGCACACATCTCACAGCTGCAGAAAATCAGATCCTCTCTAGACGGGTTTTTCACCAGGGATTGTGGTGCTTGATTTTAGTAACTCCCCTTTTACAATTTCAAGGGGAAAAAATAATTAAAATAGGTACAAAACAATGTTTCTTGAAAGTGTATTTTTCTTTAATGGGGACATTATATTGTCCTCATCCTATGGCTCTTTGGAATGAGCAGCTGGCTGCACCTTGAGCATACCAAGGGGATATATGAGTCTACAAGGGAAGAAATGTGGCTGTATTACCTGTGACTTGGTCCCTGCTGGGAGCATCACATCTTTACCGCCCCTAACACACTTCATTTATACATCTTTAGCACAGAAGAGCTGGTGCACAATTTGGGTTTTCTTTTTTTGTGACCTTTTTGTTGCATGGTTTTGTGCACAGTGTTTGATCTTGGCTGGATTTTGATTTGCTTCCTGCTATTTGTGCTCTCTGTCATGGGAAGATTGTGTGACAACCCCTAGCGCTTCTGTCTTCAGAGCCCTCATTAACACGAAGCACTACTGCAGGCACAAGTCAGCCCGAGACTTATTTAAGGGACTTTGACCAGCACAGTCAGAGCCAGGTTTAAAAGTCAGAAATTTGTAACTCCCCCTGCAGCACTCCCTCCTCTGATCCCACAGACCTTTTTCTGTGCTATAGGTAGCTCTTCCCACAGGCATTTTCCAGCAAATTGCTTTAAATTCTTCACTGTGTTTGTGATACAGTGTCAGTTCATTAAAGAACTCCAGCACTGCAGCGCTTTGCTCAGTCAGCACCTGGGGACCGGTTACCCGATCTTGCTTTAGCAACAGCACTTGGTGTTTGGAATGAAGCTAAAAGACTAACTTTTTCAGCCACCTTTTAATAAATTATGTGAAAAAGACTAGGCCACTGAGGATTACCATCCTGGTGTTATTTGTGTTTACTTACACAATGTTAATTTTGGTTTGCCACAGCCTTGACACTACTGTTTTTTTCACGCAGTGTGACTTCATTCAGTGCAATAGGGGATAATGTCAAGTATAGATGTGGAAGAAATACAACACTGTTAAACCTCTAAAGCAATTGTAAAAACAGTTTTAACCCAGTAAATCAATAATTTGATAATTACTGTGAGCTAGCTGACCTCGGATTAAATAAAGGAATAGCAGGAAACATGCCCATAATAGCAACGAGCTCAATAGTTTGACATAGTTTTTCACCTGGTGTTTGAAGTGAATGCCTTCAAATGGGACGGTAAGCCAAAATGTGGAACAAAAGACGAAACTGAGGACAAAAGGTTTAAAAAATCCTCTTCCTTTTTCTTTAGCTTGATGGTTTATTTGTCCAATAAAAATGTAAATCTTCTCCAAGTTTTCAGAATTGTACAGCATTATGGCCTTTGCTCTAATGGCAAAGGTAGCTCTGGCCAGGATATCACTTTAACACAGATGATTCTTGTAAAACCTCTGGTGCAAATACAGTTGAGATTGAATTTAATACACAAGCCTGGAAGCCACTACTAGATCTCATAGATATTTACATGATAATGGTGTCATTTCCATAATTTTTTTAAATCTTTGCATCTCTATTGAAACTTAGATAATAATGAAATACATCGATTATTTCTGAAGTTCGGTAGTCATCACTTGACAGCTGATTCCCTGGAAATCTTAAGGCATAGACACATCCTTGGAAGCAATTAAAGGATTCAGTGAAGGCCTTCCTGGATGGTGCTACCCTCATAAGAGGCAATAAAGGAGAAGGCATAAAGGTGTTTTGAAGAGAAGCGTTGAAAAAACAGCGAGGGACAGATTTCTTTTGGTGCAATAAACCATTAGTAGAATAGGTAGGGCGTTGCTGCTGAGCGGGTTAAGAAACTTGAATGTGAGTCAGTGGTAAAGGAAAGTCACTAGAGATCTTGATATTTTGAGTAATTTTTTTTCAAAGGTTATGGCACAGGTCTTACCAGTGGTCTTTTTGGCTGTTGATTTCATCTGTATCCCCAACACTACATAATTTCCTAAAACCTTACTGATGATCTGCAGAAAACTGTGGGCATAGTTGTTCTTTGGTATCTACCACATCAGACATCACCCTGACTCTGTACACCCAACACATCACCCCGACTCAATGTTCCCAGCATCGCCATAGGTGGCTATTTGCAGGAGAAACGTGATAAAAGAGGGTGCTGTTACCATCCAAGAATAAAATTTAGGAGGCACAATTCCTTCTTTCGTTTTCTTACATCTGCATTTCTACTATAAACTGCTCTCTTCCAGGACATAGCCTAGCGTTGCCACAAGGAGACTTGAAGCACGATGTAGAGTTTGGGTCCTCCCACACCCACTTCTTGAAAGATCTGTTTCAGCCTGCTTCTCCCACAACACTTGTACCAGCTCGGTCAGTCTTGCATGGCTGCAACCTGGAGTCGGACACTATGAGCTTTTACTTGACCCTGGCAAAATGACTGAACAAGGTCAGATCACAGAGGAATTTGGGCTGAAACACTGACAAAACACCCAATAGTGTCATCATACGTTGTTGTGGGTAATTATTCAACTAGAGGTAGTTCATCGAAGACTGATTTTCTGTTTTTCTGTGATTCTGATAGTCATTTAGAGTGTGATTTAGGTGCCTGAGGTAGGTGTGCAGTACCGTTTTAGATGCTCTGGTGTATCTGAAACACATATGTGAGGCTAATAGAACTGAGGACCCACTGGAGACCTCCAGGAGACCCTTTTCTCCATGGAAACACATCTGGAGTCAACGTGTGATGATGCCCTGAGATGTATAAAATAGCCCTGAACACCAGCATTGCTTCTTTTCAGTATAGAGTAACTACAGTGTGGTTATGAAATATTTCTATTTTCAGATCCTTTCATTTTTCTTTGAATTAACTTTGCACTGGTAAATGGCAATACATAAGGCAGGACAGAGTCAGGGATATTCCTATTTGCTGGTATCTTTGTGATCCCTTAGCCATGGGTGTTATGTACTCAGGGGTATGTGGGTGAATAGAAATTTAAGTTAAAACCTCCGTAAGAAACAATGCAAAATATGTTATCTCTTCATGCCCTGATCCCACAGATTGTTTGTCTGCAAGGCCAAATGCCAGATTTGAACAAATTAAAAGGTACATAAAATGTGTCAAACTTTTGAGAAACTAGGATTGAAAACATTCATTTTACATTTGTAACACTGTCCATAAATCCTGCATGATTTTCTTTTATGCAGACACCTGATCAATCAGAGGATTGAGTATGGAATAGGGAAAATAAACCCAAAACAAATTATGGAAGAACCTCAGCTCTTTTGCCCTTCTAGTCTATTTTTAAGTATGAAAAATTGCAGCAGCTAGACTTTTCTGGAATCTACTATGTCTCCTGTATTTGATGCCTTTCCTCTGCATAGTAATGTGTCTTTCTAAAAAAAAATCCCCTGATATATGTTACAAGGAGTGTATCTCTTTCACTGAGACAGAACATTTTAATTTCCCGACACCTTTTAGTGATTGCTTCAATTTCCGAAGATTTTGATAAAATCATGTGGTTTTAGAGTATCAGGATTGAATACCCTGCTCTGGCAGCAATTTAATGAAATGCTCTAGTTTCATAGCATTTCATTTGACATAACCTAGCTCAGAGGTCTAATAAATGCAGTGTGATAAATGTTGGAGCTACGATTGTAAAAATATACTTGTAATTGGGTTAATATGCCTTAAAATACTACCCATCAGTTATCTTTCTTCTCACCGTTATATGGCTTGCACTGTAAAGACTAAGCAATGCAGTTTACCCTTTCCCCCTGATATCTCCTTTTCTTTCCTGCTTTTGTAAGAGTTCCTTTTCTTTTTTTAAGCATTTGATTATAGCAAGCTGGACATATTCTCTGGTGCTAGAAATTCTTCTTCATAGCCTGGAAGCTTTTTCTAAGCTCCTCATATGCTTTTCGTAAACATCTGGAATAAATTTCAGAATATAAGACAGACACTTCAAAATGACAGACAAATATAAATAAACATACAGAATACGACATAAGCTGCAAAGCTAGGTTTTGAAAAGTATTATTTTCCTTTAGCATATCAGATGCGTTTCAGAAATAAATAATAGACGTATCATAGTTAGATTAGAACCAGCAATATATTTTGACCTCATTATCAGTAGTGTGCGTGTTTGTGTGTGTGTTTTTGTATGTGCACACACATACACATGTTGCATCACAACAGTACCATAGGACAGAAACTCTTCTGCTGTAAACTGGTACTTTTGCATACTGTGCTTTAGGAGAGTCAGAGCTTCTTTTCATATGAAGTCTGTTTGGGGTGTTTCCCTAGGCTGGAAATGTTCCTGTCGATTTCCACCACAAATATTAGAATTTCAAGAGAAACTAATTAATTTACAATTTAATTTATTGTTTCAAGACACAGGCTAGTATACATGCCTCCTGCTGGAGTCTGAAATCCTTTGTTAGAGTTTGAAAATAGCTATCTGAAGATATATAGCTGTAGCTGAAATATCACTGTGTGAAACCACTGCCTCTGGGCATGTGTGCATGCATCATTGCTCATTGGCCCTGCAGAACTGAGATGAACAAAACTGTACTTGTAATTTTGCTATATATATGTTGCACATATATGCATGTGCCATGTGTTATGCAAGTGATGCGGAGCATAACAGAGGTGAGGGAATGGAATGGAGCGGCTTCTGAGGCCAGGAGAAGACAATAGGGAGCCATTTGACAAGCTAACCATGATGTCTAACAAGAGCAGAAGAAAATCAGCTTGTGCTCTACATATCCTGAGGGTAGCCAGTCATCACTCTCATTTAATGGCCAAAGATTAAAGAGCCATGCAATGGCTGTAAGCAAGTGACTCGGTCTCTAGTTCAAGGAGTAAAGTTCACACATTTTTTTCCACTGCAGTCTTAGGTGGGTCTCAGTAGTCAATGCCTCCTAATGCCTAACATTGAGTAGTAAGGATAATTTACTGTAGGGCTTGTAGCTGAAATTCTTTGTGGCCACATGAGAACAGTCATATAAATCTAGCTTTCCCATGATTTACACATCTTCCCTACACAAGGGGCAGCAGATAGGTTTTAAAGGCCCCTGCTCTTCTACACACGTGTTGAAATCTAGCATCATAGTCACATGAAAATGGGCAAGATCCAGTACTGGAAGGATGCTCAACATGTGCATAATGTGAGAGTATAACTTCAAATGCAGGTACAGGAGAGATTTGTCATTGAGAATTTCTTTCACAACTGCCTCTCTTCATTAATGAGAAAGCACCCTTTTCTATCCTTAAACAGATTTTAAAATACTGCTGCTCCCTTCATTAAGAGTTTGCATTTGGACACTTGAACCAATGTAGTTAAGCTGGTTTACAGTCCCAAAAGTCCAAAACCAAACAAAGTGATTCTTCATCTCCAAGGACCATCCCAGAGGTAGCCAGGCACTGTAGGTAATCTCTGTGAGAGCTTGTTCATGGCCATGGAGTTATGCCTGATACTTGTCTAATAAGAATGATAGAAATTACATACTTGAGCGCTTAAAATTAGTCTTCTTGTTTACACTGTGTCACATCTCTCTTCAGGAAGGTTTTTTTCCTCACTTAACTCCAGCTATTTGATGATACTCTTTTATTTGCCAGGCAGCCAAACCTCCTCTATAGTCGTACAGAAGAACTGCACTGCCCAAAGGCAATTCACCCTGTCCCAACATTGCTCTGAGACAGGCAGGATGGATCATAGAATCATATTCACCCTGTTCCAACATTGCTCTGAGACAGGCAGGATGGAGCATAGAATCATAGAGCCATGTAGCTTTGAAAAGACCCCAAGATGATCGAGTCAAACTGTAAACCTAACATAACATTAGTCCACCACTAAACCATGTCCCTAAGTGCCACATGACAGTGTGAGTCACTACACTGACTCAGCCACTTCCCTGGACATCTTGTTCCAATGCTTGACAACCCTTGGGTGAAGACATTTTTCCTAGCATCTAATCTAAACCTCCCCTGGTGCAACTTGGGGCTGTTTCCTCTCATCTGATCATGTGCTACTTGGGAGAAGAGACTGACGCCCAGGGCCCAGAGATGTAACTTGTAGAAAGTAAAAATTAGGGAAGATGAACCTAATTGCACCTTGTCAGAGTAGTTGCACTGACATTCTTTACTAACAAAGCGGTTTTTGCACTTTGTTTATTACCAAATGGAGATGATTTTTGAGCCATTAAGGAGATTGCTTGGGCAAAGGAGTCTCTGAGGACATTCCTGCATTATGCAATTGTGACAGTCCCTGCGTCCCCCATCGTTTCAGCAAGAACGTATAAACACAGGATATCCATGTGATGGGGTAAGCCAGCTCTGGCTGAAGGAAGCAGGTTCCAGCCCATTGTAGCTACAAATAATGGGTAAAGTAGGAAAGAGGGAGGGTATAGAAGGGTTTGGGTTGGAAGGGACCTTAAAGACTATCTAGATCCAAGCATCCTGCCATGGGCAGGGACATCTTCCACTAGACCAGGTTGTTCAATGAGATGGATAGACTGTTGGACTCTCAGAGTTTCTCCTCTGGGGCCATGCTCCCATCTCCCGAGGCTTGGGCAGCAGATCCAAGGCTGGAGGAAAGCCCCACTGGCAGCTAGGCTGGAGAAGACCCAGGAAGCCTCTTCCAGTTCTCATCCCCATGCCTTCTTTGAGCTTTGTAGCCAGTACCCTGTCTTTCGGCTGCTGTCACTAGCCTGGGAGCACATTTACATTTTCTGAATAGGGTAATTAGTGCTCACTCCTTTCCCTCTGTCACTCGCACCTGGTCTCTGACATTCGTGCCTCATCAGTACTAATGGCCCAGCCATTAGTGGTGATTACTGGTCATTGTTTCTATCCCACTGACCCCCCTGACTGGCAGAAGCACCCCCCTCCCTTCCCCCCCAGCACAGAGCCCCACGTTTAATAGCCCAGTTTAATACCAGAACATCTGAGTACATAAATAAAACCAGACAGGCCCTACCTATATTTTATATGGCTAGTGAGAGATGAATACATGCTTTTTTGATTATGATTAATGCTGCTGTTTATTATTTTTATTGCAGTAGTAGTTTAGATATCACGTCCTATCTAGATGCAGTACCAATTCATCGAAAAAAGATGATTTCTGTTTCAGGCAGGTCACACCTCAGACCATGAGAGCACTGAGGATCTGGAGCAGCTTTCTTCTTGGACAAATAAGTGGCAAGAAAACCGGAGGACTCTAAGATGGAGTTAAGAAAGTTTATCAGATTATACAGAAGGCACCTGCATGGGCTTGGTCACAGTGACTTCAGAGATCATTTTTAGCTCTACATGTCAGGAACCACCCTACTTTCTGCACATCATGCAATAAAACCTTGGTGTGCCAAGTTAAAGAGAATAAATAGTCTTAATATTATACCTCTTTCACTCAGCTTCAGCCAGACAGTGTGATCCCTGAAGGGTTAATGTCCAGGCACATATGAGGAAGAATAGCAGGAACTCACTTTCATTTTGCACGATCATCTACTTTGGCACATATAAGAATAATGACTAATCTGCAAATTTCCTCAGCCCAATAATGAAACAATTTTTTGCCAAGTTCAGCTGAATATAACTTTATTCTTCTGGATTGCTTTTGGGTTGCTTTATTCCAGTCATGCATAGGCGCCCAGAAAACTTGCTCCTGGCAAGCCTGCTCCTCCTATGCTGTCTGTGGCCTGGTTGCAAGTGTGGTACCATAAGAGGAATCCAGTCTTCTAAAGGTATTGAAATAATGTGTATGAAGCTCGTTAAGCAGCTAATCTTCTCAGAGCCTTCCTGGAGGGAACCTGTCCTTTCTGAAATTTATACTGGTGTTAATGTAAATTATCTAATGGTGATTGTCTGACATCCAGCTTGCTACTCCTCCTGCTGCTTCAGAAATAATTAAGCCCTGTGTTAAGGGCTTTTTTAAGACTTTCCCGTAAACTGTGTCGCAAGATTTGTGCATGGTCCCTATCCCGATTTGGATTTTACCTTGAATGAATAATGCTATGTGTATTATAGCTGTCACAGATGAAAAAACAACTTCTACAGATGAGTGAATCCATTTGTTGGTTTATGGATCCCAAATCCTCCAGGGAAACAAATCCATCTGTCATCGCTGAATGCTTGTGTTTTATTTGGTGCTGCGAGTCAGCTGACAGGTATTAAAATGCACATGGAAGTGGACAGATCTTTGCTGACTTCCCAGCAGAGGAGGCCCGTGGGTGTTTTTATTCCAGCACATGCAATGACATAACATAAAATCAGGAAATCCATTCCTAGGGGATAGTACAAATTGTCTGGTCTAGTAAGACATCGATATTTGGTCCATAGGCCTTTGACCCAACCATCTGCCTAGGTCACCTTAGCTGACTCTTTGCTTCTTCTCCTTACTGCCCTTTTCTTTCCAGTTGGATGCATCTCAGGAAAATTGCACTTTGTGGGTCAGTCTCTTCCATTTCCCTTCTCTTCTTTCTTGTTCTTTGTCTTTACTCCTCCATTCTCAACTCTTCGCTTATGCTAGTGAACCTCAGGAGAAGAGGAATAAAAAGTTGCTGGTTGTAGTAATGTTGGAATTTCTTTCTCTGCGGTATTTTCAACTAAGAGGGGGCCAATTACTAGGTCTCTGTTCAAGTTTCTTTGATGAACACCCAGAGTGTGTCATTGGGCAATTAGATTGTGCCCTTTGGATGAGAAGTGATGTTCTTTCCATGGGGATTTAGGCATCTACCTTAATTAGTTGCCTTTCCAAAACTCTCCAGATGCTGAGTCAAGGCAATTTAACTTGTTTCTTGCTATATATCACTGTCAGAGGAGCCTGTCTTTCTCCACTACCTAAAAAGAAAACCCAGTCAACTAAGTGAAGTAGCTGAAGTTGGCATGACTAATCCTTGATTTGGTCAGGCCTGCCCCCTCCCCAAATCATCTAACCTCAGTTGTAATGTCTAGAGCAACAGCAAACTAATGCACTGTTGACAAAGTTAAGAGCTTAAGGTAGACAGGGGTTGAGGATCAAATCTGCAAGGCCACTATTTTTCAGAGTTCTGCTACACCATATATAGTTGGGTAGTAGCTCAGGTTTGACCATCCATGATCTGTACCTGGTGTCCTGCAAAGAAGCTTGTCTTTCTACAGAAAGAAGCTAACCCACAGCCAGGCAGAGACCCTATATGCCCCTAATAAATGCAATTGCCACAAAGCC
Organism: Trogon surrucura; assembly: GCA_020746105.1. Taxonomy (NCBI): domain Eukaryota; kingdom Metazoa; phylum Chordata; class Aves; order Trogoniformes; family Trogonidae; genus Trogon; species Trogon surrucura. Next base: position 74,123,360 of record CM036620.1, on the reverse strand, counting down.
TGGACTATTCAGTATTTCTGCTTGGGTTACTTTACCAGTTACTGTCCTTCAGTGGCTGAGTTTTGAGTAGGAGAATGGCCCAAATGACCTATTCAGAGATTTGGCCTGCTTTGCTGACCTTGAAACGCAAACAACATAACCCTACCTTAAGAACAAAGGTTCCTTCTCCTTTTGTAAAATATGTCTTATTCCAACAATCCCTGCATTTACAGCTTCTTTATTGCTGCTGGTTACTGTTTAAATAAAGCATGCATTCTGGTAAATATCAATTGCTCAAACATAAGCAGTTTTAAAGGCAAGAAGTAGCCCTTCCAGTCTCTAGATGAAGGATGATTTGAAATGAATTGATGTGTTCTGACTGGTGAGTCAAAATAATTCAGAGGGGTTTTTTTCCCCCCAGTGTTAAATCAAGTCAATTTTTTCAAACCATATTTGATATCTTATTGTTTATTTTCGGTCAGCAGACAGCAATTTTCAAGAACTGCTCTTGATATACAGCTCAGATATCTTACAGGTCACATGTCATTCAAGAAAGGTCAACGATTCATTTAAAGTTTCATCATTCTTCACATAAACAGGCAAATACCATTTCATTCACAGGGCAGGCTTTTGTGAGGGTGATAGGCCTCTGTAGTAACAAAATCTGTGTAATCTTATTCCCTGCCTAAAAAAGAGCGAATTGTCATTATTACCATTACCTTATCATATATCTGGGATGTGCTTCCAGTAAAAGTATGCACACCTAAATAGAATTTCATTTAGGGTTAATTCTAAGGACTTTTTTAGATCTCTGTTTCTTACCCTGATTTTTTCTCATCATTCGTAAAAACTGAAATAGTTTTATACCATTATACCTTCCCAGTTTGTTCAGTCAGAATACCTAGGGACAAATATTACACTTGAACTATAGTGATATTTACATTGGCAACGTATTTTTTGCTGTTTGCTAAGAATTAAAGCAAAATTTTCACCTTGTTGATTCTTTTAGAAATAACACCTTCAGTAGAAAATACACATTTTAAAAACAACTTTCTTATATCCAAACAATAATACTTGATTTAATTAAAACCGAACAACTTTTAGGAAATAAGATGCAGTGTTCATAGGCTAAGTGACCTATTTTCTTTCTGTGCTGTCCTCAGTGCAGCATTTCAAGCTGTTAATTTCACTGAATATCCTTCATGAAATAAATAATGTCAGCTTCTCAGTCTGGATCCAAATGAACATGTCTAACCGTTATCTTAAACCATTTTTGTTAGTATTTTAGAAGCAAGTTTCTTATCATGAGTAAAAAAACCACGTCTTAAAAAAAGTAATAAACTTTTTCTATGGAATTAAAGATAGTTTGAAAAAGACATTGCTGACTGTTGATGTCCTTCTGCTACCATTAGCGATCTCCAGATGCAGAACGGAAATAAGACATTCAACTGATTTATCTGGAGCTTTGGGTGAGCAAAGCACGGAATGAGAGTTTTCAGCGTATCTGTGTGCCTAGTTCCTGCACATCAATGTTACTTTTCAACATCTACCCCTGCTTGCTCGACACCACCTGTGATCCTTTGCACCAATGTAATCATGTAAAGGTTCCTCAACTTGTGCTCATTTTCGTGTGTGTGGAGATGAGCCTTTTATCCCATAACCAAACACACACAAGTTCAGTTTAATTCTTGCAGTCGAGGTAGTGTTTACCTCCCTACATACGCTCCATAAATCATTTAACTCAAGAAAAGTTTAAGATAAAGCTTACTTGTGGTTTTGCCATTATTTGGTGCTCAACCCATGTGTGAACTTCATTTGTGGAGGAACGAACTTCTCCATCCACATCGGAAAGTGTTGGCAGGATAGGTCCTTCAGTGGGAGGGAGAGAAAACTGCATTTTGCAACCTGACAGTGAAAGCGACTTTGTTAACCAGGAGCAGAATGAGTTTGATTGATTGAACATAACACAGCACAACATTTTTACTTCATGAAACATTTAAAATGCTTTGGAAAGGGGTTTCCCTTTTTTAAATAGTTCCTTTTAATTTTGGAAACTAAAGCCAATTTCTCTTTGACATTCCTATTGCCTGGGAAGGAGAATAACTTGTTGAGTGGCTTGAGGTAGAAAACCTCCTCCTTGACTTGTAACAACTCTGCTAAATCTCCACATGCATCACTGGGGTCTTGTGGGTAAAATTTTCTGTCTGAGGAAATACAGGTATATGTGCATAAGTGATTTACAATGAATTTTGCAGAATTTTATTGTTGACATTTTTCCACTCCTCAGTTTTACAGCAGTATTAAGGATGTACTGCATTAAGGAGGTTATTATCTAGTAGAGCGTGGAAATACAGGGAACTTTTGGCAGGAGGAAAACAAACAGCACAACTCTTTCTTTCACCAGGAAAAAAAAAAAAAAAAAGAAAACAAAACAGACAAAAAAGCCAAAGTGATGTTAAGGAATTTCATGTAGGAAGTATTGTGGACACTTGATTACTTCCAGTCCTCTGAGACCATAGCCATGTTCTTGAATAGAATGACTGATTTTTCTGGGTTTTTTTGTGACTTTGATTTTCTAGTTTTTGCTGAATTTTAATGAAGTGATGCTGAACAGGTCCTAAGGGATGCCACACACTAGTAGTTCCTACAAACATCAGCAAGTACAAAGTGCATTCACCCACTCCTGGGGTGAAGTATGGAGCCTCACCAGAGTCCTTCCCACAAAAAACCTGAAACAGGATATTGGCTTAACACCACTCTGAAGGAGTTGCCCTAAGTATTGTGAAGCTGCTCCCTCTGAACACAAATTTACCTTGTTTTTAACATTTAAAGTTAGTGATAAATTCTATAAGACAAACCTGAGGCTGTTAGAGTTTTTTCTCCAAACATGGTCATTCCTAGGTGGTTTCAGTAGGTCTCTGCCCTCATTCTGCTGGCTCAGCAAGACAAGCAGACTCTGAATGAAGTTAAAATATTCCTTGCTAGAACTATTTCCTTGTAACTCACTTCAGAAACCAAGATAATAGAAACCAGTAGGCAAGATACTTAAATTTCTTGCCTTGTTACAGCACTCCTTCTTTACTGTTTGATTCTCTTTTGCTTTTATATATCTTATAATCCAGAGAACCATTAAATGTCCCTTCCATCCCAAAACATTCTATGATTCTATTCTATGATTCTATCCATTGATGGGCTGGAAATTGTGGAGGTAAGGACTATGCTTGTCTCCAGCTGCAAACCAGAGTAACCAAAGGTAGGACTTAGCCCAGCAAAAACATCACCGTGAACACAAGAGAAAAGTCAAACAAGGTATCAACATCTGACCCTCAGTGTTCAAAGAGTGGATTTATCACTCCCACAAAATTTTAATAAAGCAATAAATTACAGCCCTTGTAGATTAGCACTTAGAGCCTGGATCTGAAATGACAGTACAGGATTGAAGGGCTTTCTGGGCTTTATTATTGATCCATGCGCTGGCCAGTCAGTTAAGAATCATTTTCAGGACCCGGTTCGTTAAGCTTTGAATTTGCATCTGCACGCTGAATATGTGTATTTCTGTTTGTGTACAAATTGAGTGACAATGCAAATGGCCACATACTGTGCTTAAAAATTGGGTTTAATAGGCTTTTAAAATAACTCAAGTGTTTACTTGAATTTTGCACTAAGTAGCACTTTGCACAGAACGTGACTGTCATGCACCATCATTAGAAGGATGCATTTGATTAGTGAGAAATTTCAATTAAATTGGTGTTTCACACAGTAGATGACAATTAATGAAGCCTACAAACCACACACAAAACGATGGGTGTGTGTTAGCAAGTTCTTCCTGATTTTTGGTGGAGCTATTTGGAGAATACTGCTAACACAGTTTCATTTCGTTTTTTACTGCCAACTTGACTTCCTTTTGCCATTCAGATCCAACTGAAAGCAAAGGAAGAAGTGGTCTTAAATATTGTCATTTGCCATCAACGTGAAGTGGGAGGAAACAGAAGGGTCTCTGTGCAAGCACCAATCTAATGAAAGATTTCATTAACTTTGCTCTCTTTTGGTTTCAGTGTAGGGTCCAATAGTAAAAGCTGTATCAGCAAATATTTCCTGAACTCACTGGAGCTATTCCTCTAATAATGGATTTCTTTTTTTTTTGCAACAATCCGCAACATAATAGCATACATAATTTGTTGCTAAAGCAAATTATGCTTACACATAACAATCTCTCTTACAATTAGAACTCCTTAAGATCGATGCTGATATAAATGAGAGCAGAATTTGGCCCAAAATGGGTCAAATGGGCACCTTCTCAGCACAGATCAATAAGGGTGAAGTTTGAATAACTTGTCAGGTTCTTGTTTTAGATCAGGTGGAATACAGAGCTGCAGGCCTCTACCAACATATTTACAATGTGTGTAACTACAGGCAACACAAACACTGAATAGCAACTATATTAAATTTTCTTGGCTCTGAGATTCTCTGAAAGTTGTTATTACAAGACCTTGCTTTATATTGCCTATAATTTCTTTGAATGTGAACAGGTCTGTTTGAAATTTTCCATGTTAGATATTTCTTCTGGCCATATATTTTGGGAACATTTCAGCTAAAATAGTTGAAGTGCTTCTGAGTGTGAAATTATGGGAAAACACACAGTGTTGTGTGTAGAAAAATTTTCCTTTTAAGTAGTTTAGTGAGAAGATGTGCCTTCATTGTGGTTTAAAGAACAAGACGGAAAATTAAGTGATGTCTGCTCTGCCTTCACCAGAAAAATCCTAAATATGGCTACATTATAAGAATTTGTGTAAGACAGTAGAAACTTTCTAGATGAAGTTAGCCAGTGACTTCCTCTGTACTTGGCAAGGTCCTTTCTTAAAATGTGGGATAGGAACAGGACTTTCCTAGCAATTTCTTCCAGCACTGCTGGAACAAGATCTGATGGATTTCAGCTTCTTACAGGAGGAAGGTGCCAGGCTCCTGCTTGAGCTTGACTAAGGTCTCACAGACGCCTCTTCTAAGACACTGCAGCCCCCAGTGTGCAATGTGCTCCTGGAAATGTCTTGGCATGCTAACTATGCATTCACCTGTATAAAAGCAAACAAACAGAAGCCTGTGTTTCTGGATTCACCAACACTTGAGCTTTCATCAAGTATCCGTGAAGCTTTGGTGCAAAAAGTGCCTCCCAGTCCACTCAACTGCTAAAACTTGTTGTGGCCATCATTTACTACAGTTACTACAAGCAACTAAGATTGTGCTTGACGTCAGCAATCCTCATCTTACTTCTGACATCATAGAACCATGGAATCATAGAATGTGTTGGAGTGGTAGTGACTGTTAAAGGTCATCTAGTCCAACCCCCTGCAGTGAGCAGAGACATCATTAACTAGATCATATTACACTGTGATTTCTTGCTTTGAATGAAAAGCATTTGAAATTGCATTTCATGCCTAAGTTGTGTATTAAAAAGCTATTAAGGTTGAAAAGCCAAACCCCAACCAAGAAGAATATATCAGCATTAATTCAATCACTTCCTAGAAGGCAATCTCCTGCTATCTCTTGGAGATGTTCTGCTGATTTATTCCTGTGGAAGCTGGAAGACACACACTGAGTTGTGTCAGGGCTGCAAGAAGAGAAACATACTGACAGGGCAAACTGTAGGATTCTCTCTCTGCCTTGGGATTGCAGTTCTATGTGGTGCTATTGATAACAATTCAACCAACAATGTCCCTGACATGCCAGTGAAAGAGTGGTCAGCTGAGGTTGACTGAGACGGTGGCTCCAAAGCTTGCTCAATGGAGTTAGCCATAACTTCTATATTGACTATAATAGACTGCTCCTGCATGAGATAACAGCTCCTGTTGAGTTCCTACATTAGCAGGAAGAATCTTCAACTTTATCAACAAGTTACCACTGTCAGCTACTAAGCAGCATCTGTACCAGGCAGCAAAATATCTGTGCAGATCATGGCAGTGACCATGTCTGCTCCACAGCGCCTGGAGAATCTTTGATAGGGCCCAGATCTGTTCCATGATGCAGTTTGAAAACAGGTTTTGATGCCAGGTGGGAGCACAGAGTTAGGGTATGTATGGCTGGAAAAGTAGGTGGGAGAGTAACGGAAGCCCTTGAACTAGATCTTCGTTAGTCAAATGGAGAAGGAAAATGGGCAAGGAAAACAGGTTAGGAAGACACTCTTTTTTACATTGCATTCCAGGTTAAATTCCCCTTTAACTTCCTCTGCAATAGGCAGAAGAATCACAGGACTTATATATTCAAATAACTCTAAACACAGTCAAGCAAGGTGATAATTCTTTCCTAAGGATGGGAAGAGGATAATGTGTAGTAAACTAATCACTGGGTCACCCACCGAACAATGACAATAAAACATAATATTGACCAGCTGCTCCATTCGTGTTGAATGAGCCAGGGCTGCTGGGGAAAAAAATTAGATTACTGCTAAAGACTGTGTCATGATGTGCCAGTGACCAGGACATGTTAGCTCTGGCATTTCCCAGCCTTCAAGTGCAATTTTTCAGACTATTTCATGTCATGGTGTACACATGTAGACACATGTATGTAGTCATGGATATTCACCTGCAGGAGAACATGTACTGAAGCGTCAATACAAATTACACACATACAAATAAAAATGAGAATTTGTCCATGCTACCAGTACAGCCCAGTTAAAGCTAGTTCCATAAATAACTTCAAGATTTGCCTTTGGGTTTAAATACACAAGATGTTGTTTTAAAGACAGTAAAATCCTGGCATTGATAATAATCACAGGCAGAAATTTGCATTGTTGAAACACATCTACCTCAGTGCTTTCAAACATGGTACAAATGAACACACATTTGTACTGGAGCAATGCCCACCTCAGCTGAGCTTCTGATCTCAGCGTTAGATTTGGATGCCTGGACATTTCCATTTGTCTAGACTTTGTTGTTTTGGGGCCAGTGGCTTTAAGATAGTAAGTCTATTATCATTGTCGTTCTCGTCAAGGAAAGGTGCTTGAACACATTTTGCTCTTGGGTTGTATATTTTCTCCTGATGATTACAGAAAGCTAAATGGAGTTTGGCAGAAACAGAGGGGAGACTAATCCAAACGGATGAATATATTAAATACAGTTAAAAGTCACTATGTTCCCAATTATTCTTAAGCTAAAGTTTTACTTTAAAATGAAAAACTAATTCAATTAAAGCAGACATTTTCTTGGTTTAGTTCTAAGTTTCTTGAGCTCTTCACACAGAAGCCTAAATGTATACCTACACATGCACTCACAGGGAAAGTTTTCAACAGTGTATTACACACAAGAGCAAGCAGCAGATTGCTTAAGATTACCCCGACATCCTGGACCAGTCTTGGAGCAGTAATATCTTCATGTTTGCTGTCAAGGCCTGTCACCCCAGCTGACCAGCAGGGACTCCAAGGCAACCCACATTACTCAATCAACTTTAAGTGTTATAAATACTGAGGTCCATAAAAAAGTACAATGTAATGATGACTTAAACAAACCCAATTCATCATCCCAGCCGCACACATATCATTTCCCTCAGGGTGACCAGCCAACCAGCAGTGAACATAACCCAGGCCAGATTCAGATTCCATTTCTCTTCATCAATTTGACTTTTGGGTTTACCCTGCTCCAGCAGAAAAGAAAAAATATCCCCTTAAAAAATGAATAAAAATCTCACAAATCAAATACCGCTCAGCTACTCGAGTCCTTTTTTTGTTGTTGTACTCATGTCCATGCATTTTGCCTCTAGTGATATAAAGGGAAACCCTTCAATTTAAAGGTCAAATGGGGGCCGTTTGTTTTAACCCAGTGAACCATGGCAATGGTATTCACATATATTATCTTTTGTCCTTCAACAGTTGTTAGACTTGTAGCCAGAGGGGAGGCTTGGCAGATTTGCTTGCACTGATTTTTTTAAGATATAAAAACCACTAAATTTCTGCAGTTAAGTGTGCTTGATTGAGTAATATTCTGAAAATCAAATCGATACCAAATCTGATTTTCAGTCAATGATAAGGCACATTCACTAGCACTATTAAAGTTTATTGCTTTCATTCATTTAAAGAGGAAAAGTAAAGATTCACAATTCAGTGTGGTCTGTTCCCTCTCCTGCCTCCATCCTCTTCAACCTCCCTCCTTGATTTTATGGCTCCCCCATTGTTAATCACAGAATCGTCGTGTAAGAACACAGTTAATTATTGTTCCAACTTTCAGTTCCCATGCCCTCACCCCAAATTCCCCCTCCTTTTCATTTAAGGATTGCAATTACAGAGTGGGCAATTCAGCAAAACTGGGTTAAAGTGAACTGGTACCAGCGTGTTGGTAAAAGCAAGGTTTCAGCTACTTCTCATTTCCACACAACTGTGGAAGCAAACTAGTTTGCATAGTCTAGGATTAGTCATTTTTCGTCCTGAATTGCTTTGCATGCTTTTTTCTGCTGTCGAATTACTGCTGTTTTCCTCCACAAAGCTGGTTGCATTTTAAATCAAACATTTCATGCAATACAGTAGCACAGTTTACAAAGCTTAGATTTTTTTCCATCCTGTTGAAATTAGAGGAAAATAATATGGTAATCAGTGGGACTGGAGATCTATAACTGATGCCAAAACTTGACTTTGACCTCTGCCTGTGTCTGCAGTAACATCAAACTGGTTGGGATGCTTCAGTGCGAAGCACAATGTGGTGACTGCTCGCTCTGGAAGATGCTGCAGCTTTTTTCTTCAGACTGAAAACTTGACCTGAGCTGAAGCTGAACTTTTCCCATTAAAATTTTTGATGAACTAGTATTGTCTGGTAAAATAAAAAAAACCTGTTTGCTAAAATACTGATGTGTTAACGGACCTGAAAATAATGCTGTTGACACTCTTTTCCCCAAAGGATCATACAAAAAAATGCCAGAATGAGACAAAAGTAGAAATACCACTGTGGAAGGAAATTGGATATTTAAGTTTACTTTCATTAGAAATTCAAAGGGGAAAATGCTGATTTCCAGCCCTTCATATTTGGAGGTACAACACCCTGTTCCTCTGTTAAGACTGTAAATGCCTTGTAGCCAGGCTGTTCTTTACGTTGTGTCTGTCCGGCATTTAGCACAAGGCCAGATCTTGGCTCTTGGCTCTGCCATCATACACTTGCTACAAATAATGTAAATCCAGAGTGACGCTGCAAGTTGCTGCACTGTTTATTTTTGTCAATGGGTACAATGTAGAAGATGGGTGAGACACAGTTAGGTTTCCAAGGAACAGGAATTTAAATAGAACTGAGACGTTCTTTCCAGGCCTCCATACTCCACCAATTTATTTAGCTGTATTTTTCACTTCTCCCTGTTGAAGCACACAGATGCAAATTAAAGCACTTGCGTGGAGATTCCTGGCTACCACGTGGATTTCAGAAGCTATTACTCTGGTTAACTTTTAATGGCTTAGACAATAAAAACATAGTCCTTTCAGACAGAAATTACATCAGTATGGTAGAGTGATGGTGGGGGCCTGAGCTGTCCCTGCACCTGAGGGGAGAACAGAAATGGTCATCTTCTGTCCTGGGGAAATAAAAAGGAAATATTCCCCAGGGAGGGCAAAGTGACAAGTCCTGATGGACCCACAGAGTTGTCCAAGAGCATGGTTATGTATTGTTGTCTCTTCACCACCAGGAAGGTTGATCAGTTCGTAAATACGCCCATCAGTTTGTAACTCTGTCCCATCAGCTTTGTACAACAGTGGGTTTATTAAGAAAGCAGGAGCCAAGATTACACAACTGATAGACAGCAAAGGAACAAGGGATGTGACACTGAAAACACTTCAGGCCAGTGTGATATCTTATCTGCCTCACAGGGGGGTATGCAGCATCACACAAGCTATAGCTTGTAGCAAATACTCTTAAACGGTTGTTTGCACCTTATTGAATAATTTTGATATTGACTCGATTTCAGGTTGAAGGAGCTCTATGTCTTTGTTGTTCTGAATAATAATTACCATGATGTACAAATTCTGCTTGGCATTTTTCCTGTATCTTATCAATATCTGGCACCAAAATTTGGATCTATGTGTCAGGCTTTAAAAAAAAAAAAAAAGAAGAAGTGGAAATGGCAAAATTCAGCTAGTGGAAGACAAGCTTTGTAACTGTTGAATAGGTTTGTGAGGCTTTTTTAATTTATCTTAGAATAAAAAATAATTTATTAGGGCTGAGATGTGCTTTAAATGGGGTGTGTGTCATTCATGTTTTTCTTTTGTGCCATTGATTTTTCATTTTATCCAGATTCTCTGGATTTCTGAGTACCAGGTAACTGTTAGTGATTCTGCAGGATGTGGGCAGTTGCAGCTGATATGTTTTCCCTTGAGTTGCACACACTGTGATTTGTATCAGTGCAGCATTTTTGAGTCTTGAAAAAATGGGGGAGCTAATTTGGCAGCCTGCTCACTATCTCACATTTCTAGTTCTGCTGTATGACCCAGCCCTCTGTATCGTTTGCACAATCCCCTAACTGATATCCTCCTCTGGACTCTGGCCATCCATTCCTCTTGGTTATCAATGTCTGCTTCTGTGAAAAGACTGATACATGGGAAAAATACTTTTAAAAGTCCAATTTTCCCCACTATCTCTGAAGGAGCCATTATTTGTTGTATTGCTATATCCCTCTTTCTGTTTCACCTTCCCAGAAGAGGGAGTTTGCATGGGAAATCATTGTCTTGAAGCCAGATAATACTTTACACATGTTATTCCTCAGTGATTTTTCAATCACTTGAATATTCCAAAACTTTTTTTCTCCTGTACAGCTAGTGTGTTTATTCTTTAAGAGTGCTGAGCTTCCCCAGACATATACAGTACATACATTACTGTTTTGTCCTTCATCGCTTCTTGGACTCATAGCCGGAGGCAAAGATGTTAGGATTTGCTTGAGCTGAGCAATACAATATTTTTGTTCAGCTGTGAAGATGATTAATAATTTGGAAATTAAATCAATATATTATTTGATTTTCATTACAGTGGGCTTTGCATGTAAGCCTTTTGTACTGGCATTCTCATCCTGAGGAGGAAAACATGTTAAAACTGAGCTAATGGGTTCAATGTAATCTTCCTTGTGACATTGCAAAAATGGAATTAAATTCCAAGGATTAACAGTTCAATGAAAACTTTTGCTGTTTAACTTCCTTGATTATTCTTGATGGACAAAGCAGAAAAGATTTTGAATGTCAGGTATGAAGTAATTTACATATTCCAAAATTACTGAGCCCCTTTTTATCAGACAGTTTGGATCCTTTAGATAGTCATAAGAAAAAAAATAAAGCTCCAAAATTCAATGTCCTCTGATGGATAACAAAGGCTAATTTTCAGATTCAAGGAGTGATCTAATTGTTCAGCAGTGCTGAAAAAAAATCTCCAGGTGCCTTTACCTGTGTCATGTCCAGACTAATGTGACCTCTGGTCTTGCTTCAGATCCTAACTTAGTTTTTTTTCCTACTGGCATTTTGCTGTTTTTTTTCAAAAATGTATGGTATCTGGGTGTGTGGCAAAAACATTAGACAAACGTTGCAATGTACCTTATGTAGTTGACAGAGTTTACTGCAGTCATTAAATCCCACAGTCCCTGAAGGAGGCAGGATTAGGATGCAAGATGTACAGCCACTCTCTGACAGGAGTGACAATACTTACATTCAACTCTGATTTTATTTGACTTCTGTTTATATGGCATTCAGTGTAATTTAAGGCTATATTCAGGTTTAGATGTATCAGATTACCAGAAATCTATTAAAAGCAGTAGCCAGTCTCCTCATTTTTCAGTCTGAACCCAAAAGAATGTCCTACTTTCTCTCTCATCAGTTTTCTGAAGTAGGTCATGAAGTTCAGGAATGAAACTTCCAACTTAACAAATGGAGGGCTATTTGGAGAGAAAAAAATAGAGCTGCCTCTTACACCATGATTCCATGCCCTTGCACTTCCCACTCATTTCTGCAAAACTACCTTTAAACACTGGGATCTGGCAGTTTCCCCACCTTTTGGTCCAAGATCATGTCCCAGTTGTATTCCAGCTGCATGTTGAAATTAAGTCTAGGTGATGAAACGAGGCCACACTCTCCAGAAGTCATTGATTTCAGGACTCTGTACCTCTTCTTTATGTAACATATGTCATTTTATGCAAAAGTATGTAAATTGCCACTGTGCGTCATAAGACGCTTTAAAAAAAATGAGGGAATCCAAAGCAATCAACCAAGTCCATCTCCAAGATGTCTCTGAACCCTCTGATCACCACACAGATCATCATCACAGTCAAAATCTACCAACCAATATAGCCTTTTGTAAGACAGAATTTAAAAACAGGTTGGAGCTGAGGTAATTCAGCAGCATAAGGTATGCAATTGTACTTGCTTTTGTGAAATCATAACCTGCTTAAATGCATACTAGCGTATTTCCAGGCACTTCAGTGGCCAGAAGCTACACACGGGATGAGCAACATTTCAGATATTGCTCCATCATAACATGCAGAGATGTAGATTAGGCAAGATCTGGTTTAATAGTTTTGTTCCAGAACGTTCCACTGGGTCCCTAAAATTAGCCCCAAGTGTCTACCTGTGTTCAAATGTCTTCCTGTTGGCCAGGTTGCCTTCTTGGCCATCCATTGACAGCTGCCCTTTTCTTTTATCCTGTTGCCTCATTTGACTTACCAGTGACACCAGTAGTCTCACTCACCTGACACTACTTACACTAAAAGCTTCAGCATTATCTCCTCACTACCCTTTACTCATTTCTCCAGGAACCTGCTGTACTCTTCAAGAAATCACTCATTCAAGCACAGGTGGATCGTCACTACCACCTACAAGTGGACTTTATCAGAGGCCCATCCAAAGACTTTAAGGTATGATGTTAAAATTTAGGGAGAATAACAAATGAAAATATGTGGCCCCCTTCTTTTCCTTAGGCTCTGATCCCACAAAAGGACCTCTGAGACCCTCCATGAAAGTAAATCTAACTGCACAAAACACGAAGTTCAACCCTGATAAGGTCACTGGAATGATAGTATTCCTTTTTTTTCACCCTGTCCAGAGATCTGGGGCTCACAAGCATCTTGGAAGATCTCAGGTTCAAGCCATAGCAGCCCAAGCAGCTCCTCGTTGTAATCCCCGAATTTCTGTGAGATGATGGCTCACACCAAGAGAAGCGAGGGAATTGAGGGTATTCATTTTTAAGGGCAAAGGTGGTATCTTTGCATGTATTTACGCAGAATCTAGCCCTACAGAATCGAGTCCCAAATGAGATTACCACGTTATGTTGTAATAAAAAGCAAACAATAATAATAGAGATCAGATAAGAGGAAGAGAGGGAAGTTATGATTAATTTTTATCAGACTTCCTTCTCCTTTCCACAGAGTAGTTCAATGTGAAGTCAAAGTTCATTGACATGTTCTCTGTAGTCGGTGGGATGATTGTTTTATATTAGCCGTTGACTTGGCCTGCATTGATCCTTGAGAATGTATCGCACAAATCATTTTGCACTAAACTGCTGAATCGATGAAGAAATCTCCCGGAAAATTTATATTAAAAGTCGCTGTTTGCCTAAATGAGTTCCCTGTGCCCCATATTGAATATTTTGCTGATGAATTGAATGACTTTAAATTTGAACATTGCAGACCCATTAAAGAATGAATTCTTAAATCAACTTCTGCCATTTATGATTGAAATGAGATTTCCCCTGCAATAGACTAGCTGTTATATAAATCAGTTGTGCATTTTATACTGTACCATAAACAAGATATAATTCTTTTAAATACACAACAGGTGCCTTAAATCTTTTGATGCATCTTGTATTTATCTGTTGTTGATTTCAGTATATCTACACCAGGTAACTAACATGGGTTTATAATAGGATATAGTTTCTGAAGGTTAAAGAAGCCATAATCTTTGTTTTTAAATGAACTGACTTTTCAGGGATTATACTCCACATCACCGTTCACAGCCGAGATCTAAATTTAATCTAAAATAAATAATTGTCCCTTGCACTATAAAAACGCAAACTGTCTCAAGTGAGATTATTATTAGGGCAAATTTGACTTTTAGTGTGACATAGAGGAATACTTTTTCTGCTATCTAGTTTTTAATACTGCAGTGAATAGTTGAATTTCTTTCCTTTCCACTAGGACTCTGCACCTTAGATGACCTCTGTATTTACTGGCTCAGGTAAACGACTCAAGCTGTTATCAAAGTTAGTTCATGCACTGGTCCAGTGTTGAAGGGATCCCAGATACAGGACATCCACTGGCAGTTTGCTGGATTAACCGGTGTCAGAGAAGTGGTTCTTCGTCCCATTCAGCATGTGTGTTTGATGTTTCCTACTCAAGCTCCGTGAGGAGGTCACTGTTGGAGTCAGACAATTTCCTGATCTCATGAGATTTTCCTTATGTTTCAGAGTTTGAACCAGGTGGATCTCAGAGAAGCAGTAAACTCCCACTCACTGTCCTCTTCCTCAGGCAAAAAATTGAAGGCGACATAAACTAAGACTATGAGGGTCAAATCAGCAGCTGGAGTAAATCAATGCATTTTATTTGATATCTAGGAATGGTGCCAATGTACTCAGCAACTTTCGAATAGAAAAAAAATTGCTGAGATATAACATGGGGAGCTTCAATGAGCTGCAAGTAGGGAATAGTAGCTGCATTGTGGGTTAGCAGGTCTGGAAGTTAATTTGACATCGTTTTTTTCCTGTCCTACATAATGTGACATTTAGAAGTGTTCACAGTATAAAATATGAAAAAAATGCCAGTCCCAGAGGAGGGACCATAATAAATATGAGAGGTGATTCTCCCCCTTTACTCTGCTTTTGTGAGACTCCACCTCGAATACTGCATCTGGTTCTGGTGTCCCCACCATAAGAGGGACATAGGTCTGTTGTAATGTTTTCAGAGGGCAGGCACAAAGATGATCCAGGGGCTGGAGTACCTCTGCTATGAGGATAGGCTGAAGGAGCTGGGATTGTTCAGCCTGGAGAAAAGAAGACTCCAGGGCGACCTAATAGCTGTCTTCCAATACCTGAAGGGAACCTACAGGAAGGCTGGAGAGGGACTTTTTATAGGAGTGTCCAGGGATAGGACAAGGGGATATGGATTTAAATTGAATTAGAATAGGTTTAGATTGGATCTCAGGAAGAAATTCTTCAGTATGAGGATGGTAAGACTCTGGAATATGTTGTCTGGAGAGGTTGCGGATGCCGCCTCCCTGGAGATGGTCAAGGCCAAGTTGGACAGAGCCTTGAGCAACCTGACAGGGAAGTTGGATTAGATGATCTCTAAGGTCCCTTCCAACCTAAGACATTCTATGATTCTATGAATAGAGAAAGTTCAATAAAATCTGGAAATGAAAAGAGAAATGCATGTTTTCACCATTCATCAGGACAGTGTATTTCTTCATTGTCGTAACCCCAAACATGCCCTACAAGGCAATTCAGGGCTCTGACACACACACGCAGAGGTGGGGCCTCCAGTCTCACCCTCCTCCAGTGCTTGTCCTCGCCCTCTGCCCACAGCTGAGCACACACTGGATTTGCCCTGTGTGCTCACCCAGATGCCATGTCCCTGCTCACAAGTCAAAGTTAAACTTCAAAGTATGATGCAGCCACTTCTCCTCATTTTGGATTTGACTACAGGCATAGTGCTTTCCTTAGCAGAGCATGGAAAATGGGTGGTTACAAAGTACTATAACTGTTTTTTGAACACTTTCCTTGTTTTTGTCCTATTCTTGCCAGTAACAGGACCCAGAAACAGCTTCCGAAGTAAAGATATCTTTAAATCACAGGTGTTGCAGAAGGGTTGGAATCGCTCACTTTAACCAGGCTGTAAAATCTCACTATTGAGCCTGTAGTAACTAATGTTTCATCCCATGGTTTCTAATGTTTTCATGTCTCTGTGGGACTCTCTCATCCAAGGACAAACATCACAGGTTTTATAACTATCAGTTGATCATTTCTGCTGAAGTAGGGGAGGTGGATTCTCAGCAAGATAACAAAGGTGTTATCTCTATCCAGGGAGGATATAAAGGATATTGGGAAGATAACATCTAATGGAAGATTCAATTTTCCAAGTGTCAAATTGTTGTGATGACTAATTGATTTACATAGACTAAATTCATTCACGGAGCAAATATTTTTTAGATCTTGCTTCCTGTCTTCTTCTGTGGCAGAAAATAGGAATTGCTGTTCATTTTCTTTAAAAAAAAATAAAATAAAAATTGATAGACTAGGATTGGCATGGAAGACATTACCGAGGTTTAGCTCTTTATCTTCTAGACATAGACCACGGTAGGTCGCTAATGTCAGTAAAGGTGTGATTAAGAGATCCAAGCCCTAGACTGAGAGTCAGAAAAGGTCAGGATCTAATTGCTCTGCTTTGGTGCTGAGAGACCAAGAAAAGGAAGAAAACATGATGGCCTCAGGCAAAGCTGTTGCACAAGACCTCTTTGGCTCAGTTTAAAAAAGGGATAATGGTGTTTACTTGCTTCCCTCAGAGGGATATTTTGAGAATTAATTAGTTAATGCTGGCAAAATGCTGTGAAGGTCAAAAATAATATGTAGTGAGAATGTGGGGTGAAGTGGTGTGCAAGATTAATAAGGATACATTTAGAATAGCTTTAAAAGTGAGATGTGACAAAAATATCAGTGAATCCTGCTGTACTGAAGCTTTTTTGTACCCACCTCATCAAGTTGTTCTGGTTTTGGTGACAGCATTTTCAAAACAGTTTCAGCAAAGTCTTTTTACTAGGAATTCACTTTTCTAGGAATTTCACTTACCCTCTCCTGGTAACACCAGGCCACTTTTCAAAGGCCTGGTCAGAGGCAGAGACATTCCTTCTCTCTCCATTTTTCTCATCCTTACATTTTAATTTGTGAGGACTGATAGATGACATGTTTCTCCGGAAGGAGCAGCATAGGCACTAGCAGGGGCAAAGTTGGATCCAGTGTCCTGCTCATCCTCCACCTCCCAAGAGAGTTCTCAATCTTCTAGACAAGTGGTTCATCTGGGTTCTTCTGGCCAGCAGCACAGGCTCAGAGTGCAGGATTTGGAATGGCACTCTCTAAACCTTATACCGGAAATGTTTCTCTGTGATGATGGAAACAGACTTAAATGCCGTAGAGCAAGAAAGACGTGTTGCTGGAGTCCATGGTTAAGTCTGTAGGTCTTCAGGAAAGGCAGAATACAGGTTCACTTTCTCATCAATCTTTTCCTTTTGGCAGAAGAAAGGCAACTAAGTGAGAACATTCCAGATGTCCATCTTCAGTTACGAAGAGCCCAGCTGTTCTCAGATGGGATACCAGAGTCAGATACCTCAAACTTAAATTTTACCATCAGCAACATGTTTCCTAGCATGTGCATGTCATGTCACAACTGTATACTACCCTCGTGTAGTGTAGAGATTATTTCAGCTGGGCTCACGAGGAGCAGATGGAGGGGTCAGATGCTTGGTGACGGCTTGATGTTTGTATCACGAAGGTTCTGCTGTCATGTGGTTGTTGATGTTGTTCAGCTATTCTATTTGGGGCAAAACCCTTGTGTGGAGATGCTTCAGCAGAAGGATCCTTTGTCCATGCTGGTATCACCACTCTTGCTTTCCCACTATGAAAGATGCAGGTGAGACTGTAGCCCTGTTCCCATTCGGCACCAAACACCTGTGATGCTGTAAACAGCCCTGTCTGAGCACCGAAGAAATGCAATTTTTCAGGGGCCTGAAAAGAACCCACTTGGGCAGGCACATAGTGAAACTGATAGTCCTGCCTAGATGAAATAAATATGGTTTGGGGTATGTTCATATATATGAAGCTTTCAGTAAAAGCAGATTTGAGCCTCATCCTGAAATATATTGGGAAAGTCATTCTAAATACCTTCAGTTTTGAAACTTTGGGAGAAAACACTAACAAGTATTTGAATTTGTCAGACAGGGAGCTCTTTGAAAACACTCAAACATCAAAACATTTTGATGGAATATGATAATTTTCTGAAAACAGGAAATGTCACTACTACGCTTTCAAAAATATGTTACTCATCATGAATTATATCTTATGAATTTTGAAAGCTAAGCATTTAGGTGATCTTGCCCAATTTTATCCAAATTCTGCCTGCCCTTTGCTAAAGATTGCTCTTCTTCTATCATTCAATAAATCATATACTTATTAAACTAATTGCAGGTGCAAAAGTAATTTGAAAATGTTGATTTTTCTTTTCACCGTACATGTGGTGACCATATTAATGGTCACACAGTAAATTAATTTTTCATGTATGTGCTTTTAGTAGGCAGAACCAGTGTGTTTTCCTTTTCCACATTTTAATTTTCATCTTTCTGGATACCATCTCTGTCAAAAGAAAATTCTATTTTGATCATTGTTAAAGGAATTCATTAAAACATTTGTGCTTTTTCACAGATTTCTAAATATAATTTCATGTATTAATATTACATTTCTTTAGCATTTCTGTATCTTTTAATTTTTCATGAGCATACAAGAAAATTAATTTTATAGTGTTTCATTTTAGCTTCAAAAGAGCACATTTCCCCCAATCCAATGAAACAAATATTTTCAAATTTTAATTAAAAAATTATACAACTTTTTTTCCCTGATTTTGTCCAAAATCCTTAAATACTTTAACAACAATTTCATGAGAATAGTTAGGTTTGGAAAAATAAAAATTACACCTTTATCTGGAGCCAGACTTGATGTAATTGGACATTATGATGTCATCTTCATGTAGTTATACCTTTTCCCCTAACCTATAACTCATTACATTACTTAATGACTTGGCCAACGAATGATACCAAGTGTGCCAGCAGATGGTTTGCATGGGGATCAGCTGAGATTGGCTTGAGGCTACCACACTCGTTTCATTTGTAGCCAGAGAGCTGCTTCAGTGGCAGTTTTCTTAGGAGAAAGTTTAGCAAACTGACATGCTTGTCCCACTGATGTTTGTAAAATTGTTTCCTGTACAGCAGCTTGTGTGTTTTAGTTCAGGTTGTGCATTTTCTTTCTACTTGCATTTTTAGTGCTCTTCTATACTGGATAAAATGCCAGAGGAGGGTAAGTGTAATAGTATCCCCCTGTCTCCAGCCAAATAATGCACATGTGAGTTTTTGTAAGTTTGAAGAATTTTTCAGCTATATTTTCCCTTTATGAGTTCTAATGAAGAAAGAACATATCTTTTGAGAAGGCGTGGCTGGCAGATAATTGCTTTCACAGGATAAACCTGGTAGCTTTCTTTTTACCGCCTAACATTTCAAATCATTTTACATATACAGAACATTTGTGTCTAATTGGATGAAGAATCTTAATTCCTGTTACCAAAAAAATACTGTTAAATTGATATTACTTCATTGATTTTAATAAAGCCTTTGAAGATCTGAGAACAAAGGGGCCTATCGGTTCTTTAATTAGTAAAGGATTTATTCAATAAGTTATCGGACAAGTTAATTTACAGGACTTAATTTTGCTATTGAAAGGTTTAGCCTCCTTCCCTCCAAAATTGGGACGATGGACCATTCCAATACTGTGAAGGTGATGACCTTGTGATAACCCGTGTGTTCATCAGTCAAATTACTGTCCCCAGTAATGATAATGCCAAAGCTCTGGAACACTGGGGCAGCTAATCTGTATTCAAATTACACTCAATGAAACAGCAAGCACAATTCGAGTAATAACTCACTAGCACTGAGAGGTGAAGGGAGATGTTCAGACCCCTTCATGCAGATTGGACATTATCATACATTTCTTAGGTGTTGGACAGGTCTGCATGAGAGGGTTGTTAATGAAAATATCAATCAAAAACTCTGCTGACTTAATGGTCAATTTAAATTAATTAATTGGAAAGGAAAAAGTTGAGAAGGACAGCATTGATTGTTTAGCTCAAAGCAGTCGGCAGCCTAGGAGAACGAGGTTGCCCAAATAAGACAACGTTTCCTATGTCAGCTGATGCCGTGTGTAAAATCTTGAGTCTGGAGAGACGGGGAAAAATAGTAGGATGCTGTAATTTGAGCACTTTGATACCTTGAATCATGGTTCACTGGGTTTGGGGATGGGGTGCTGAATGTAATGGTATAATATCAGCCTTGGGAAGGAAATCTACAGGAGAGGTAGAAAAGAGCAGCAACGCACGGGTTGAGCATTCGACCCTCGCTTCGCAGTCACGTGTGGGAATTCTTTCATCCATGGATTATATTTTTTAATCCTCACAGCCTGTAACTTCTAGCTCAGAACATGTTTGTTAGCTGTACCTGACTCCCTGGAGGTCAGTGGAGGATTCCTATTGATTTAGGGGAGCAAGAATTTCAGGCTGCAACTGCACCAGGCTCTTCACAACTAAACCTGTGTTTCAAGAAAATGTTTAATGCCTCGAAACATTTATAAGAATTTTCTTATTAATGTGAAAGGTAAAGGATCTGATGTTTTGTGAAACTGGTGTAATGTCTTTGGGATGAATAAAGCTTTTAACCTGTACTTTTACTGTATATTTTGAAATAAATAGGTCAAATAAAGATATTTCCTATACCTGTGTCATACCTATATGTATAATCAAATGTCAGCAAACTTTTACAAGAAAAAAAAAATCTAAGCTATTTTAGAATGCATTTTGTTTATTGCATATAGCAATTTGGTGTTGGAACAGGCTAGAGCTTGAAATCAAATCAAGGTCTTGTCGAGTTTTGCACACAAACCTCAACATTAATTTTCAGTTCTGTGCTAAGAAAATATGGCAAATTCATGAAATTTTAGCTTTCCAAAGAACAGTCCAACTTCCTACTACCTGCACTGGGTTGTGATGTGGGTGCGATCTAATTTTTGGAGATCCTGGGAAACCCAGAACTGTTACTCCAAAATATTTTTATCCAAACCCTCTGTCTTGTTTTGGTTTTAATTTGTTTCCTAATTCTGCTGTTTCTAAATCATATATTGTCATTTGCATCAGAGCAGAACACAGACATCAACCCTGATACAATGCAGCAAGAAATAGATGTGAGATATAAAACGAAATGGATGCAGCAGCTTTACTGTGGAAAGAGTCTGACAGGCAGTACTGGGGATGGTTCTAATTTTGTTATTATTATCAATCTTTTTATTATTACAAAAAGGTTGGGAAGAGTAAATTTGCCTAATGAAACAGAAAGGAACGAAAATAAAACAATTCCTTACTAAACACAATATGATGATTATTTACTTTGGTAAATGACAAGTGGACAAGTACACGAAACATTATAAGGGAAATGAACACACTGGACTGACTTTCCATTTCGTCTTTTGTTTTTCCACATAACCTTTCCCCAACGGGTCTCACATAAGGGACTGTTTTCTCAACTAGATGTAACTTGGTCCTCAGTAGACTTCAGGGGCAGTTCTCCAATCAGATTTCATACCTGACTTCCAGAAAATGTTTATCACAGTGGACACAGAGTGGATTAGGGCTTCGCTCCTACAGAATACGCTGCAAAAAAAAAAAACTTACCCAGGCTCAAAAAGCCTAAACAAACCATGGCTGTATTAAGACAATCATAGTGGCCAAAATCTCCCCGGTGTCACAGTGCAGATTTTGTTCATCTTCAGAAGCACTGAGGCATGTTTTTAGTTCTCTCCAGCAGCTAGCACTCACCTTTGCAAAGCTGTCTCGCAGAATATTTCACCCAGGTCCCAGGAGAAAGCAGGTGAGAACAGCTCTGACACTGGAAGGGCAAGCAGCACACCAAGCACAGCTGTGGCACGGCTTTTTCAGTGGAGCAACTCAGCACAGCCCAGACCTGATGATTCGGCAGTTCAAAGATGTGGCTGGTTGAACAGGCTTCTTTCCTGCTGGACTGTGTTAATGTAATGGCCCTTCGGCTAAAATCTAATCTCAATAAATGGTGTTGGTTGTTTTGCAAACGCCCTAGCTTTGCTTTCAGATCTGATCTCCTACCAAAGCCATTCAGGGTGGCTTTGACCGCTCAACACCCTGACAGCAGTTGGACTCCTCTGGCCATGGTTCTTCCACCCTACACATTCAACCAGCACAACCCCTCCGCACAGCTGAGGTTGTATCCCTGCAGGGTTAAATAACAGCTGCAGAAGATCTTTATCTAGAGGTAGGACAGGGGCCTTTCTGGGGTTGTAACTAAGGCTACCCCTGTATACATACTGGTGTACTTGGAGAAGTATGTTTATGTAGTGATGAAACCCACGCTGAACTGCATTAATGAAGAGTAGGGTAGAAAACACATGTGAAAATACAGCTACTGGTCCCTTCCTTCCAGTTCTGCCTCAGTTTTCTCATTTAGGAGGTAAAGATAATAAACAGTAATCAGAAAGTTTTCACTTCTAATCCCCATGTGGAATTTTTTCTGAGGTTTTGGACAAGCCGCTCGGACTGACCACATTGTTTCACCACCTCCAGAGGGGAAATAACATTCAATGCACCCACTGCTCATGGATGTCTTGACCTCTTCCCATTGCATCGCTTGAGCAGTGTAATGCTTGGGTGAATGGATTCCCCATCATGTCCCAGGGGCCTTAATGTGCAATAAATTAGGATTTTCTACGGGATAAGTGCTGGATTTCCCCTTTGGTGTAAGGGTAATGCAAAAATGCGTAATGCAAAAATGTGTATGAACTATTTTTAGTTGGTCTATAAAGAGAGAATTAAATCATCAGAGGATATAATTAGAACATAGCCACCATTCTGAATTTGGGGATTAGATACTATGCCTGTGTAATTAATCAGGCTGAATGAAGTCGTACTGGAGTATAATTACATGAACCATTCTATTATTCCGCTGGCTCAGGGTAACAGATTCTGTGAGGAGTACCTGTGAAGGGCAAAGTGGTTCTGTGTTTGGAGCAAGTCAGGGAATGGCCTTCAGCACTACTGGAGATGCTGAGGGTCTCATCCTGGCAGGGACTCATCCTCGTAGCTCTAAAATCTGGACAAGTCCTAGGCCGTGCTCAGTGCACTGTGCCGGGAGCCTGTTTTTAGGCTCCATAAAATCTTCAGCCCCAGTCTCACACCGCCATAGCATTTCCCAGCATAGAAAGCAAAGCAGACACAGAAAGTGTTAAAATAAGATGGCCTTTGCTATGTAAGTGTATCAGGACCTGGTCATGAGCAGAAAGTATTACTACTGTTTTATTTTCTTATGCATAACAATAAAATATGACACTGACTGCAAGTTTGATGTGAGAGCTAGTAATATTATTGCTCTTGTAGTATTTAGTTTGCCTGTATTTTCTCTTGACTCCAGATGGATTTTAATTTTGTGTATGGTAGCTACACAGTGTGCACGTAAAAGCTTTAATAAATCTGCTTGTTCAAACTGAAATAGGCATTTTGTATTATGAGATTGTCTTGCTCCAAAACAAATCCACATGATTAGAGTAGTGGATTTAACTAATTGTCCTCCAAGCAGCTCCTAGGGGAAAACAAAATGTTGTCTATGTTAATAGTGCCTCAAACAGGGATCAGTCAGGATCAGCAAAAGCCTGATATCACGTGCCTTCGTATTGTATTGTTTACCAGCTGGCAGGAGGATAATTTACATAAAATCATTATCACTTGTTTTAGGGTAAATGCCATCATAAAAGCTGGTATCTGAACTGAGTCCAAAATGCCAACGTGTAACTACTCCTGAATTTCTAGAGAAATGCAGTTTGATATTCAGACCCCAGAAATCAAGCTTCGAATTTCACTCTGAGATGCTGAAGTATGAGGGATCTGTTTTCCAGACTAAACCCTGATGCCATAGTTCATGTGGGACATTAAACTGATAGATGCATTTCAGAGACTTCTATTTATACTAATCTAATTCTTTTTTATTCTATTCTGTTCCATTGCATTTTTCTCCAGAGGCCAGCAATAGCTAGTATTATTAGCTACATTATTACAAATTATAATAATAACTACAACATATTTTTTTGTAACATGTGAGAACAAATACCTAAAACAGTTCAGATGAGCTGTGTTCTAAAAACGCCTCGCAGACTGCAAGGAGAGCCTAGTGTTATACGCTGAGGTGCAAATGTCCACGTGGTTTCTGTTTAAACGTAGGTGACATGAACAGATCTCTCATTGCCTTGGTTTTTCACTGTAAATTGAGAAAACACTGCCCTGTATGAACTTTGACATGGAGACACCTTGACAGGCGAAAGGGCTGGGCCATTCCTTCCGCTTGCTCAGTGCTTGTTTTCATCAGTGAAGGCAGTAGCACAGCTGCAAAGATTGCTCCAGGATGGTTGGCTCTGGCGAGGGTTGTTTTATCTCATTTAAACAGAGGGCAGATAGTAAGTTTACTTTGTTTCCATGGTGGTCCCTTCTCACTGAATGATTCAAATAAGTGTCAGGGCACTGAAAAGTTTGTTTTCATTAATGGCATAACCATAGCCAAGGAAAACAGGTGGAGGCATTGTTAATTAAGAAATTCTCTGGCACTGCACTGAGGACTGCCTGGCCAGCGTTAAAGCAGTGTGATGCAGGCATCCATGGGTTCCACGGACACAGCATAGCTAGAAAATCCTGAAAAGAACCACCCAAAAATGTTAGGTGTGGCTCTGGAGATGATCAACAGAGACTTCTGTAGGTTTGATCCAAACACAGGCCAGTGCAGTGTTGTATAAAACCTGTGGTCTTTACCCATGTGATCTATATATGCAACTGCATGATCTGGCTCCTGAACTGCTAAGACTAAAGAGAAGTACAGGTAATCTGGCATGCTGTGCTTAATTTGTAGGTAATTTCAGGATAGGAGTCTCCATGGTTATTAAACTGCCACCTCTTCTGATCATTCGGGCCCTTCAGGGAAAATTTTCTAGAGTCTGATTATTTGAATTTCACTGAGATTTGAGAGCATCGCTTTGTGATGCTCCTTTGAAACTGCTTGTCTGCATTCACACTAAAACTACAGAGAAAATTCCAAGTACAAGTAAAATTTTGTACTTCAGCTTTTTATACCGTGCACAAGTACTGCAGACAATTGGCCACTTGTGAGTCACTCTGCACATTCTGGAACTGAGCAGGCAAAGCCAGTGTGTAGCACATTCTGGCATTATATTTTCAAAGACCACTGGAGCAGATAGCAATTCTCTGGTAAAATTTTTCCAAATTAGCGCTTTTTTTTTGTATAAGTTATCACTGTCAGAAGAGGAAGAGCTGACCTTTCTTCTTTTTTTTTTTTTCCTGAGTCAGTCATTACCTACATTTCTTCCTAATATGGTTTACCTGTCTTTACCTGTCTTCAGTGTTATGTTCCAGTGTCATCATTTCTTGATTATCTACTGCTTTGCAGTATCTATTGGAAGAGTGGTCAGGGTGCTGCTGTACCCATATTGCATTGCTTGCTGTCAAACAAGTGGCTTCATTTTATATCTATCTGGTGCCATGCCTGAGTGAAGAGTGATGAATGAAGAGCTCCAGGCACAGAACTACAACCAAAAAGTCTATGCAAGATACTGGAGAGCACCTAATCACCAAAGGCAAAACCATGACAAACTTTCCTCGGCAACTGAAGTGAGACTCAGCTGACCTATTTTACGACCAGGATAGCTAGATATGAACTCTAGAGTCACTTCACAGTCACTGGAGAAAGAAATACAGTGACAGCTGACATTTGCACAACCTGGTATGGACTTTACATTGACTAGAAATCTGAGAACTCTGGAGCTCAGCCAGAGCCCCAGCTACAGACACCGCAGAAGAGCTGATTCCCTCCCCAAAGGCACCCCACTGTACTGTTCGGGAATGCTCTGAGAATAGAGAAATAGTTTTCCCAACCAATTTTCATCACTGGCACTTACCCAGTGGGACATTAATATGCTATATAATTCCAAACTAACTATTCTAATGTGTATTGATCTCATCTTATGCCGGAAAAAGAGCTCCTTGCTTATTATTGGTTGTAATATATCTCCATGGAAAAGGTAAAAGCCAGCCGCTGGCCTCACGCAAATGACTCTTAGAGGAGTTAGCAGTGCTTGCTGGAAACGGAGCACCATGACTGAACACCTTCCAGCAGGGCACTGGGATGCTGGAGACTCCCCTGCTGTGGGGACAGATGCTCCAGTCCCTTATTCAACTTCATAGACCTTCACTGGACTCTCTTCAGTACGTCCATGTCTCTCTTGTGCTGATGAACCCTGAACCGGACACAGTACTCCCAAGAGTGGCCTCACCAGTGCTGGATAAAAGGGAAGGATCACCTCCCTCAACCTGCTGACAATATTTTTTATTTTTAACTGTGGTGGATGCAAGTGCAGGAGAAGATTTGTTGGAGTGTCACCAGCGGCAGAAACCCTCCCACTACTTTGCCACAACTGCTAAACAAAATTGTACTCCAGCTAGAAAACACTTCTGGGAGATAGACCAAGAAAATATATGCAAAGACAAGAGCAGAACATCACTTGGTGGCTCAGTCCTACCACTGGCTTTCCTGGGAAAATATTTTCTTTTTTTTTTTTTTTTAAACTTTATATCAATTTTTATTCATATCAGCTGTTGCCATTGAGAGATTTTTCTAAACCTTTCTCCATGAAGCTCATTCCTGTCTAAACATGTCTCCAGTTCTTTTAAGAGGTAATTCATATTCCTTACACATTATGTGGACTCTAGGAGCCCTCTGAATTTCAGTAAGGGTGTGGAGAAAAGTCAGGACTGGGGGTGCTGTGAACTTTTCAAAGTCAGAATGTGTGACTGCGAGCAGGTCACCTCCATCCACCACCTTTTTTTCTCAGCCAGGCTGGATAAGACCAAGCAACCTTCACAGCCACACTTGTTGGGTGGATAGGTAAGTCCACACGCATGTGTGTACAACCTTGGTGATTCAGCATCCATGTCTTAGTGGTCGTCAGAAATGCTAAAAGATGCTCCACGTAAAAAATCTCTTTGAGCCTCCACAGAAAACCACAGAGAAATACAAAACAGTAATAATGCTGACAGACTATATAATGTAAAAATAGCTGGTGTGGCATTTGCAGACGTTGGGCTTTTTGACCTTGTAGGTCCTTCCATGAGTATGGTCCACATCGTTTCCCACCCCACATGCAGTAGCTAGGATGCCTGCAAGGCTCTTTGCAGACTAATTCCTGCTAATGTCATGCATGGCTAGTTAACCTCCATTTGATCTGTCTTTTGGAGATTTATTCACCAATAAAGGCGTTATTACTCCTTTGATGATAGTTAGTATCATTTATATGAATTGTCTATTGACGGACACATTTAACAAAGGGTGTTTATGTGCTGAACAATCACATAGTTTATTTATCCAATAATCATATAATCGATTTGAAAAAAAATTCAAGTTGAAGGACTTTTTTTGAGATTTAAATATTTCACAGTTTCCATCTGTGTCTAAGATGCTTAATTTGTGTTAGTTGGGTATTACATTTCGCTAGTACTGTTTCTACAAGAGGATCTCATGGATCAACCTCTGACAGCTCTCAGGTAAAGACTGAATCTGGCTAATTTGTTTAAGATGATTGCTTAGGTATTTTTAATCACAAATGACAGTATGAGAAACTAGAAATACTCTGCAGTGAGGGTCTTGAGGCACTTTCAGGGAAGGTTACTGTCATCTCTACAGTGGTTAAAAAAAATCTGTTGACGTCCGAAAGAGAAGACGACTGTTTCTCTGATAGCTTTCCCTGGCTGATGTCATTACATTATCACAAGGTGTAACATTACTGACTTATATAAAAATCCAAACTGAATCAGAAAACCTTTCTTGTCTAACAATACCTGCACAGCTGCTGTTGCTCTTGAACTGAAGCACTGTTGCACAGGAGTGCAGGCAGGGAGCGAGGCTGGGCTTTCATCCTGTGAAGACTTACCCAGTTGTGCTTACTTGGAAACACATGATTCATTCTGGAGGTCTACAGAGACCAGTAGATGTGAACGATTTTCATGGGACCTGGACTGCACAGTGCAAAGCCGAGCAGGGACCATGGCACTGAGTGACAAAATCTTTGTGGAGCAGTTGCTGCATTGTTGGGGCAGACAGTAAAGACTGCAGGAGGGCAAGAGAAAAATCCCAAGGATCAGGGCAGTTGAGTAGTTTCAGAAACTCTGTTTTTTCATCCCTGTGTGCAAGCAGAAACTGTTCCACGTTCATGTTAGGACCCTCAAAAAAGGCCAAGAGGCTCTGCTTCTGTGATTAGAGCCCAGCTCCACAGAATCACAGTCACAGTTATCACTTCTGGGTTGTCAAGCTGTGGCACGGATTCCCTGTTAAAATACCTTCATGTGCAGGAAGGTCTAAAGAGGATTGGTTTGCTATTATTTGTTGCTGGCCAAAAGCTTTTGCACTCTGGTTTGAAGGCATTTTTGATCTTTTGATTTTACAGGAGACTGGAATTGATAAGCCGGGTGATTTCAAGGGCTGCAGTTTCAATCAGATCCCACTCTCCACTGCCCACCCAGGAGATTCTGACCACAGCGAAGGACAAGTCCTGGGATTTGAGGGTTTAAGTTGAGGCCACCAAGTCCTATAGCTTGAGCACTACCAGTCTTGTAACAGCCTGAGCTCTGGGAGCAGCAGCTTAGCCGGCCAATGTCTGTGTAAGATGCACTTGTAAGTGGTAGAGAGTAAAACCCTGATCCTGTGAAATCTGGTGGCTGGAGGGCAGCTGACTTTCAGCACTGAATCAGTGTCAGCGGGGTTGTGAACTTGCTACTCCCCAAATGAGAGTTAGCACGTCCTTCTGTCCTGAAAATAAATGCCAGAGAAAACTTTCCTTGGGAGAGGTAGAGCATGGCGATTGGCAATGACAAAACAAAACCAGAGGTTACACACTGTAAGTCCTTCCCTCCCTTCCTTGAATGGCTGCTCCTCTGAGATCACTTTCTTGAAGACGACACTATGAGCCAGGTGTTGATCTCAGACCTCTCAATCTGAAGCACTTTTACCCTGAAGTCACTGTGGTACAACTGAAATCTGCTTTGGTTTCAACCTCTTAGCTAGATAGTAGTTTTAAAATTATTTGTGTGTTATTTTTTTAGTTAATTCTCTCTCCTGAATGAAAACTGAGACAAGTTGACACTTTCTTTAAAGTTTTTACTTTAAAAATTGCACTCCCCTGTCTTCACTTAGGGATTCCGGTAAAGTCTTCAAATAATTCATATGACAACAGCAGCAGCAGAGAGAGGTGCAGCCACTGAGGTCCAAACCTGTGGCAGTCAGGACCACATCGGAACTGAGACTCAGCAGATGCAGCTCCTGCTCATCTCTCCTTCTCAGGAAACATTAAAAAACTTCCCATCTCATCAGCAGAAGCCTGTCTGGAGTTCTGCCACCAGAGACAAAACCAGCATTGCATTTTATATGTGTGTGCATTCATATATATGTGTATTATACATAAACTGGTATGTACACTTCTGTACATGCACGTGTATGTGTGTGTATAAACACGTATGCATGTTTATGAATGAACAACCAATGTGCATAAGCATGTGCGTAAACATGTGCACAGGAATAGCAGTGCATGGGTGTTCCTGCAATACTCAGCAATGCCTTCATATGGAAGCAGAGATTGCATTTTGTATGCAGAACTGTGTTGAAAAAGCATTATTGGATAAGTGTGCCTTTATTATAGGAAACAAAAATGCACAAAAACCTGCTGGGGTGATAAAGATGTAACAGCAAAAGAGAGAGAGCTCCTGGAAACAGCATTAACCTTTACCTGTGCAACTTTTTTCTCGGCCCTGGATCTGCTTCAGCACTGGTGCCAACTTCTTCTGTCTGGCAGTGACAAGAAATCTGCCTTTAATGCTTGGGACAGTGAAAACTAATATTTGCAACTAATTTCTCCTGCTCAATACATTGCAGAGAACAGGGAAGGGGAGGGAAAAGAAGGGGAGCTTATCACATACAGTGGAATAACTGAAAGCCAATCATTCAAGCAGTAGAGGAAGAACAAATCCCTTAGGTTAGTTATTCTTTAAAATCTATTTTTTCGAGGCTGTAATATGTGGCTCCCACCACGAACCCTGTGTACTGGACAGTGGGTATATATACAACCCACGGAGAGGGCAAGAAGAAATCACCTCTGCACTTCAGACTTTGTGGTCCCTTCCCTCTTGCTTATGGGAAGAGCTGTAGGTGTGTCATCGTGTCACCACTGGCAAACAGGACACCACAACTCGAGGAGATGCATGCAACCACCCAAGCCCCATGGAAGGGTGTTTGCTGGCGCAAGGAGATGAAGCACAATGTCGAGGGAGAGAAATGCTGATTAATCCAACTTTTCAGAAGTCTGGTGGCATCACTGAGCTAACACAACGGCCCAGGCCCTTTCAAGGAAGAAAACGGAGCTGCTTTTCCACCTTCAGCCCGTCTTTGTACCTGTGCTGTCCCACATAACTAAACTATTGTCTGGGCTTTAGACCCTGGGTCCGTATCACATGCTCAGAAGCAGAGTTGTTCCTTTTCTTCCTCCTCAAAAAGACGTCTCATAGGACAAACCATGTGATTGCATTTCCAGATACCTGGTCCACCCCAGAGTTAAGTGGTGAAAGAGGTAGGTACTGCAAGTCTAGCTAGTTTTCTTGTTTCAGGACTAAGCTGTGCCTGTGTTTCACTTCTGCATAGGCAACCGATACCTGAGAAGTGTAAACCTAATCCTTCACACAGAGGACTACGAGGAACATCAGAAGCTTTCTGACAGGTCAGAAATCCATTGCCTACTTCAGAGAGAGAACCTTAGTGAATTAATTCAACACTGATTCAGCACAAGTTGAGTCCTGGAGAAGAGCTGACAGATACCACTTGGACTGCTCTGCAGGGAACCTGATGCTGAGACATTCGGATCGCTCCCCGGCATCCTCGGGCGCTGGAAGGGTGCTGGCCGTAGGGGCGGGATGCCAGCACCCTGATATTTTTCCTCCCCAGCCCCACCTTACAGCCCAAGACCTTTTTCCATGGGCTTTGGTGCCATCAAGTGGCAGCAGTGATGAAAGGAGCGAAGGACTGGGAAGTCCTTGGTTCTTGGGCTGTCCCTGGGCGCAAAAGAGGAACACGCAGGCAAGATTAATTTTTTTCTCCAAGTTTGAGAGTGTGAGACAATGCAAGTCCAGCGGCCAAAGAAAAACTTTTACTGATGTATGAACCATCTAGAAAAGTCAGCTTTTATTAGGGAGAGGTTTGTCTTTGAGAAATGATTCATGCAGCTGGCATCAAGAGTGTGGCTGAAAAGCACATCAGTATTCTCCAGATTTTCAAGTGTTCTGGGACTTTAGCCAAATAAAATAGCTGGGCCTTCAGCTTGGGTAATCTACTGAGACACAAAGTCAGTGGAGTCAGACCGATTCCCCCAGAAATTAGGCTGATCTTAAACATTTTAGCCTAATCTGAAAAATGTAGGGTTTAGAGTTTGATGAATTTTGCCTTCATCTTGTTTTTTACATATTTCAACCTACCTTCACTTAAGAAAAGGGATTTGTTCTTTCACATAGCAAAAGGGATTCCTGAAGTTCATGTCCACATCAAGCACATCAAATTCTCTATACTGAGACTAATAGCTTGCTTGACTCACGATTAGCGTGGCCTTAGCTAAAACACGTCTCCCAGCATGTGTCCAGCTGAAATTTTAAGGAAATGAGGAACTTTTCTTCATTGACTTGTTCCCATGGGCAGTCATTTGAGCTGTTAGAGATTGAGGACTTCTTCCTGATTCAAGTTTGCCTCTCTAATTCCCCAGAGAGTGAATCTTGTTATCACTTTCTCCACAGACCTCTGATTCTTTGCTCTCTGGTGCTATCTCTTCGTTTATTCACTGTAGCATCTGTCTATTTTGTGTTTGTAGCTGAGGAACACTAAAAATAAGAATTTACATCAGTCTTGGGGATCTATAGATCTCTTTGGATCTATAATGGGATGAAAAAGCAGTGATCTTTTCTTCCTCTGTCCCAATGAAAATAATAGCTAGGAAAAACAGCTCAGAAAACCATTAGTGATTTTTTTGTTTGTTTGTTTGTTTTTTTTAAAGAAATGCTTTGCCTGCATAACTCCTATTTAAGTACAAATTTTACAACTTGGATTTATTTTTGTAAAGAATGTATTAGGGATGTTAGAAAACACACATACTTGGAATCCTTGGCACTTACTATTGAAACTGAGGTAGAAAATCTCAGTTGCTTTTGAAACCTCCTGATTTTAATCTAATCAAATATAGAATGAAAAAGTGAAAATTTAGGCTAAGTTCTCATAGAAATCCCAGCATTTTAACATTACCCTGCACCTGCAAGATACCAAAGCTAACAGCCAAACCTTCATTTGTGTAAATCACTATTGCACTAAATAAAATTAAAGAAACAAGATTACTATCCTGCTCTTGAAGGTACAAAACTCTTCAGATAGGGGACTCTCCATTACATATTTTACTGAATGTTTTGCCCTGGATTTATTTGGGATTAAGCAGCACAAGTTGCAAAAGAAATAGTAGATCTATCCTGCCCTCACACAGCATGTTCCTCTGAGCACCCCTATGTCTCCCAAACTCATGTAGACACATCAGAGACCTTTTGTGGGGATTTTTTAGTTGGTCACATGACAGTAGAAAATCAGTGCTATCTTAGACAGATGAGTGAGCCAAAAAGTACTTAAAAATACCTCTTTGGCATAATGAAGAAAGAAATCTCACTTATTGCAGATACCTTCTGCAGTACAACTGTGATTGCTGCACATATGCATCCCACGCTGATGTCCAGCCTTCCTTCTAGGCCAGCTCTCAGCTTCTCTCCCCGTTCCCATCCTGGCTTCAGCATTCTCTTCCTTAGCAGCTTATGTTTACCAGAGCTGAAGAAAAGCATCAAAATTGTAAGCAGAGCACATATAACTGGATTTTGCTGTGGGTGAGAGGCAAGACCCCTTGTCCTGCACTGGGCTATGTCAATGATGATTTCATGGGATGTATATGCACAGACATTTTGCTACTTTTGGATATTTTCTCCCTGAGTTCGAGGCAACCCTGTCAAGAACTGCATGTCAGAACAAACACTCCCATGCTGCCATTGCATCACACTTTCGCTATCACGCTGTAGCTGTGTGGAGTTGTCATCTCCCTGAGATGATGGCATCCCACGCTGCCTTCACTTCTCTAGAAGTATAGACAGGGCAGCAGAGCTCAAACTGCAAAAGAGAGATTGCCTGGGATCCTAGGGGCTCACTGTCCTGGCTCTACGTGTGTGCTAATACCTGCTCCTTGTTTTCACTGTCAGTCCTGCTGGATTATGCTGTTGCGTGTTGCACACCTTCGAAATGCAGTGGAGGGTATAGTCAATGACTTGCCAGGGCCAAAGGTGCTACTTTCTTACTCTCCCTTTCTGCCTTGAGGCTTTCTGACTTGTGTGCTAGCATGTTGCCTTTCAAATACTGTCTCTCTATATTTTTGCTTGTTAAAAGATTGTTTCATCCTTAATATTCTACCACTGAAGTTGTTAAAAGTTAGCAGGGGATTTTTGTCAGAAGACAGCTTCTGTAAAATTGAGCTGGCAAGTTGACTATCTCAATTATCAACTGCTTAAATAACAAAAGCCCTTTAGACCTTCACGATTTTCTCATCAAAGACGAATCTGTTCAAGATGTTTCTCAGTGTTTGCCTCTCCTCCCTACAACCTGAATTGCTCTAAGTTGGAGAATCACAAGAAACACAGCAAAGGCTGCAGCTTTTCAAGAGATGGCTTTGGGACTAGCAGACATGCAACAACCAGACAGATCACTCTCTGAATATCTTCATCTGGCATCAGAGGTCCTTCCCAAACGTACTGTAAAAAGCAGAAATGCAAAACCTAAAGGTCAATTTACCTGAGCAGCATTTTCAATGTCTGCAGCCGAGGCCTTTTCTAAGAGCATCACTGACACTTGGTGGTCTGAGCGGGAACTGCACATCCCTGCTCCAGATGTGCGAGATGCCTTTACCCGTCACTGTTTCTTTTGCAGTTTCAGTCTGATTCTACCTTACCGAGAAGATAGACCAAGGCAGAGGAGCAAGCATGCACTGATGAACACTACTCTTCCTCTGCTTCCTTTCATTTCTCTCTAGTTTCCTTTAATATGAAGGGCACTGTTAAATAATTACCTGAAAGTTATTTATGGAAGAATAACGAAACTTGAACCAACTTTCTAGAAGGACATAGTTTGTCAGGACCTTCCAGCTTGTTGGTTTGTTGGGTCTTTAAGCAGATCCCTAAGTTAGGCAGCGTAGTATCCCAATCTCTGTCTGCCAGTGAAGAGAGGTGGGCTAGTTTGAAGAGCTGTTCAACCTACTGGAGACCTGCAGGCTCTTCTAGAGGTGTGCATTTATTGCTACAGATAGTATGGACCGCTAGCAAGTAGACGTCTAAATTTGGTCCCTTAGTTAGATGTGTTAGGTTAGGTAAGATGACTGCATCCACAGTGGGTTAAACTCATCTCTAAACTTATATACCGATGTGTGTATAATAGAAAAAAAAATAAGAGTGCCAACCCTCGCTGTGTACAGAGGGCTAAGAGTATCTTTTATAGATGCACTCAGAATTGCAAGCAATGGGCTAGGGCAATGACAATGACAAAAACAAGGCCAAAGCAGAGTCTCATAGCCATCAACAATTAGGCAACCGTTATTGCAAAAGCAAGAGCAGCTCAGAGACGAAGGGAGGAAGAAGGTTACCAGGTTGTTGCACACAATGCAATGTTTCAATTGTCACACTGAAATGTCACAACTGTCCATGTTGCATGGAAAGGTCTGCCTAGACGAAGCGAAACTGCCTTGGCAGGTGTCAGTGTCATGGACCCCACCATCCTTATTATTCTCTGCTCTTTTCACACTGCCACAGGGTTTCAGCAATGATCATGGGCCAAAGTCTGCAGGGAAAGTAAAGGATGGCTTGTCTCTGCCTGTCCCCAGGCCTTGGGGCTCTCTGGGGAGATACATCAGTGTCAAAGTCATTATTGGGCTCTAGGCAAGGGGCAACAGTGTGAAAGTGCACAGGAGGTCAGAGCAGATGCTTGGTTCTCCCTCAAAATCATTGAAACTGTGGATTACTTGAGAGGGACCATGTCAACCTTGTCTAATGATGAATTTTAAAATTCCCTTAAGGCTTTCCAGAGGATTTATGGGCTTTCCATAGTTTGTACTCTCCACACAGCTGGTGTGGGTCTTCTCCTTGCAAGCCCAAAGCAACCTGACTGTGGACCATAATTTTTGCAATATTAGAAACTAAATTGTGTGTCCCAAAGATTCTCCCTACATTTCCCTTGTGGAGGGCTCACAAGAGAGAAGCACAGCCACAGCAAGGACAGAAGGGGGCAACAGTCTTTGATTATGGCTTTGGACGGGGAACTCAGCCGTGGTCCAAGTTTTGCTTAATTTGCAGGTCCCTGGCTTGTACCCTGAATTATATATTAGATCTTAGTATCTTCAGTACATCTGGGCCTCCATTACCCAGGTGCAAATTGTAATGCAGTATTTATTTTATTTACCATTTTATTTTATTTCATTTTATTTATTTATTTCTTCCCTGGTTTTCCAATTTGTAGCTTAGCCTCTGCATAAGCATGCCTTTCTTTCATGAGGTACAAAAGGCTCTTCAGCTGGAGTCTTTCAACATGACAAAAGATAGTGTCTTTTTACTACCCATATAGCATCTGTCAGGTTCCTTGCAGACCTGAATCTCTGCAGGAACAGTTTAAAACCATTCAGAAAAGTTGGCTGCACTCATTTCCCTTCTAAAACAAACACAAAACACCATCTAAGTCTGTTATACTTCTGTCTAGGTGACAGTTTCTTATGGAGTTTACAGTTAGAGAGATCTTAAAAGGATCAGCTTTGTCTCTGTTTTTGAGCGCTATGAAAATCTTGTGATTTCTGCATTGCCTTTTTATGCCTTCTGAGCAGCAACTTTGTTCTGTAACCTGGATTTTCTTCAGAAAACACACGTGCTAGCTGACATGTTTTGTACCAAAATGTCAGGGAGGGTCCACTGCTCTTGTTACAGCCCTGGAGGAGCAAAAGGCAGATTTTTCTGTCATGGCTAGTGAGCAAGAAGCCAAAATTGGTGTATTATCCTTGTGGGCGAACTTCAGTGCAAATCCCAGGTATTACATGTGTGGGAGATCCTGGGTGCAAATCCCAGACAGAAGGAGCTGCAGCCAATGCATCTCTGGGCTGTGCCTATAGCTGAGAAAAAGGAAAATGCTCTCTACCACTAAAGCTCCTCACGCTGCAATTGGATGGAAAGAGCTCTTCTGGCAGCTGCCAACAAAACGTGGAGCGAGCTTCATGACCACGTCTGTTAAACATAAATTTGAACTTTGTGTTTACCCAGCAGTGATAAATGTTTCCACCACTCCAACATTGTCTCTGTACCACAAATCCTCGAGATCAGCACCTTTAACCTCACTCGGGAAACCACTGATGTTTAACAGTACTGCAAAAATAAGCCATCCTCAGAAATGCTTCAATCTGTATAAAGAAAAAAAGATTATTTTCCCTCAGCCTGAAGCTGTCTGGGCAATGTTTCTTGCTTTGGAAATACCTTCAGAAAATAGTATAGGCCACAGTGTTGCAGTGCTCTGGTGTCTCATACCTTCTGATTTTTTTCCTATCTAGCTATCTAAACAGCAAAAAACCAAACCCCAAAATAAAAGGACCTAGACTAGGTGCATATCAGACTTCTAGATTGAGAAATGACTCATTATCAAACGATCAAATGAATCACTGTCAAACTGATAAGGATTTTAACGGTGTTCTAGCCCTATAACTATGATCCTTGTTTGAAATGAAGTAGGTCTGAGTCTAAATCCTGCTCTTGCGATAGGCTTCTTGCTATGCTTGGTCAAATATTTGTAATAGCATTTCTGAAGTGCTCAGCAGTGACCTAATATTATTCCCTTTGAAGCCTGGAGGAATTTTTCCATTTACATTAGGGAGAGCGGAACTTGGGGGGAAAAAAAAAAAAAAGAGATCTTTTGAAAACAGTGTGAAATTGTCCATCCTTTGTTCATTTCTGGAGGGTCTTTCCTTCCTCCACTGTTTATTTATTTTGTATTTTTATGTGGTCAGTCCTCAGTGTCTTTTCTGTCCTTTTGTGTGTTTATATAGCATCAAGTGTGGTGAGCTTTGACACCGGCTGATGCTCAGGAGATACTACAGCAACAAAACCAATAGCAAGAATAATGAATGCCCATGGTCGGTGATATTGCTTATAATTTGAGAGTCTTCCTATTATCTTATATACACATTGAGAGCTGCTTTTATCTCAAAATGTCCCCTGACACGAAGAAAAACAAAGCTAGAAGTTACCAAGCCCTGCCTGGGAAGCTGCCTGCAGAGAGTCTTGTGGCAACTGGTCCTGAAATGAATGGGATGTCCTGGATTGATGTGGAGCAGATAGACCTGGTCTGTGGATGACTGGGAAAACAGCAGGAAATTCTCCAGTTGTGCAAGGCAGAGAGCAACTCCACCTCTTTGTGCTTCAGGCTGATGGCTATGCCTGACTGCACATGGAAGGAATTTGCATTGCCAACAGGAGCTGATCAATAGGAGCTGTCTGGGAAAACCGCTTGTTACTTTTAGACAAGCAAGGGGTGGCAATGAGAACCGAGTGGCACGTGGTCTGGGTTCGTAGGGAACTGCAATGGGTTGCTTTGTTTTGACATAACTGTAATGGTCTTTCATGTGCAGCTGTATGTAGATAAGACAATGCCAGGATAATACTGGACATTCAGATGCAAATGAATTGTATATGTAACTCTATATTGCGTTATTTTTTCTTATAAGGATTTTTGACAGATATTTTTCCCTGAGAACTACACTACCCCTGGGCATGTAACCTAGCCTGCAATTACGCTTCCCTGAAAGAATACTCTTATTTTCAGATTCTCTAACTCTGATTACCAAAGATAAAGTGTTAGCAATGAGTCTCTTTATCAAATAAGACATTTCCAATCCTCCTTCCCCTTTGTGGAGAGCAAAGACTCCAGCCGATGGGGAGAGGAGGACATTCTGCAGGTAGAGGTGGATTTTCGTTTTCACACAATATGAGTAACTCGTTTGCTTCACTGAGAGGCTTGGGAGAGGGTATGGTGGGAAGGACAGGAATGAGAATTGTGGACAGATGTCTATAGAGATATAGCAATATTTCAGATTTGAGGCTATGAAGCCATAGGCACTGTAAGAGGATGAATAGAAGAGGGCAGGGTTACAATTAGCATGGGAGAGGAAATAAAAGCTATGCCACAATAGCAGGAAAAATCCTGAAAGCTTCTCAATCTGTTAACTCAGTCTTTTTCTATGTCTAATGACAATTTCTTTCCATCAGCTCATCTTGCTTACTGCAATACTTAATGTAAAATACTACAGGGCTAATATGTCTTAAAGTTACAGTTTTGCAAAGGTGAGAATAGCTCAGTGTCCCTGCTTTCTGTTTTCACATACAGCCGTAGATACATGTCTTCATCATCTCAGAGATGAGTCATAATTAAGATTTGGCTCTTAGAGAATTACTGGAAAATACTGAGCAAACTCCGCCTTCACCTGTGGCTAAGAAAACACACAACACTGTAAAGGAGTAATTCAAAGCAATATCAAGCATGTGAACTGGAACACTCAGGAGTCACAAAATCTTCTTTTACTCTGTTTCCTTGTGGAACACAACAACACAATTACTATTAAATCCTTTATTGTTCCTGATTTTTCTTTTGTTTGATCTGACCATTTCACTTCAGGTTTTATTATCGTCTCACCAGTAATGATTCAAAGCAGGAGCAAGTACTCTGACATAATCTACTAATTTTTTTCTTACATTTGTCCTGGTTTTAATCCATTGTTTTTGTGAGACTTGGAGGCTGTCCTTTTAATGTCTAACTCCTAAATACCACTGTGATATCCTTTAAATAAATATTACTGATGAACAGTCTGGAGGACATTTTTAAATGCAAAATTTTGTTCAAAACAAACTTCTCATTGAACTGCCACTTTTTATATTCCAGACAATCCTGAGTGCTGTTTACAGCACTGTGCAGTCCTGTCACTTGTTGGGAATAAAGCTCTTCAGAAACTGAATCATGATTACAACCTTACTAAAGAAGCCACAAAGCCTGTTTTTCAGCAAACAATTTACCCAGTTGATCAGACAGGACAGAGAAGCCGTTTCTATGTCTTCTCTCACTGGCTTTGTTCTCCATGACAAAGCCCAGTTGCTGTTGATCCTGCAGCCCACATCTCAACCTCCTCTGAGGACTTGGTGTGCTGCAAACAGGCGTGTCAACAGACTGCATGGTCTCTGGTCTGCAATACAGCCCTGCTATGGAGGGAATGACTCACAGTGTGGGGTTTGCTCTGGTTTTGGGGCCAGTTCCCTTCTGATAGCATAGGGGCAGAGAGATTGATGGCTCTTGTTTTGGCATGCATGAGTCTATAGTGTGCTCCTTGTCTTGTCTCCTACAGGATGCAGCAACTTGCCGGGTCTCTGAACAGAGAGAGTGTGCTGAGGCTCATCTGTCTTGTGTCCTGTCACCCTAGAAATCAGATCAGTCAGGTGCCTGTGAAGGTTCTTTGTGGCAGCTCTTGCACACCAGCAGCACTGTTTGTTACACCTGTTGGTGGCCCAGGGACCAGGTCTAGGTTTTGCAAAAAGGGACACATTTTTTGACTCTTGCAGGAGTTTTCCTAGTGCCAAGATAGGTGCCACGGGTGTTCGTCACTTACATCCCCTGTGCCAGGATGAGCACGGTGAGAATCTTACAAGTGTGAGCTATTTGCTAGTTTCTGAGGCAGCTTTCCTGATGCAGTTGGGCAAAATATGAGATGGGGATACAAAGCCCTACTTGGCATTGTGGTTAATCTCCTGAGACGGCAGCCAGAAAGTTAAAAGCGGTAGGTAGTTCACCTAATCTGAACACAGACCTTAATTCAGGTAGTGACAGCACGTGAGCCTAAATGGAGTGAAAAAGCATTGTTTGAATGATGTTGTAGGGTCATGATAGTTTCATCAATATATTCTGCAAGTTGTCAAACTAATGTAAACTGTAAGAAACAGCATGTTATTCCTCAAGGGGACCATCCTTGCACAGAGATTTGGACTTACTTGAAGGCACCTGCTACAGCAAAAGATAATTTTAGCCACAAAACATACTGGGAGCAAAGAAGAGATTCTTACTCTTGGGGAAAATACCCAGAGCTCACCTCCTTCTCCACAGCACCCAGAGACAGTGAAGTGGAGCTGCCTGTCTCTGTAGGAACAAATGAAACAGGCCAGAGCCTGCTTTGGCCCTGAGGAGAATTGGCACCACGCAGCTCGTGTCTGCATGCCTAGACTCTAAAACACAATGTCCTCATCCATAAACCTCATTGGGAACAGGCTGTTTGGGAGCAGTCTCACCCACGCCGTCTCCCAAAGTGCACTGAGACAAGGCTGGGACAGCATCATTTGCTTCAGAAAGCAATCAAACAGCATGGGTGATGTTAAGAATCTTGTCAGGCCCATGGCTTGATCCTGTACAGTTCAGTGGTATGTATATAGCTGCTGTGACCCAGCTAGTCTGAAAATACATGAAGCTGATCTAAGAGTTCAACGCAGTACTCCATGTAATGAAAAACACACAAATTTTGATTATTTCTCTTGAACAAGAACCAGCACTATCAAGGATCCTTCACAATTCCTCTCTGGAGTAACCTGCCACATGTCAAAACCAACCCACAGACAGGCTCCAGTTGTGAACAGAGTCCACATCCCCAACAACACTGTGTTGCATGGCTGGCTGCCAAAACCAGGCTAATATAATTAAAAGAAAATTGCATCTCTGTGGGTTTTCACTTCCTTGGCCACAGCAGGTGCCTGTACTGGGTGGTAAAATGCAACTGCAGCTGCTACAGCTGCTACTCTGGCACCAAAGCAGGAGTCCAGTTAAAACCCAGGAAGGGTATAGTATGTTCAACTTGTAAACCCTAGACAGCGGCTTGCCATCATTTCATTCCAGGGCATTTATTGAAATTAGCATGTGGTGCTCAGAGGCTTTGCTGATTATTGCATAGGCTTTTCTTCCATCCTTTTTTGTTTTTTTTTCTTTTCTGGGGAGGGGGAAGGGGTGTGTAGAAGGGGATTGGTTTGGAGTTCCTGCTTTAAACCACTTTCTGAGGAAATTATCCAAGCTAAAGATCCTGCCAACCATTCTCCCTATAGGGATGGCTCTCGGTGCAGTGTGAGGTAATGAATGACACATGTGAAGAGCACCCGCTCAGAAAATACTGGTCCCACTGACAACAATCAGGCATTTGGTGTAATTAGAAACCAACTCGTTGAACCGAATGGATCGTCTGAGTCACCTTTAGACAG
This sequence comes from Trogon surrucura, assembly GCA_020746105.1. Lineage (NCBI taxonomy): Eukaryota > Metazoa > Chordata > Aves > Trogoniformes > Trogonidae > Trogon > Trogon surrucura. The sequence goes on along the minus strand of CM036620.1, from coordinate 74,082,104 downwards.
CCCAGTGCCAAAGCACTGTCTGTGGTGTAATTTACTGGTCAATATTTCTCACTAAAGATTCCCCCTCAGTGCTGCCTCTGATGCCTTTGTTCGCTAATTATAACTGCTTGCGAGTTGCAGTAGATTGGCAGCTTCTTTGGCATCCAGTGATTTGCACTGAGAAACTTCTAAATCATAGCAAAGCTCCTGGTTTTCTTTCAAATTGTCATTCACTGGGGTGACAAGGGGCAGAAATGGAGCTCTATAGCAGAAAGAACCTTCTAAAGACCTTTAATGTTGTCAGTAACTGAGATCATATAGAAAGAGAGGGAAGGAGAGAGAACAGATCTATCAAGAGTGCTGGAATAAAGTCAGGTTTAAAGCATAATTTCCCTTTGAATAAAAAAGCTTTTGCCCGCTACACCCTGCACTTCCACAGCCTTTGAATCAACAGCTGTAATTATAAGGCAGCTTTTTCCTTCATTATCAGTGCAGAGTCAGTTTTTAATACTTAACATTATAATAGTATCTCACCTGTGTCATTCTGATGTATTGGTTCAGCTTGTCTGTGAGCTACAGCTAGGGAGATGTAAATTACTGGAATAACAAGAGCAGTGAGATCCTTGGCCATGATGGTTCAGTTTCTGTGCTAAAGCTGAGCTGAAATGGAGGAAGAGCAGTCAGAAGAACAGCAACAGTAAATGAGGGCTCTGCTGACCTTCATTCTGCTCTTGCACAGAGGAAGAGCTGATACGTCCTTTCCATCAAAATAGGAGGAAAAAAAGATCAATGCCGTGCGTGAGTAAAGCCAGGGGACAGAGGAACCTTCAACAGTTGCAACAGCTGTGTCCATCAGGAGTTGGCTTCATGGACAAGTCCTTGTTTGTAATCACACAAAAAAGATGTCTGGTTTTGGATTGGGAAGAAGACAACAAAACTGCTCCATAGGAAATAAGAAGCTCAGATATTGTTACTGTGGGCGTAACACCAACTGCATTCTGGGGATGGTCTTCACTGAAGAGATTGGTTCCTCTGAAGAGCATACACTTTCAGGGATTTGTGCTCCACCTGTGTTCATGAGAACAACTCTGTTTATTGTAGGGACTGCCACTGAAACCTCACGCACTTTCCATGGCTGAGTCCTTCTGCGTGACTCTTGCAGGGACAAAGCTCCAGTTCTTGCCCTGTCCCCTCCAGAGGGTTTCTGGAGAATTATCTTTGCCATTCCATTGAGGGATTTAGAGTTGAGCCTTTGCCTCCATTTCTTCTCTTAGACTTCAGACTGGAAAAAAAACATAACCTTTTTCCTATTTTTTGAGCCCTTACCAAAACATGGCAACATGAGGAACACTCAAGCAAGTAACTGTTGTGCAGTGTGCAAGGACCTCATATACACCTGGTCAAAACCAGACCTACAAAACTGGACTCCAGTGTCATAATTCAACAGTATTTCAGGGCAGGGAAACCACATGAAAGTATAATCTGATTCTATCCATGGCATGATTCTATCCATGAACCCCATGTGGGTTCAACTCAGTTGCCTAAACATATCTGGCTTGTGTCACATGAAATCTCCAAGTGCATCCAAGAACAGCATTTAAGATTGACTCATGACCTCCGGGAGAAACATGCATCTAGAGAGATAATCTTGTTTTCATGGCTTGAGACAAATGGGAGATGAATATCAAACATGATCTGATTTTTCCCATTTTTGAAAAAAATAAACACAAATGCCTCTATTTGTACATAAAGTGAAAAATTCAAAGTTTGCACAGATAATTTACTTGAATAATTAGAATATTTTTTTTTCCTAAATACTTTACTGCCACATAACCTGTCTTATAACATACTAGAGACAGTGATCCAGAACTTCAGCTAACACAAACCACTGTAGCACTGAGGACATTCATTAAGCTAATTCAGTTTCCCCTCTTTGGAAATTTTCTGGCTCATTCTTAGCTCTTGGTCCAAGTAACTTTCTGAATATGTCCCTTAAATATTTCAGAACTGGGCTACAAAGGTTTGGTTTATGTATTCAGAACAAGCACTGCATAGCTAATTTGCAACTTCTCCAAATAAAACAAAGTTTCTCTTTCAGGTTTTCCCAACTCAAAGGAAGCATTTTCCTCTTCCTATGTGCTAGTATCAATGGAACTTAATTGGTATCAGTTGGATTTTCATGCTTCAGGAGATAAGTTTTGAATTTGGGGAGATTGAGGTGTAGTGTAAAGTAATGTTATGGATGTTTTATATAATGGATGTTATTCCTGCAGTAAAACTCTCTGGGCTGTCAATTTTTATCATCTTTACAAACAACATATGGATCTTTGATAAGAATATACCCCATGTTTCATTGAGAAGCGTAAAAATATTTTTCTTCATCAACAGAAAGATTTCATCTGGTGACTAAAGGAAAACACTTCAAAATATTGCTTTGTATAAACTGTTTCTAAACCAGGCAACTGAAATTTCCTTTCTTGGTTTTTTTTTTTTGCTTTGGTGTAACTAAAGCTATTATTTTTCTGATATGTTCCAGCGAATTGTTGTAACCACTGTGGTCTTGTTAGGTTATTTCCTTGAGAAAACGGCTGCTCCCTTTTTTCCCTGTAGAATTCTTAGAATGAAAACATCATTTTACTGTCAAGCAATGGGGGAAGGAACTAATGACAGGTCACGACTCTCTCCAAGAAGGAAAAACAAGCCTTCTCCAAAGCACAAAAAGGCAAGTTGATTGCCTGTTCAGTGTCTGGGGATATTTTCTAAAGCCAAAGGATATGTGGGGTGATTGTCATATTCTTGGAGTCATGGAAACGTAGAGTGTCTTAAAAATAGTGACCTTCGGCTCTCCAGCTCCCTCTGAAACAGCCTTGTAGAAGAGACCCAGACAGAAGTAAATCAGTGCAGAATTCTCCATGCCTGATCACTCTCTGCAGCACTTTAAAGTTGGCTGTTCTACATTTCAAGGATCAAAACTTTCAGATACAATGTTGTGAGTTTTTGGCCTACTGCTAACCTTACATTCTAAACACAACATTTGTGGTGACTCCTCCTCTACACACGCACACACACACAGAGTAGCTGGGCATCCAGCACAGCCTGACATGACGTGTTGCATGAGTTGCCATCAGAATTGACATACACTTCCAAAAATGCTGCAGTACCTTTATAGGAAAACAATTGGATGAGAGAAATGTCAACCTTGGGCTGATACACACTTAAGTCTGGATGAAATTCTGATCAGAGACCATTCCCTGGTCAGTGTAAAGTAGACCACTATGGTGTAGAACTATCATCTCATTGAGTGTTGAAGCACCAAGATGAAACACAGTCAAGTCCTTATCCCTTAAATGCCCATACACAAGTGACGGAAGATGTTGTGGAAGCAGATGATGTGTCTCCTCCATCATCATCTCTTCCTTCATCCATGGCTGAGTGTAGACTAAGCAAGATCATGCTACTGCCGTTCCCACATCATCTCACCTCAGCTGCAGAAATCTTGCTGTCAATGGTTCCTTCTTAGGGCCTCCACCCTAGCAAGAGGGAGCCTGCTGGTGGAGCAAAAATGGGAATTGCTATTATAAAAGGCATCCCACAGACCCATACTTGATAAATAGATTTTGATCCAAGGTCCACGAGGTGATTATGGCTCTTACAAAAGAGTTGCTACATTTCATGAGTGATTCTGTTGTTCTTGGTCCATTTTCAGACGAAAGTGCGTTGTTCGTATTAAAATGGCATTTGTGTTTAGCTGTTTTATGTTGTAATTTGATGAGAATATTACCTGTTTCCTACTCACCGAAGGAGATAATATATGTCCTGGAATGTTACCACAAAAAGAGAGGGAAAACACATTCCTCAGATGCCTCCACTTTCCTGCCTCACTGGCAATATAAAGAGTAAAATCTGTTAATAAATGATCAGATAAGGGAGGTGAGGCACCTTTCTGCCAGCATCAGGTGGTGTTGGTTTCCACCATGCTGCCTGGTCCCTACGTTCTTCTCATGGCAAGTATCCATCCAGCTTCGTGCTATCTGCATGACTGCTGACTGAGATACCAAGAAAAGTGGATAAAACCCTTGAACTCTTCCAGTTCTCATCTGCCTTCCCCAAGGGGCCTACAGCCATCCATGAATATTACTGCAGCCCTGGTGCCAGGGCAGGTCTGCAGGGACTTCCATGGCGAGCAACCTGCAGGGCTGCATCTCTTCTTAAAAAATACCTGTACAACTGAATTCAGAGCTAAAAGCATCGTACTTGTTGACATTGTGCTGAAACATAGCAATTCCTTTCTCACAGGATGGTGCAATGAGGTGGGAGCACCTCCGACAGCTGTTCATAAACTTGTTCATGCTGCCCAGTTTTCTGTTTTTCCACTGTGTGATAAAAACACAATTTGGTGTTTCTTTCTGCTCAAGTTAACTTTTTTTTTTTCCTAGAAGTCCTGATCCCTATTACCTAATGTCACTAGCAGGAAATACCTCACGGCAATTTATTCATTGGCTGCTCTTGTTTAATATGTATTTCAGCTTGGCTGTTCCATTTTCAGCTGTTGCTAATTTTTTTACTGGAGAAGTGACCTACATTTTTGTCAGAATTTGTCAATGTGGTAAAAATAATTTTAAAAAAATACAAATAAAGCTCTGTAAGACCAAGGAGGAATTGCCATGTGTCACTACAAATTGCTAAACTGTAGCTCCCTATACAATGTCTGAGTGCTCTATTATCTTAATATTCAGCAGCAAATAGAATTTAAAGGTGCAGAAGATTCAGCTCGGATATTTTTGCATATTATTGCCAAACTATGCAATTTTCTTACACGTTCTGTCATGATGTCTAGCTGAGACTCAGTTTTTAATTAATCCTAATCTGTTAATTATGACAGATTATGTGATGGTTGGGTACACAACAGAAAAGGAAAATATTTCTGTTTGCTACCTTTGATCTGAACTCAAGTTTCTAGAGGGTGTGAATTAGACTGGAGCTTGTCATCTGTTCCCCAAGTTATTCTTTTCCTGATTTAGCTACATATAGGGCATAATTCTATATCCATGGATTCTTGGCAAGAGCAGGGTAACCTAGAGAGAAAGCAAACAACCTTCTGTCTAAAAAGCTTTTTTTGGTACAGATTTCATTTCTTCTGAATAATTCCTTGAGATCCCTTCTAGTGGTGGAAATCCTGTACATTTGCTTTATGACTTTTGAAAGACTGATGTCTTCAGACTGGCTGGACTGATTGACAAGAAGCCTTGTCCAAAGCTAAGCATTGCCTGTCTCACAGAGTGGAGAAATGCACTGAACTGCCAAACTCGCTTTCTTGCAGGTAATGCTGTGAACATGAAACTCAGATTACTCTTTCTGAAGTACTGGCAGAGTAAACAAAAATTTTGTTGAGGCTAACCAGCTTTGAGTAACAGTGTCAGTGAAAAAGGAAATTTGAGGTTTTGTGTCATCCTGGGTAACACTGAGTAGTTTCTTCTGAGGTGGTACTTGCAGGTCAAATCCATCTTTAATTTAACTGCACATTCAAACAATTCATTATTTAACTCTACCAAACATGAAACACTCAGACACACACATGGCAAAATGTCATGATGGCATGAGTGTCCCAGGTGCCCTTTAGATATGCCCCATGCTCCATCTGTCTGTCAAGCTGAAGGTTTGCCTGGAAGGATTTCAGCTCAATTTATTGCAATGTCTCCTAGATCCAGTGCATATCCATAACCTTGGTGCACTTTGTTTGAACAAGTGTGGCGGTCCAAAGAATTTTTAATAAGGTACATAATAAAGTTTAATAAGCAATAGCAAGCAGAAGTGTTTAAACATGTTAGCAACATGTCTAAAAGAAGTATTTATATTTCTGTGTCCAGTATTGCTATTTAAAAAAAAAAAAAAAAAGAAAAAATAAGGAATTATCAAATACATGTCTGATATTATTGTTCTTTCTGGAGGAATTACTTTTGTAAATATGTTTTTTGTTATGACATCAGGTTTATATTGTGCGTTACAGTTTTCTGTGACTCTCCAATAAATGTTTAACTCTCACATACTTCCACCAAAGTTGTGTGGATTTCTTGCCTGGTTTTGATAGAATGTCTGGTAATATGAAATCCTTGACACTATATTCAACATAAAGAGAAAGATCAGCTTCAAAACTATAGAAATGCTTCCAAATCCCTGGTGAAAATTACGTTTTCTTTTCTAAGAGTTATGCATTTTCTAGGTCAAAGCTAATTGTGAAATTCAAATGTAAGAGCACAGATGTCCCAAAGTTCTAATAGTTTTTCTCCTATACTTTTTTCCATTCCCTTTATTTTTTACTACTGTCTCTTTGGGTCATGCTCTGTTTCTTCGTTTTATTTTATACAAATACTTGGTAAAATAACAGTAATCATTCTGAGTGACCCTTTTTCACAGAGCACCACCAGTTCCCACAGAAAAAAAAACAAAAAAAGGCCTTAGCTTGCATTTTGAAGCAAATAGTTTAGTTTGGATAATAGCATGGATCTTCATCTATAGCACTTATTCCAGAGAATTTCTGCTTGCTGTTCTTATAAGCCTGCTTACTTCTGGGCCAGGCAAGTCCTGAGGACTGATGTGATTGCTACATACACTGCTTGTTGCCCTCTTTGCAGATGAAAACAAAAGGGGCTCGTTCTTTTTCATTTCCTCATCTCTTCAGTACTCTGGGCCCTAGTCTTCTGTTGTAGCCAGCATAACCCAGTCGAAATAAGTAGACAAAGGAATGACATTGGCAGAAGCCCGAGCTTTAGTTTTGCTGTCTGATGTGTCTCTCTGCCTTCAGTCTCCTCCCAGCCTGTGCCTGGCTCACCTCACCTGGCAGGGACCTGCAGCTCCTTTCCTGGACCCTGCAGCATCAGCAGACTTAAGAGCTCAGGTAGGTTTACCTCCACTGGTGGCCTTGCATGGGTATCAAAGGGGGCATCCATGTCACCTTGACCTTGTAATGATTGTTGTATGAGTAGTGTTCAATCCTGTAGAGATCAGCCCGTGACTGACCTCATCTAGCTACGAAATAGAAGGATCGTCGTTGTGTGGAGACTTATGAATCACCCAAAAGTCTTGGCCAAGATAATGAAAGTCAAAGTAATCTGTTGCGTAGGTCTGTCCCGCTAAATGAAAGCTTGTATTTAATGCCAAATAACATGTGACAGTCTATTCTGCTAAGCTTTTGTTACCACATTCAAAGACCTAATGTCTGGAAGATCTTCATTTAAAGCGACTTCAAATTGTTGGCAGAAAACTTTGCATTATTGATATTAAACATATTTTTGTTTTCTGATTTACAGCATGTTTTATTTCTCATGAAGCTTAAAAGCCCAACTAAACAGACACACTGAAAAACAAATGTTGCTAAAATGATTAAGCAGCTCACAGATGGCTTATATGTTCCTGTGTCAAAGACACAGCTTTATAAATGAAGCACGTGTGATAGCCATTTATGTTTTATTAAAAAAAATGTTGTGTATTTTTTTAAGCAAACATGCTTTCAAAGAAAAACATCGACCAACTTGATTAAGAGGTTTAACAGCCAAAAAAGCTGTCTAGCCCAGATGCTTGGTAGCAGCTGTAACCTTGTGAAAATTGACCTATAACATAGCCACAGGGTTCTCGATTCCAAGAAGAATCTCCTCTTTAAGAAAATTGATTTGCTTTACAAACCTTGACCCCTCGCTATTTTTCATCCTCCATCAATCCCTGGGGCCCACTGACCTCACTGCAAGAAGTCACACGTATGAGACACCCCCTTTCAAACGAGTGGAAAGATTTCCATGTAGGGTTTATTGGGCCAAGGTTCATAGCAACAAATCTTTCCTTGTTCTGCTGCAGGATTAAGTCAAGATGACTGACATAATTGGCCAAACAGTTTTCTAACTGGCTTTTTACTTTTGAGATGACCTCTGTTTGTCCCATTTGTCTGCTGATTACAGGTCAGTAATACTGTCAAGGAGAGATAAAATAATATTGTCACTTAGAAATATTGTAATGGGATAAACCCCCTGCCTTGTCATATCACTAAATTTGAAAAGATAATTGAGCTGTCAATTTAAATATCAAATGAGTGCCTCCACGCAAGCAGTGCTAATAAAAGCCAAGAGGCAGGCAGAGAGGAGCTCAGCTTGCAGGTAGGGGCAGGGTGAATTTTGGTGTCTGAGAGCCCAATAGAAGGGATAATTCTCTAAACTTCTTGTGTCTACAAGACTACACTGGGTGCGTTTGTTTTATGAATATTCTTTCATGCAAACCTTGAACCAACCACAAGTGAAAGATGGTCTTTATTGAGAACGTCATTTTGTCCTGTCAGTTTGCAGCTACTAGAAGGTGCAGATTCCTTTGATGTGGTGCCAATTCCTTTTCAGCTCTTTCTAGTGAATATTCCTTTCAGAAGTCACTTATCTGGATGTCATCAAGACAGCAACCAACTTTTTATTCCTTGCTGCCTACCATGATGTTCATTTAATCCAAAGTTTGTTCTCATTCCTACAGCAGTAATTACCATTAATGGGCTAAAGTGATTGACTGCATCATGGAAGGCCTGGGGGAAAATGTTTGCACTGGGTTTCAGTTACTATTTGCTATATATGCTCTACTGTCTATATTTGCCAGACTTTTGCATTTATTAACTGAGTTCTGTGATGTACTTGGCCCTTCTTTCTGCTTTTGAATCACCCTCAGTTCTCCCTGGCAGATCCTGTGTTTTATACTGGTATAAATGAAAAGCAACAAACTCAACTGAGGACATCCAACTGCAATGAGATCACACAGGGAGTGCTCAGCAATTTTTGGATCCAAATGTCCAGTCTCAGCTAGGAAGATGCACTGTTAGCATCAACCACAATCAATATTATCCAAAAGCAGGATCTGCGGAGTGAGAACCAGGCTGGTGTATTTGAAGGGTTTTATGGCTGGCTCCCAAAGTTCCATAGAAAATAGGAGTTCAACTTTGGCCACAGAGGTAATGCCATGGACTAGGAATGAGAAGCAAATGTGTCTGTGTGCAGTGTAGGGAGAAGAACAAATTTACATCATGGGACAGCCAACATTTATAAAGCCAGCAACCAAGCCATGGCTCATATGAATGAGTTATAGCCTATCTGAAGAACAACATCATTGTGTAAAGGCATGAATGAAAAGGCTTTTTCATTGTGGAAAGAGAAAAAGTGTGCATCAGGGTCTACAACCATGAAAAAGAAGATGAAGCCTGCAGCACTTATTTAAGGCTGATACAGATATGAGTAAACCCTATTAATTTCCATGGTAGAAGACGACTGTAAAAAAGAAGTATTCCTGATCAATCCTTAATCTAAAGCAAGTTTCCAGAGACTTTACATTTGTGAAAATAATCCAACTGGATTTCACTATAAATGTATCTTCTTCACTTTCATGTTCAGCTTTCAATGTGGGGTCAGATTTTTATCAGTGGTTTTTATAGCTCTTTGAGACATAGAGGCTTTTATATCAGCTCATGGATTTTGTTACACAAAGTTTTCTTTGTACATTGGAAGCCTGGAAAACTGGCTTCATGTGAGCCTGTAGAGTTTATAAAACCTGCATGCACTAAACTCTGTTGGTTTCTCCTGCAAAAATAAGTGCAAGGCTGGAAATCTATGTCTGACTTGAGACAATAGCCACAGATACATAAAGTGATCTTAAAATAGAACTGCGCCATCCAGTGTTCATAAAACTTGGTGGTAAATACCAAACATTCAGAAGTCTTAAGTCAGCTTACAAAACCTTGAAATTATTGTTCAAGTTGCATTTTTTTGCCTTCTGGACAACAACAGGACGTAGTGTCTTGGAAAAAGGAAAATAATGACCTGGGAAATAATGAGAATGATTACTCTTCTAGTATCAGTTGCCTTTCCTGTATGGGAAGCTCTTCTGTCACCCTTTCTTCTCAATGTTATTTATTTTACATATATGATCATAAGCTGGTCATACTGAGGGTGGATTCACTTCACTTTAATTAAAATGAACCCTCCATTTTTCAAAGGTCTTCCAGGCTCTCTTTGGTCAAAGGAAAGAAACTCTACTTGTTTTAAACACCTCTGGGTAAACTGCCTCCTGGAAACGCCTATATCTCTCCATTAGTTACAGGGAAGGTAGAACAAACACCTGGTTTTTTTAGATGACCAAAGATGAGCTCCCATTCTGAGAGTCTACTTTGGAGCTTTCTTGAAATCTCCAAGCACTGAGCAGAGTATAAAGCTTTGTTAAAGATACCAGTGTATGATCAGGAGTCTTTGGCTTTTTTGTTGTAATAAGACAGCATTAACTACTTCTTCCCAAAAGATCATTTAGAGCTCTCGCTGATCCAAAGAAATGCAGAGTGTGTGCTGACTTTTCTGCATCAGAATGTTTCTTTCACCATGAAATTCAAGTCAAGAATTGTTCACATGCCCACATACACACACCCCACAGTAAAAGTGGAAATTGGAGATATAAATAGCAACCACATTTGCCTTTCTAGTGGTCAAAATAAAGGAGGACTCAAGGGACACTGGAAGACTGCAGAGGCTGGTAGAGACTCACAACCATGTATCTTCAAGTCAGCAATTAGCACACACAGCAGAGCTGTGAGGCAGTAAAAACTCCCACCACCTGACAGCTGCCTGGCAGCTTCTGAGAACTGAGTCATCAGGCCTTGACCCAATTTCTAGTAAACAGGTGCCCTGACCACAAAAAACACCCTCACAGGTGTCACTGCCGTTGGTACCTTCTGCGGAGGGACCACAAACTTACAGAGTAACAATCAAAAAGGTCACAGGGATGAACTCTTCTGCCAAGCGTTCCTCTTGGGCAATTTTACCTAAGATTTGCTGTAGCCAAGTCTGGTGATTTATGTGGTTTTCCTGGCATTAAGCCTGTCTAGTTGCATCTTCACTTGATAAAAGATATTTACTGAATCTTTGGTGTCAAAGTCCTAGAAGGAAAACTCAGACCTAGAGAGATAGCCTGTCAGTCTCGGAATATAGTCCATGGACTGTAAGAATGAGAGGGTTACTTACAGCTCCAGGACCAGATATTAGCCAGTGTGGTGTTACTGTCCTGAAATGAACAATGTTCCATGGTAAGATCTGTGTATTTGCCTGTGTATTGGGAACTAAATAGACATTAACTGATAACTCATCTGAAAACTTTGATTAATGAGAAGATGTTTATCATCACGTATTTCTCTTCTTATAGATGGTCCAGTTCAACTGATGTCCAAGTCAGCACAGTCCCACTGAACTCAGAGGCCCTAGTGTGGCCACAAGCATGACTCCAGAGTTTTAATACATGTAGGAATCTAGCACTGCTGTCTGAACTGCCTTGGACTTCACACATGATTGGTACATAAACCACCTTTTCAAAGACAGGATTTCTAATAAAACAGTCACTGTTGACACAAATAATCCCACATTTCTGATTTGCATAGCCTCTAGGAAGCTGGATAGCAGAGGAAATAAGCAATAATAGCAGTGTAAATGGCCTTAAGTGAAAGCGTATCAGTTACAATGTGCCAGTTCAGTCTATGAAGCTCAGTTTATGCTGGTGGAAAAAATAAGGGGAGACATTATGTCTTCATAAAAGCTTGACCTCGAGTGCTTTGGAAGACAGAAGAGGCTACATTCAAGGCAAAACAGACTTTCTGTGCACGGTTATTCTTTAAGGGACTTTGTACTAGAGTTCACACACACACTCCTTTTGCTTATGAAATGAGAGGGGAAAGGAGCACCCAACAGATGACTGTGTGTAGCTGCTCAGCAGTCCCAGCTGGCCCAGTTCCCAATATATTTTGCTTGATAAACAGCTAATCCCTGAGTATAGTATGGCTTGCATTCCTTCAAACTTATCATTAATCATGGAAAAACCCAAGTTGTCCTTGTACTGTGTGAGTGCCTATGAACAGCTCCTTTGATAAGAGTGTTTTTACATGCCTGGAGGGATTTAGCTTTTTGGACCTCTGTCCTGTAAGTAATAGGCAGACCTTCTTTTGCATGTGAGTCTGCTTTCATTGCTGGTTTCAAACTACGGAGAATTAGCAGGGGGGTTTGAAATGAGAAGTTGCACCATGCTCATGTTCCTCCATTGTATTTGTGCTGTTTCATGGCACTTATAGCATGGCATAGTATTGTAATTATGTGTTGCTGGCAACCAGAGAGGAGACAGGGGACAGAAAAAGGAGAAAATTTCTAGCCGGACAAAGGGCAAAATTAAATGCTTGCTTTTAAGTGGAAAACCACTTAATCATGCAATTATGTTTTGTGTTAATATAGAAGATGAATAGAGGAAACCAATGCGTTATTTGCTGTCTTACATTATTGCTGTCCAAGCAATGGGAAAAATAGACAACTGTAGTTCTTTTTCACAAATGAGAGATTAATTGTCTTTACAATAGGTGGATATTGGACACAGCCATAAATCCATAACTTATATTGTGGGGTTTTTACATAATCAGAGTAGTTAACAGCACATATCTGCATTGTGTGTCAGACACTTTTTATAATCTGGACCGTGAGCCAGGCTGGCTTATTTCAGCTACTTTCTATGGCCTTGCACATGGGAAAGACAAAACCCTGACTGTATGATGGAACCTAAGTAACTTTGAGCTGACAAATCTCATGCCTTCTACAAAAGGTGTTCAGTACTTGACTGAAATGGGCAAACTTTTACATATTCAACTATGTTCTTTAATAAAATTAGGAAAAAAAATCCAAAATATGAAACTAATTTCTGGTTTGAATTGTTCTAATCTTAACTTTCAACATATGATACCTGTCTTGTACTTAAATAAAACAACTCTCAACAGAGAAATATTTTTACTTTCTGTAAAAACTTCCTTAATGTGAAACATTGCAGTTGAGAGGATAACTTAAACTATTCAACTGCAACAGGCATTTTTAGACCTGAAGAAGGGATTCTAAGCACTTTACTAGAAGATAGTCAAGATTAAAAGGATCTTAAACAGGGCAGATTTTGTTTTAAACATACACTATCAGTGTGTGAAAATAAGCATGCTAATTGCCCAATTTTTACCTGCATTGAAGAGCTTTCATGCAAGTAAGTTTAGCAAGGTGGCATCTCACAAAAAAAGGGCTCCTGGCATGTCCCTGGTGAACAGCCACCCCTCTCCATGCCCTTGCACACAGACAGAAACAAGTACCCTTTGCATGAGCTACTCAGCTTCTGAGCTGTAGAGACAAGAGAAAAGAGCCCCACCTCCCCAGCTCCATTCCCTCAGCAAACTAGAAGCACGACAAGAGCCATATCAAGTGAAGGACTGGTGTGACTTTGTCTCTCTCTGGAGAGCATGTGAAGCAAATATGATACTGGAATTCTCTGAGGTCCGAGAGCCAGAGCATTTCCTAAGCAGTTTGAATACAAGCTGCGCCCTTCACATAGTCATGCTTTAGTGGCACCAGAGATCTTGGCTGCAAGTAGATTGTTTAAATAAGAAATCAGGTCTGATGACTTTCATCTTTTAGAGTAAAAGCAGACGGGAAAAAATACAGTAGAAGGCAAAGGAAGAGACAGTAAAGAGGGAAACGTTACAGACTAAAGACAACATTCTGTATTTCTCCATTATTCATCTCCATATATATAAATATTTCAGGATTGTTTCTTACTGAATTTTTGCAAGGAAATGAACACTGTCTTGATGTTTACTGCATTCATAGGTAACATCGGCTTAGCTTTACCTCCTTCTAAATTATTTTCAATGTATTTGATTTGAGACAAGGATGTGTGGGGCATTTGGTCAGGTGGCATGTGTACAGGCCCAAAGAGTACTATTTTAGTGAAGCCAGAATTAAAAAAAAAATCTTTCTATAGAGGAGCACTAAATGGAAAATAGACTTTTCGATGCATGATATCATGTGCTGATTGTAACAGTTTTAGTCTTTGTAAGTGCAAGAACAGAGAAATAAACTATTTAGAACCTCACACTGTGATTTTTTGAAACTTTTTCCAAATAAGATCTCAGTTATAGAGAGGTAAAGTTACAGAGAGGCAAAGTTACAGAGAGGCAAAGCTTCTCCCAAGGCTCTGGTGGCAAAGCCAGGGCTGGTACATCCACCTCTGCCCTTCAGGAGTTCTCTGAACTTTAGGAGTTCTTTTTACTGTGGTAATTGGTGGTATAAACAGAAATGTTTGAGAATTTGCATTAACTATAGTGCTTACTGCTTTGCACAGCATAAACCTCTATCCATGATAAGGGAATGCAAAACTGCACACTCCTTTGCTGCAGCACACAGTAACTTAATTACTCCTTTATAACAGCAATTCAACTAATAGAGCTGCGTCCTTTCCCATAAGAGCCCCATGACTGGCATAAGAGAAATCATTGGGAAAAAAAATCTCAACCAAGATGAAAAGACACTTTGTGCACAGTTAGATGTGGGCTAATCCCCGCTCTCAATTTCTTTGCTTTTAGGCAATATTCTCCGGGTTTTTGGAATGGAGCTGACCGGAGTATATACTAGTTTCTAGGTATCTTGGAAGAAAATAAAGGCAATCTCAGAAGTATCTGTTTCCTCTGGATTAATTCCTGGAGCCTGGTAGACTCCTGTCAGCCAGTTCCAGACTGGAATTGCCATTTAACTTTCTATTTTATTTTAGGAAATTCTGGAATTTGGGAGTTGGAGAAAACCAAGCCTTTGATATGATATCCAACAGGACAGCCAAGCAAGTATGTGAGCTTGTTTGGCACCAGGTTGGACATTTAACACCCTACTGAAGATGGTTCAAGTTACGTTTGTGCTGCTGAAATATCTAGGAAATGAAAGAAAGTCCCCACTGCTCACAAATGCCAAACTCTGGTCTGTGGCAGACCGGGAATGACAAATCAGAGCATGGACAAGGAACTGGCAAATGCACCTTCAGTGACAGCCTCGAATTTGCTGCCAGAGAACAACTGTCAAAAAGTAATTATAAAATACCAACACTTTTTACCTCAAAGTTCTTCAGGAGAGAGGAACTGTAGCACTTCCAGCATCAGAGAGGTGCCCTTGGGGGAGGGCAAGGGCCCCAAGTCATTAGAGTCTATGGACATGCTCTTCTTTCCAAAGATAACTAACAAAGTTTGGATGTGGTTTTATTGGGGTGAATAAAAGCACTCTTCTTAGTGCTTTATCAAAGTGGCTTTTTTTTCCCGTGCATTTCCACATGTACACATTAAATTATACATATTTATTTCATATGTGTGCACTCACATGTTTACACATACATCTATATTACATTAGTTTATATACATTGTACCCTTGTGTATGTGAATATCTTCAGTACAGCTTTCTTCCTAAATATCATCCCTTAAAAAGATAACAACAGAGATAGGTCATATATATATAAAAAAAAAAATTAATATAAGTTAACTCATTGGAAGAAAAAGACTAAACAGGACAAATTCTGACCAGAGTGTAAATCCAGACTGTAGCTGTATTGGTGTGAGTGCTAAATTAGTTCCCATATTTCTGAACAGAAGCAGAAGAAAAGTTAATCAAAGGGAACAGCTAAGAAATGACTACTTTATAATTAATTTAATTTCCAGCGTCAGGGAAAAAAAAAAGTCTTTAAATTAGCAGAATTTATAGAAGTTTGTCAGCATTTCACTTTAAAAGCACACAGATAAAAAGTATATTAGGTGTGGTGCTATAGTTTATCACTTATCGATACCCATCGTCTGGATGCTCCTGTAAATTCTGAAGCTTAGTGTCTGTGCTCAATATTGAGACTACTACGATGCACACAGTGCGTATTGAACTGTGGGACTCATTGCCACAGGGTGTAGCAGGAACCAAACTAGTTTCCAGAAAAACATTTTACAGTCTTGCTGCAAAGTGGTCATAAACTCCATGAACTGGACAGTCCCCAACTGAGGTACCTTAAACTCTCACTGACAGAAAAATTGCTATCTTCAAGGGGCATTAGTGTTAAAATACTTTAAGATATGGAGTCCTTTGTGAGTGTACTGCAAATAGCTTTTGCCTTTGTACCTTTTGTTTTCACTGGTAAATCAAATAGTTCCTTGTAGCATATTTTACCTTTGGCCCCTTATAGCTGTTGGATGCTGAAAGGTCCATATTTATGTTGTGTCCTACATGTGTCTAAACTCATGATCAGTGTTTCATAAATAAATAGCTGTGATTGGAAATAAAAAGGAAAAAAAAAAAAAGGTGTCTAAATTTAGGCTTCTGAACCTGAATGTTGGCACCCAAATAACTGGCCAGCTTTCCAAAAGCCAAGCCCCTGGAAATTTCCAGTAATCACAGTTGCCATACCAACGGCTGTCAGCACTCTCGCAAAAGCAGGTCATGTATTTAGGTGCCAGAATGTAGCAAGAAGGGTCTAATTTCGAGCTTTTATGCTTTTTTTTTTGCTGTTTTTTCTCTCTCTTTTTTTTTTTTTTTCAGAAGATCTGGCCAAGAACACTAATGCTAATTGAGAAAAGTTTCACCTCTGCTGCCAGTCTCCAGCTTCTCCAGCTGGAGTCACAAGAGTGCTCTGATCTTGCAAAAGGGAAGATGTCTGGGGAGCTGGAGCACAGTTAGCTGTTGCTGCCTGGTTCCATCCTGGGGTGCTATCTTTGAGCCAACACAGACATACCCCACAAATTGGTTTTGGGACAACCAAAGAAGGGGTTTGCCAAAGGAGGGCTCGATGTCGGCTAATTTCTCCAGGCTAAAAGCAGGGTATATCTCAAATCCCTGGACAAAGGGGATGTTTGCTTTGTTGTATTGCAGCACAAAGTGTGGTGGACCTGCCACACAAGCAGGCACACGGCCACGTGCTCACCCGCACCTCCACACAGTGCCGGCTGCTTCCCTCTTGGAATTCTTGCATCCCTGTTGGGATCCTGCACTGCCCTGCTGTGCTGCCAGCTTGCAGTCCCTCTTGCTGGGAATCAGCACAGGTACTAATATGAAAGCAAAGACAGGTGTGTCCCCACATGATCTCCCCATTTCTTGGGGGCTTTGAGTAGAGCCCCTGTGCTTCCTCTACCTCCAAATACCTGCCTGACCTCAGGCACGTCATTTAACCTCTCCATCTCGAGGCAGAATAAAGATAACACTGCTTCCTTCTCCCTGTATTTTGTCTGTCTTCTCCAGCTCAGGTGTAAGCTCCTAAGGGCAAGGTTTGTCTTCTCAGTGTGTTCAATGTCTATCAAAACAGAGCCTTGATCTCAGCTGAGGCCTTGAGGCATGACTGCAGTACTGTTATTATCGTTAATAATCATAATAACGAACGCAATCAGATCAAAGAAACTGACTGTATGAGTCATTTTTTGGGGTGAAGTTAGTCATTCCAAAGAGCAATAGGTATATGTAAACTTCAGCCACTGCCAAGGTTTATCCTTTTTCCCAGCATTTAAAAATTCACCCTTGGGAGCATGGGTGAGCAACACGATCTGAAAGGAGTCAGCCCTGCCAGGGTTTCCATGCGGATAGGCGCTTGTGCTCACATGCCGACAGTTGCAAGGTTCATGGTGTAACTTTGCTCTCTATAATTCAGCTACGTAAACACACCCAGTGTGGGTTTTTTGGATCATAGGTAAAACTTCTTTCTGTATTAAACCTTTTCTGAACAGAATTCAATATCTGTCATTACCCTCAGTTGCAACAGGGCCTGTAGGAAAACCAGAGAATAGCACTACATGCCAAAACCCTTTTTTTTCTCCTTGTTAATTGTTGGGGTTTTTAGTTGTTTGCTGTTCTTTTCTGCTTTTTTCATCAGTTGAATGAATCACAACAAAGGTGTGTTGAAAAGGGAAGAAAGAAATTACAAGAATGAATTACTTAATAGAAGCATTAAAATGAGATTTTTCATCTGAAGGAAAAGGCCTGCAGCCAAACAATAGGATTACACAGGTGCAAAGTAAGACACAAGAGGGAGCTCACATAATAAATAATAGTGATAAATAAATAACATTTTGAAAATAGTTAAAACCCATGGAGAAAAGGAAATGAATAGATTGTACAATTCCTGTGTGCTTTTGCTGTTCACACTATCTCTGAGGATATTGTCACAGGCTATGGAAACGTGCTTATAGACAAGGATCTCAGTGCACCACACTTTGCCCACAGAACACAATAGCACTGACTACCTGGTCACAAGAGCTTCTTGTCTGAGGGTAACACAGAAGAGGGTGACCAAGCCAGGAGACTACAGAGAGACACTGTTCTGGCAGACAAATAGTGGCTGGAGTTTAGAGCGTTCCAGGAATTATTGTCAAATATGCACTGCATATTTTAATTTTAAAATACATTAAAACGTGCATTTATGTTGCTTGAGAATGATTGCACATATTCAAAAAACAACATCATATACAGAAAACCAGCGGACTTAAAAACTGAGTCTGCAGCCCAACAGCCACATTTTGCATGGCAGATCAGAAGGAGTTGCATTTCAGTGCCTGCAACTTTAGTTCACTTCCAGCAACCAGATTTCACATTTCTCAGAACTTTGAGAAACTGTGCTCTTTTGACAAACTCGTCTTCATTTTTAAGTGTTAATCTGATCAGTCAAAACACTTCAATTCCTAAAGCTCTTGTGAAAATAATGCAATATCTGTCAGCAACTACAGTGGCCTTGATCTGCTGGCAAAGATCCACCCTTCCTGCAGTCAAGCACATATTTCCACAGTGCTGGACTCTGCATCTTCCATCTTTCTGAGGCTGTAACTGCATGTCCCACCACACATATGTCTCATCCCCTCTCCAATAAACTGACAGAAAAATAGAAGAGCTGGAGGGCTGCCCTTTAAAGCAAGGCCTCATGTTATAACAGCCCTGGGCATGCATCACAGTTAGGATGTTAGTTAGTCATCAACAGGCCACTAGTTTGGGGGGAAAGTACACAAAGATCTAGATGGATGTTACCCTCTGATATCCATCACACCTGAATAATCAAGTGTACTTAGACATAGTTGTTGTTGGGATTGGAGAGGCCCTAGTCCATGTGCTGGTGTTGGTGGCCACCCCAGACATCAAGAATCTCCCTTCAGAAGTGCCAGAGACAGAGACGAGATGTGTATTTCTGCAGAATCTTTTAGTAGAGATTCACAATTTATGTAATGGCAAGAAGTATACCTTCTTTCATGCTCCAGGACCTCTCTGGTCTTCAGCATCAGTACAACAGCCCCAAGTCCTAGAAAGCCACTATATACCCTTCAGCCAAGGGGAGAGCCAATTCTTATGCTGTGACATCCAAGTCCATATTACGAATGTATCCACCCACATCAGCAGTGGCTCCTCTCCTGCAGTCCAAATGGGCTTTTCCAATCAATGGTGTCACTCATGGGGAATTCAGCAATGTGTTCAGTTCCTGACAGATGTTTGTCAAATGGCCCACTGAGTAGGTCAAGACCAACTGGTACTACTTAGGAGATTGGGTTAGCCATATAACCATGGGTTGTTGTTCATTTTAGAGTGTGGTATCCCTCAAAGACTATACATATGCTTGCATCAGGAGCTCCATAGGCCAGAGAGAACATAAGGTGAATATGCAGGATCTGACAGTTGAGTGTCACCCTTAAGGTTTAACTTGCTGGAAAGAGCATAGTGATCATAAGCATCCTACAGACACGTAGACTTGTCATGTATGCTACGGAAGGGAATAATAACTTCAGCAGCTGAAATAATTGGTTTACACAGAGAAGTCTAAACCCTGAGATCTTTCTTCATTATTAGACTCCAACATACAATACTGAGGCTGTAAAGCCACCTTAACGCTGGATACTCTGGATCTCAACACTGGGAATTACTCTTTCCACTCCTCTGAACAAAGTTGATGAATTCTTCAGCAGAGAGGCTATTTTGCAGCCAGATTCCACAGCTGTGGAATTGCAGAAAGCCAGGCACTGGATCTTGGGCTGGTAGAGACCGTTCTCACACTGTGCTTGATGCATTTGATCTCTGGAGAGGAAGGAGTACATACCCGGCATGGCACCCTGGCCAGCTGGCTTGGGAGCAGTAATGTTGGCTTTGACTGTGCAAGCAGGTGCTTGCTTCCCCTCCCCATCAGATGGAGAGAGTGAAAGAACAGCTGTAAATGGGACAAGGTTTAAAAAATTGGAGAAATAGAGATATAAAAAACCCACAAAACCCACAACAAACAAACCAACACAAAATTTCTTCCTTGCATTGGAAACCTGTCATGTCTTCATTCTAAATTAAAGTTTTGCTACTATTCTGTAGTAAAACAATTGCCTACTACCAGAGCCACACATTTCTGAGGAGTAAGAATGAGCCATATGTCTTCCATAAAAACACACTGATACAGTTCAGCCTTTTCTTTATGCTTTCTGGCAAATTATATTTTTTTTTACAGGGCATGGCTAAAATGAGCGATGTTTTTGTTTGCCAGAAAGCATTTACAGTACTGTATTATCCTTCATCTCTACCAATTTTCATTTGTTATCATTGACACATGGTAAAATAGTTTTAATTATCTCCAGGATCAAGTACAAGGAGTTTTTATAATTCAATTGGGTTTATTTAATTTCCAGTATCTAAGCTACCATAATGAAAATGTTACTTAAGGTTTCTTCTTCAACTCCCCCCCTTTAGATCATAATAAAGACAGCTCACTTGAGCAAATAGTTCCTTTGAAATGTTAATCCTCCTCAGATGTGTTTTTTGTTAGATCAGCTGCACTGTTAAAATACTTTCTATTTTCCCATTAGTTGGAATGCAGAATAACACTTATTAGCCATATGGACACAAAGTAGCTCATTGATGAAGACAACTGAATTTAATCCTCATGCTAAACAATGAATTAACTGTGATATAGGGTGTGAAAAAACAGTTACATAAAGCTGGGCCGTCTACCTCCCTCTCATCCAACACAATCTCTCTTTAAAAGAAGAAAAAGAAATGTATTCAGACACTGCCCTCAGTGCAACCTAAAATCCGTATAAAAGCATAGAAAGGAGAGTGAATATAAAAACCTCCAGCGAAGTGGCTTATTGAAATACTATTTTTTGGAAGGATTGTTTTAATTAATCTTTATTTGGCACTTAAGGAATGAAATCCCAACGAGCTAAACCTTCCCTTCAGAAATGCATGTGAAAGTGTATCTTCACTGCAGAGCTGGCTCTGTGGTTGCTGCCTGGCTTGAGCTCCTGGCTTGGCTCAGGTGGGATCAGCCGCAGCATGAGATTGCACGCTCGGCGCTGTTCTTCCCTCTTTCCCTGCCCACGTACGGAGCCCAACGGACTGCTGTGCTTCAATAAAGCGAGCAGCTCTGTGATTGCTCTTTAACGGATTTGTGGGGGAATGTGTACGGTTTCCCCAGGGTGTGGAAAGAATTTTAGGTGGGTCATCAGCATTCAAATATTAAATTACTTGTGCAGGTTGTGCAAGGTTAGTAGCCAAGGAAGTGGAGCTGGGACTTTAACCCAAACCTCCATGTAAATGAGTAGGCAGAGAAGAAAAGCTCTGCTAGATTCAGGTGAGAAGAATGTGCCTGGGAGGACGTAAAGAGTAACACCAGGTAAGAACCTCAGCTTGTGTGCAGTGAGAGCATGCTTAAGTTTCACAAGATTTCAGTAAATACAGTTTGGTTTGGAAACTCTGCCTGTAATTTCAAAACAAGAGACATCTGAGTCCTTGCAGCATTTTGAGTCCCAGTCTAAACTTCGACGAGAGCCCAGCCTTCCTGAAAATATGGCCCTCCATTATTCCTTGATTTAAGCAGTTTGTGCCAGTCACAACATGGACGTACAACAGTTAAGCAGTACTAGCTGGGGTGCATGAAGCATCAGTTTACATGTAGGACTCGCAGAGGGAGAGGAGTTGGTATTATTTACTTAACCAGGAACAATAGATCAGTTGCTGTTCAGGCAGCATTTCCACCGCTGGCATGGATGGGCGCATCCGTCTGCTCACACCCTCAGCTGCTGCACCCCTACCTGCTCCCTCTGCTGCTTCTGGCACTTGGTGATGTCTCTGACAGCGATCAGACATATTTCCAGGTTCCAACAATTGACAGAGAGAGCAAATTTGCAAATGTGCACTGGGCTGACATGATTAGGCCTGCAAACATGCAAATCCTTTGAATGAATTTTGGGTTTATGCAACTGACGTAAATAAAAAGGATCCTGTTTGTGTACTGCCTAAACAGCCACTGCACAAACTGGATTGCCAGAGATGATTTCATTAACCTCTTTACTGAAACATGCAGAAAACCACAGTACAGATACCCTCAGGGTATAATTTTCATGATAATCAAAACACAGACACTCTATACAATAGTTTACAACAAGAACTGAAGGCAGATATGTAATTCCAGGGAAGGAGGAAAGTTTTTATGTATGCAGAACATGAAAATATGTCCAGATGCTCACCAGGTCACCACAGCTACCGTGTCTGTTGTCATACCATCTAGTGGACTATAAGTGAGCTTTTTCAAGCAGACCAAGTACGCAGTATTTCCAACAGCACCAAGGCTGTGAATGGCTCGTGCTCTCACGAGCAGGCATATGTTGCTCTTGATCTTGTGATTTGGCTGCGATCAAAGCCTGGAAATTGTATCTCTGTATCCTTATTTGTTTGACCAATTAGTTGTCCCAAAGAATTTTCCTTAAGTGGCCCCTAGACAAACTTTTCCCTGAGAGCACCCCATGAGTTACCTTGCTTTGCAGCTTGTTGCAGTGGAAAACCACCAGAGCTTCATTCAGAAAAAAAACCTCACACAGAGATCAATCAGGTTACTCTGGTTAATCCTGACTCTCTTACTTGGCAGTGGATTACAACCTCCCTCATAAGGTAATTTCTAATTCTTCTTGGAGAAAATAAGGTGGATTCCAGCCACACTTCTGTCTTTTGTAACAGCAGGCAGGGAACAATCTGAGTTTTCTGCTGAAAGGCCAAAAATGTTGTGCAGAGAGTATGACGGATTATCCTCAATAATGTAGATTTGTGATCATTTTACCTGAAGAAAGAGATTGAGTAAGAGGTGGCCTTTTAGTGCATGGAGAAAATCAGGACTTCCCTTAGGTATGAAGTCCACATGAGCCCTATGTTTGTGGAGCCCTTGATTATAAGAGTGGTCAAAGAATCCTTGGGGAAGTGAATATGGGGTGTACTCTTGATGCTGACAATATAGCTAAATATCACCTGTTTCCCAGAGACAGTTATAATAATCCGATCCGTATTTTCATAGGAGGAAAATATCTAAGTTTTATTTGAAAAACACTAGTTCATTAAAACTGAAAGAGATTTAAACAAGCAGTATTTTTCAGTGAGACCTGAAACTCTGGCATTCTTCTAGTTTACTTTTTCCCTATTCTTTTTTCTTTTTCTCTATTTTTTTTTCAGTAGTAAAATAAGAAGAGAGGAGAACAGTCTGGGATAGGATTGAAAAAACTCACATTTAGAATTTTCAGCTTAAAAGTTGACAGTGGGCCAGCTGACTTATTTTAAAAAATATTTCTTCTTCCCTGTGTTACTGCTGTGAAGCTCAGGAAGAAGCTTTGGGTTAATGATAGTTGGTTGCATCAGTGTAGACGAGCAGAGCTGAGACTAGAAGGGACCTCTGGAGATTGTCTTGACCCAGCCTCCAGCTCGGAGTAGAGTCATCTACAGCAGGTTACTCCAGCCTATTTTAAAATGTTCCTTCATCTCCTTTTGCAAAGCTAAGTTCTCTGGGTGTTTACTCTTTTACTGTATCCCACACCTCTCTCTGCCACAAGCAACTATTGATTCCAACCAATGAAGGGTACACACAGCATCCTTTTTCATCTTGTTTCACAATTGATGTTCTCTCCCTTCCAGCATTGCACAGAGAATACTCTCTAATACTCCCCAGAAAGCAAGGTCACTTGTTGACAAGCAAGCTTTAAATCAGGTGAAAGAGGGAAAATTCAAAGTACTCACTGTCCATTGAGCAGAAAGTTATCTGTCACCAGCACTTGTCCTACGATAAAGCCAGGAAATTCACAGGGAAAACAGCCAGGATACACTCTCAGCTGTTTATAACAGTCCGTTAAGTCATGTTAAAAGGCAGTTTGGTCCAGGACAAGCCTGTTGGGGCCCAAGGCCCAGTATACTTTAGAAACTGGTGCTCAATGTCATTTGCACTGTCCCAAAGCCACCCTGTGGCACTCAACAGCAGGAGCCCGGTCAGTGAACTAAGGATTCACAAGCTTTTGTTGCCATCTCACCCAACTCCTTTACTCCAAGGTGTCTGAAGTGGGGGTTGCCTATCGGTGTCGGTCTGTTCAGTGTCTAGCTCAGCAAGCGACATTTTTTTCCCTGGAATTACCACAGAAAATATAAAATCATGAGATTGAGTCATACTGTGAAGGAGACTGAATCGTCACAACTTTAGCTAACCTGTTTGTATTTGAATTACTTTGATTGTCATAGTGCACAATTTTACAATTGTACAATTAATGCAGCCTGCATTTTAATGTAGACATTCTATTTCTTTCTTTTTTGAGTCTCCAGAGCAAGATACAATTTTTGCATGTTCAAAATGGTCATTAGAGTTTAATACATTTTCTCTCTGAGATTTCAGCTGTTCCCAAAGCCAAGCCTTCAGTTCTGAACTTTTAATTGTATTGCTCTTTTGTTAGTTCCAATGGGATATTTTAAAATTTCCCGAATTTATATTTTAATGTACTTTTTAGGCGTATTGGTCATTCTTTCAAAGGAGCATAATGTAGTTATTGTTAATACATACATGCTGGGTAACAGCAAATGTTTCTGGAGTACTGGGCTTTCTGTAATGACATTAAATGAAGAAAAAAAAAGGAGATGAAGTAATACTGATCTCTATGACAGCCTCTGTCTGCAGGACAAGGATTTAATTCAGAATTAAGCCACATTAGTGTTAAAGAAGCCATTGCTCACTTGCAAATTTTCCCCCCAAAAAACCCATTTCATTGCTCAGTGCAATAAACTGGTACATTTATCCACAAACATTTGATGACTGATGCTTTATTTCGCCTTTGAATGTTTCTTTAATGAAATCTGCGTGCTTAAAAATATCCAGTAACATAGTTAACCATTTTGCTTTCACATTAACAGAGCACTTATTCTGTTGCCATTTGTCCTTAACTTAGCTTTGATATGTGACCCCTTTAATCACAAAAACAAAATTCAGGTATCAACACAGACACGAATCATTTATAGAATTTTACTGAATATAAATAGATGTGTCTCTTCATGTAGATTTTTGTCCTTTGTTATCAGGGGTAGATTTACTTATGTTTTGCATTAGCTGTGGAAAACTTCCCTTGAGCTTTATCAAACTGTCTTGTTCTAAGAAGGCATAAAACATCTTTCTTCCAAGTTTAGGGTATGCTTTGTTGTCTTTTAAAAGTTATGGTGTAAATTTGCTGAGGGACATTTAGTCCAGCAATACTGAGAGTCCAGCAAAACTATTTCTGGGCTAAATGGTACTCCCGGTCTCTAAGGAGCTTCTACAGCCGCCAAAAAATCCCTGGGACATGTGCACAACCCCTTTTCCCAGGCTGCTCTGAGATTGAGACCAGTAATGTGGGTATGTGTTGATAAAAGAGAAGATATTACACCATCTGAAAATTGCCTGACCCTAGCTGAATCCCTCCCATCTGTGGCCATGCTTGATGTTACTGTAAGGTGAAGCCACCAGAACAAGAACTTGGATCTAGGCACCAAATAGACTCAGCAGGCTTTTTCTGAGTTAAAAAGGGGGAAATTTTGTGTGTTGAGCTCCTTCCTTCTGCTCGCCCCCAGCGCGGGGTCACACCTGTCTATCGGGGAAAAATCTGAAAAGAAGAAAGCTGGAGGAGAAGAAAGGTGCAAGAGAAGGAAGCTGGAGGGCTTTTCCCAGAGGAGCCAACCAGGCTGACGGAGGGTGGCCGCTGCCCTCAGCTCACCTCCCCAATGGCTGAGAGCTCTTCCAAGAGTGTGTTTTGCTACTGCCATCTTCGTTCTGCTTTTTCATTCGTAGGCCCTGATTATTTAAACAACTGAAACCAGAAGACTTTGTTTCCTTCACTGTGTAGTCTCATGAGTAGAAATAACCCAGAAGAATGTTTCTAAGAAAAAGGGTAATGTTATCTTTTAAAAAGTATTGCCAACTGATTGTTATCTTGCTTTAGAGCTGGGACTTCTGCCACCCCCTCCTCCTGGCATGAACAAATAGTTTAAACCCCACCAAAGAGACAGAAAGTTTCAGCCCTGTCCCAGACTTGCAGTAGGTATCTGGCCTCTAAAGAGTGTCAGAGAAGTAGGTCTTTTGAGACCTTTCTGCATTTAGCACTTGCAAATCGACTCCAAGAGCTTTTGAGAACCTGGTTGTCTATATGGGTGTGTGAGAAATGCCAAAGGATGGGCAAGATGAGTCACACACAGGATCCCATTTTTCTCAGAACAAACCCTGGTGGAACTGCCACTTTAACCCTTACTTTTCCGTTTCTTAAAGCTCATTCCCTTCCTTATAGCTTGTTCCCTTCATTGGCCTTAAGAAGATCTTTAGTCACATCTTTTCCATATGTACCATTGTCTTTTTTGATTCATGCTGCTCACTTCTGAGAAATTCTTTCTGCTTTTTGAGGCTTATTTGCCCTTTTGCAGCAAGGCACTGTGGTCTCTCTGTTGACGTGAGCCCTGCAGAGAATTATCGCTTGGACATGCACGTTGGTGCCAAGTGGAGATAATGCTGTCTTTTCAGACTGAAGCCTGCCTGTAGGAGTGTTCCCAGTATGATTTTTACAGTCATAACTGCAGTTAATCTTAAACTTGGCATACCTTTCCTTTCTCTGCAATGTTTTTAATTACTCTTTCAGGGTGGGAGAATCCTCTGGGTTTTGCAGTGTTGCATTCACCTACTGATTCACTCCTGCCAGGTTGGTGATGTTGAACAAGCTCAACAGGCAACCTTACCATTTGTATTACAGTGCAGGAAGCTATCTGTCTTTTCCAGCTAAACAACACTCAGAGGAAGCATTTTTTTTCTGAGCAAGCAGGAGGTGCAGTGTAGCACAATGGTCAATAAATATGTAGGGGCAATTTACAGGGTTTATTTTTAATCCAGGACCTACTTGAAAGAATGGCATGAACTGGGTAAATCAATCAGGCTGTTGCAAAGCAAGCTTGAAATGAAAGGGCGGTCAAGGAGGAAGTGGTAAATAACACACAGGACTGATTGCTTCTGGGCATGGTTGATGCCTTAGGTTTAAAGAGTAATTACCTGGTCACACCTAACCCCTAGTTTATGTGCAGTGTGCAAGCTACCTGTGCAACGCCTGCAGACACCAGCTAAGAGACTGCCCTTGCCTTTGCCAGCAATGATTTCCTCAGCAAGTGCCAGTTTGTGCCTAGTTTCGTGAAGGAGCTGGAAAGTGTATGAGACCATGCTTAGTCCTCCTGTGAGTTTAGCCTCTTTGCACCAGCACAAGCCTACCTGTTTGAAATGAGGTGAGGAGAGCAAGGGAAAAGTGCTGAAGATGTGACCTTTCTGCTCTGTAACAGAGTCAGAATGCAGAATTGAGCCTCATACATAATTTGAGCCAACCTAGGGGCTGGCTAGAGCAAGTAAACCAAATGCCCTTTACATTTAGAGGTGATGAGCACACTATGTGACCCCAGCAGGTCATGCTTCCCAACAGCCCAACAGGAGGTGAGTCAAATGCTCCATTTGCAAGCTTGTTCACTGCTACACCCACTAAGAAAAAAAATAAATGGTTAGAACATCAGTGAGATCCAGACAAACTGTATCTGTCTATTGTTTTTATGATAAGAGAGGCCTGTAGCACAACTACTTTGGACATTTCTGGGTAAAAGAAGGATGAGTTTCACTCGGTTTTTTCTTATTAAAGGTCTTTCACAAATAGATAGGACAGAGCTTTTTCTGTAGCAGACAGACGTAGATATCTCTGCCCTGTTAGGACAATAGCAAAAGGAGGTCTGAAATTAGATGCAGTAATTGCATGCTTCATTGCTTTCTTGGATCCCTGCTAAACCTGAACATAGTTGGAAAAATACTGTGCTTTGAATAACAGAGTGGCCTGAGAGAGAGGGATCCAGGAAAGCTGCACTCTGGTTAAACCCTTCCTGTGGATTTTCTGTGTGTTGTTAAGCAAATTGGTAGACTAAAATTCTCAAATGCAGTTTCCATTGGAGAGTTTTCTGATTAAGTTTGTGATTTTCCCGGACAAAATATTGATTTCTGCTAAGCAGTAGACACCAAAATCAATCTTTGTCTCAAACCCCCCGTAATGCAGGCTGCCCAGCCTCTCTCCTCTTTCTTTTCACTGCATCCTCATTGTCTATAGACATTAAGACAGATGTGCATCCTAGAAGTGAATGATGCTGGGTCAGCTTATGAGTATCATCCTTCAGAAACAACAAGCTCTTCTCCTTCCTTATTTTGCTCCCCTTGATCTGATGATCCCTGCTCTCCATGCATAATACTTATCTTGTTACATTCCTCAGTCCCACATTACATTTCTGCTCCTGGAATGTGATGCTTCTCAAGGGGAATCACTTACGTTTGGATCACTGGCACATGCAGGATGAAGTATGTTTCCAACACTACTTCACCTTTCACGTGGATGATTATTCTGCGAGTTTGACTGGACCTGAGGCCAGAAGGAGGCTTGCAGCTGTGTGAGCAGCCAGTGCAACATAAATTGCTATTTCCTGTCTCCTCTGGATGGAAAGGGACAGGCTGCATGTGCATGTGCCTTGGACCATTGGCTGGACTATCTTCTGGGATGAGAGACATGTCATGACGACAGCTGATTTCTGGTGTGTTTATATTTCCCAACAGTAAAATGTGGGACAAGAAAGGCAAAATCAGGTTGTCATTGTTCACCAGGGCTTCAAGGGGCAACTTTCTGCCAGAAGACAAGTAGTGGATGATAAAAGACTTATTCGGTTGTGTCTCAAAGGAAAAAAAAAACCCAACAGGTTACATTTAGGAAGAAAATTCATTTGAGTCTGAAGGAGAACCATGAAGCAACATGACCTGATGTGGAATAACCAAGATATTGTGTGTACAGGATGCTCTGGGCATCACATGCAGATCCATGGGGTTTACTACTGGTCCTGGAGATCCCAAAAACTGAAATGCAGATTGTCTGAAGCATCAATTCAGGCAATGTATCAACTAACAGGCAGAATCAGTCTTGGACACACAGAAAATAAGTGGTGATTTCACATCATTCACAAGCGTGAATGTCACACAGATCACATTCACGTGGACTACAAACAAACCCAACATCGGGACTTGCATGTGTATTAGGACTCTCCATTCTGGGATTTGAATCAGTTTTCATCTGCTTGTAATGGAAGGTACCTGGCAAGTGGACTGCAAATGACCCGCACTCCAATTACCCTGCATCAGCATAATCTTTTCCATATAGAGGTTGACTTATGCCGACCAAGCAAAAGACAAACTATACATATTTTCTTAATAAATTCTCCAACTTTTCTTGAGCCTGAGCTAAACCTTCTTATCTAATAACAAGTAATTTAAGCATTTTTAACATTCTAAAGACAAGTTAATCCTTTTATAGGGAAAAGTCAGAAAATGGGCTTAGAATGACATTTTAACAATGTCTATGGTATGTTAAGCTGATGAAAAAAATTCTAACACCAGTTTCAAGCATTTTTCGATAAAATATTACTGTGAAAAGCATAAGAAAATATAAGTATCATACCAAATTTCTAACTGTCAATAATGTAAAATATTACATATTCTGTAAACACAAACTGCTTCCCCCCCCCCCCCCCCCCCCCCCCAGTAACTTCAATTCTCTCATATAGCTTTAGTGGCACGACACATCTAATATGAGTTTTAATTTGACCTAGTCTTAGATTTATATCTATTTGTCTCCTGTGAGGTCCCTACTTTTCCCAGGTAAGTTTTGCTGTCAGCTAACATCTGGTTTCTGAGTCTTTATTTCCATAGTTTTTCTGTTTTTTTCAGTGCAGTAATTTCAATACATGTCAAAGATGATGAGCAGACAGTCCTAAACCCTTCTGGTTGCCCACAGAAGAGAACTAATACTAGAAGTTGAAATATTGATTTGTCCAACATATTTTGCAGTAGTTAGAAACCTGTCTTTGAATTTTCCTTTCAGTAAGGCTTTATTGTCTCTGTTGGAGGTGGCAACAGAACATCAGGAAAGATTTCTCATTTTCTATTACTGTCTTTGCTTAGTATGTAAAGGAGCATGGCAATTAATAAATAAAGCATGTACCTCTTCAAATATTGGCAAACTGATCTGCAGAGCTGCCACACAAGCCACCTTATATCATGCAGTTTGAGAGCAAAGCAGTCCTGACCGTTAGCAAACCCACTGGATGATCCAAATTTTATGCATATCTGCTATTTAAACATCCACTGAAGTGCAACTATTGCCTGAGCCTGGGAACCACTGCTGTGTTATCAGAGAGCTGATCCTATTCCTGAAAGCCCTCAAGCACCCACTTGCTCATTACCCACACCCTGAGCACCTCTCCCAAGAATGAACACCCCAGAGCTTGCTGCACTTGGGTCATGGTTTGTTTGCTTTTTCCAAGCCCAGTTTGCTTTCTAGCCTTTCAATGAAGGGAGTGCCCTCATGGAGGAATGCAGATGTATGTTTAGCTCCTTTCAGCCTAAACCAAATCAAGGAGACACCTTGAGCTACTTGAGATGGTCATGTGCCTAGAATAAGACTGGTAGGAAACCTGTGCTCTTGTGGGACACTCCAAGGAATCTCACATATCTCCAGGGGACTGCCTAGACTTGCTGAATGGAGCCCTTTAAAGTGCATCTTGCAAGTTAAAACAGTGCGAGTTGGCTGTGCCCATTGGATGGAAATGGAAAGTGGGACTAATTCAAGTTTGGAAACAAGAAATCAGTAGGCAACAGGCCTCAAACACAGTTCATGATGATGTTTGGGAACTGATGTGATGTCTTCAATAGCACCATCTCTGACTCCACATCGTGGCAACCTGCAAGTGGGGCCTCACCAAAGCTGCTTTGGTACATGGTGAAAGTCTAATGAACATGACTGGGAGCTTCACACCCTATTAATAGTTTAGCTCATCATCCCCATGCCCAAAGACACAGAAACATTAAATTTGAAGCCTCTTGTTGCAAAAGCAAAAAGCAAAAGTCCTAATCCCTTATTCCCAGCTCAGCCAGACTCTTCCTGCAAGAGATGCAGAAAAACTGCCTTTATTTTAGTTTCTATCTGTCAAAAGTATAGCTCACACTTCCCAATCCTGTGAGAGAGCTGTGGAGAAAAAAAACCTTTTCATTGTGGAGTGGGATCAGATACTGCAGGAAAGAAGCTAAATAAATTGGGGAAGGGAGGAAGATGATTAGTTCTCAGATCTGTGTCTCTTCCAGAGACATTGCCTTGGACTTCCATTCCTGAGTTACATGATGAACACAGGACTTCTGTTTGTGGTATTACATTTTTCTTATTTTAAAGCAAGCAGATAGAATATTCCTGGTTCACAGCTACAGAAGGGGCAAATACACGTCTTTTAACACCTTCTACATCACCCACAGGAAAAAAAAAAAGCAAGAAAACAACATACAGCAACCCTTCTGCCCAGTGCTGAGACAGCCTGCGGCAATGTACAGAACAGAAAAATATCTTTCCTTAGGTTTCTATTATAAACTGCCTTTGGTTTATAAATGATCCCTTCTTTACCATTAAACATACAGAGAAAGTTTAAAACTCAAAATCATCTCTCAAACACTAAAATTTCAAAGGAGAGACAGAAAATTGTAAAGTTGTCTACAGTGACCTTTGGTGATTAAAAATGTAGTGTGTGATCTTCACCTGATAGCATCAGAACAGAAGCCATTGCCAGGCTGAGGCACCTAAAAATAGGAAGAATTACAGAGCTTTGATTCCCCTATGATTCTCTTCAAGACTAGCAGCAGTGAACACAGCAATTTCTGTTTGTTTTTACAATAATATCCTGTTTTGTAATCCACAGGAAAAGGAGTATGAAAGTAGCAACCTTGGCAGTGAGTAGGGGCCAAGGGACTGTTCTCTGAAATCTCAGAGCTCAGGAACACAAAGGCTTGGAGGAATTTTCAAGTGCGGTGAATGCCAAATGGTAAAGAAAATGTCATGACAGTGAGAGAGAGAGAAATGATTTATTCACCCTGTTAGTAAATTCTTCTGCCAGAGTAATTTTTTTCTTCTTCAGTGATCAATTGACAGGCAGTTAGTTCTAAATGCTTTTAAGTGAGGACCTACTACGTGTTTGATGGTTGTTAATGTTGGTTTGTTTTTTTTCCAAAGATGAAGAAGCAGAATATAATAATAATAAAAAAATGGGAGAGTGCGGTTCAACACCAAAGACATGAACAGCTGAAACTTCCATAGAACACAGATAGCCAAGCAAAGAATGGTGTTACAAAAGGGACTAAAGCATACGTTTCTGTTTAGCACTTACATGGCAAAAACACTAAGTTATTTTTCTCCATGGAAGTTAATAACTGAGCTTGCAGTTCTGGTTCAAAGACTGGAAATAAAAGCATGTTAGGACTAGAGAAGACATTAAATAGAAGCCTGTGTCTATCAGAGCACTGTTTCAAAGGCCTATAAACTAGAATAAATATTGACACAGTAAGGAAAAAAATATATAACAATACCAATTGTTCAAAATGGGCACAACTTGGAAGCTAACAAATCTACATTGACCTAAATAAACCTGGCCAGGAACCAAGGCCTGAAATTTAAAGTTACTTTTGGAATTTAACTTCCACTGATTTCAGCAAGAATTAGATGCAGAAATACCTTCATGATTCTAGGTGTAAGTTCCTAAAGGCCATTGCTTTCAACCCATTCCCCAATCACAATGCTTTCCAGCTATGGCAAGAACATTGTGAAGGAGAGGAATCTTGGGACAGAGATGTCACAGAGTCTCCTTTCCCCTACCACAAGGCTGTTCTGGGTCTTCTTCCAAGACTTCATCCTGCATCTGTTTTCTTTTGCATTCATTACTCCAAATTATACCTTTTCATGCTATTACGAATGGCATCTAACAGTTCTTCCTCTTCTGACAACCTATTTCATTCTATCTTCATCTTTCTGTTTTATTCTATTCCATTCCATTCTATCCTTCCAATACATCTTTCTGACCAGTAGGTCCCCACACCAGTTTGGTGACATGGGTTACACTGTCAGAGAACATCACCACTCGCTGTCTGTGATAATGCACAGCTTTTGCCAACTGAAAGTGTGGTTTTACACGCTGACACAAATGCTCAGCGAAAGTTTCAGTTTCTATTGCAAACTCCCAACAAAATCTAGATGCTTTTCCCAAAAAGCTTGTCTCTAGCTCTTTTCATTTTCATTTTAATCAGTCTAATAACCTAATTATTCATTGGAAAATATTTCAGCTGTGTTTCTTTGTAATTAAGGTTTCTGACAGAAAATCCAAGGGAAAAAAAAAATAGTTAATTCTTTCTTCTTTCTTCATTCCTGCAAACTGCATCTGAAATCTATAAGCTTGAATTTCTTCACCCACCAATATTTAATTGATATATTTTTAATAGACGTCATTGGAGCTAGTCCTGATTTGCATACCCAGCTTCAACAGAAGGATCTGATGAATTTACCTTGGAATCAACCCAGTGAAAGCCATGAAATTTGGCTATTTGCTATTAACAGCAGGAGATAAGAATTTATAAAGTTAAGAAAATATGCTGATTTTAATCCACTACAATATTAGCAATTTGGTCCTAAAATACAGTTAGATCAGTAGAGTTCCAAAGAAACACTTTTTAAAATAAGAATACAATGGAAAAATGTATTTAAACATTAGACTATTCTTCCTATTCTTCTTATATCTTTAAGCAGTTTACTGTGCTGAAACAATGTTTTCATATTAAAAAGTTAAAACTGTAGGGCAGATTTTGCATTCGGCTGATACTATGCATCATCGTGACCAACATCTACTGGCCACGCTGCTCAGACTACTCATGAACGCCCTCATTGAGCAGTTCACTGAGGTCATTTTAATTTTTCCTGATTTAATTAGAGAGAGGAGGAAAGGCAAAATGCAATTGTGGGTTTGCTAGATGCTTTAGTAGATGCTACAAGGGAAGATTTAAAAGTGACAAAAAATGCCTTTTTAACAGCTTAGAGAGGCAGCTCCAGCTATCTTGACTGTATTCTTGTAAAAAGCTACTTTTCAAAGTGACACTTTCAGTGGCAAAAAACCTTTTGTCTTCTTTTTTTTCAGAGTTTTTTTGTGATTAAGCCCTTTCAGTGAATTTCTTGAAGTACCTCTGGAGTCTTTCAGAGATGATCGGGACACTTAAGTGCCTGTTAAGGCCTTATCTACAGACTGACATTGTGCAAATAGATAAACCAGTGTACACCCAATTTTTGTATGCAGTTACAATGCTGCCAACTCAGTTTTACTTTAGGAAGGAAAACTAGTTGTATTTGGCATTTGTAGAGAAGTACAAATTTTCTTGCTGTGTAGGATGAACTTTGCTGACTAGAAAACAAAATTAACGTTTCCCAGAATTGATATCGCCATAACAAAATTTTGGGTAGAACAGACATCTACCCCACTGAAAATGATTTTTGAAAATAGAGCTCAGAAGCAGGTTTTGGTACCTGAAGATATACATCATCAGATGGGATTCCCAGAGGTGCTTTAGCACATATACAGTAGTGACCCACTAAATGTCTTTCAGTATAGAGGATGCACTCCAAAACAAAGATTGCAACACAAACGAAAGCACCTGAAAGGAAACAGTGTTCACAATAAAGGAGGTTTGAACAGCTCCCTCTGTCACAGTGGATAAAGATGCTTAGTTTTCCTCCCTGAAATATGTCTCTCATGCTCTCAGCCAGCCACAGTGTGTATGACAGAGCTGAGGTGAGAAAAACACCCAGTCGGCAGCAGCAGTGACATTCGAACAATGCTGCATTGTAATGGGTTTGGAAGGGTGGCTTCTTATCTTTCACACACTATATTACTGGTTTAAACAAGGAGGTGCACATGTTGAAATTAAAGTTTGTGATAGTCCTGCTTTCTGCCTTCCCAAACTGGTTTATCCCCTTACTGTGTCTACCTCCTTTACCCGGTTAGAAATGCGAAGACCTATGAAGACCAGGCACTGAAAAGGAAGCTACAGGTAACCTTTGATCAAGGAAACATATTTTCTTAGCACACTTCAACATGCCAAGGAGTGCAAGAAAGTTCTAATGACAAGCAAAGAGAGATAGAAAAACTTTAAGTATTTCATGCGAGGCACGTGGAGAAGCGGAAGTGCAAACGGGAACCACGGCATACAAGGGGAAACCCTACAGCCTGTTGTAGCCCTGACCACGAACGCAACATCTGGGGAAAACAGTCTAGTTACCTTATGTCACCGTGGCTGTGTTACGCCAGGACAGCATTCTCCAGGGCAGAGCTGAAGGTGTCAGGGTGTTTTCCCCAGCACACCACCCAGACCTTGCCTGGGCAATCAGTCTGGTGACAGAACACAGATATTCAGCAGAGAGAGTGACTGGTATCATCCAGCCATGGTGGTGTGGAAGAGGATGGTAGCTGGATGGTTTTGAGATCTGAGCAAGAGTCTTTACAAGTGTTCAGGTCCCACAGCACTTTGTAAGTTGTTCTCTGCCATACACGTTCCTATGTAGCATAATCTAGGCATTCCTGCTCTGGCAGGGGGATTGGACTTGATGATCTTTCGGGGTCCCTTCCAATCCCTAACATTCTGTGATTCTGTGTGATCCTCTGTCCTGAGAGCTGACACAAGAATTGTGAGAAAAACTGCCTCAGGGAACAACTGTAAAAACAATTAAAAAAACCCAAATACAATTAAAAAAGCCAAAATAAAAAAATAAGAAAACCTATAAATTAAATAAATATAAATAAATAAATAAAGTAAAAAATACAGAACAATACAAAAGGCTGCAAGACTAGTGCCAATACTGGACTTACTGTACAAACTGAGTAACTGGTGAAAATCTGTTTAATAAGCATTAGGGGTTGTGACAATTATTTCATTGGGACCATAGTTCAACATTTCTTGAAATCTCATAATATTTATTTGAACACAAAAATATTAATTTATATACTTCCTGTTAGGTTCACAAAAATTCACAAGGAGAGGTCTATGTCGACAAGAAATAGACCCGAGGATCATGTGTCTCATGGTGAGATACAGCCTGAAAAAAAAGAAACACCTTCCAACTTTAAATATTATTGTTTTCCTAAATTAACTCTGGGAGATTTTAATCTAGATCTTGAGTCTCTGCCAGGGAACACACACCGCTCTCCACATCCCTGAGAACATTGTGGAGTCCTGTACAGGCAGCTGGCATCATAATGAAATAGCAGCCAGTTAACTCTATCACTTCTTTATAAAGTTTTCTTCTCTAATGCTGTTCTTCCTTTAACTCTTTGTAGTTTCCCAGGTAGCACCCTGTGCAGCGGAACACAAATACTTTGTTGTCTTTTGAGGGGCTTTTAGGGAGATCACAGGACTAGTTAGTGAAACTAAAGGGAGAATACAACAGATCACTTCCTATGGTTCAAAGGAGTAACTCTTCAATAATACTGATTAACAGGTCAGACTGGATCAGGGAAGGGTAGTTAAGATGCATTGAGATGGTGCCTGAGAAGGAGTTTCGGTGAAGAAGGAGGCAAGGATTTATGGTGACTGGAAAGGTCTGAGAGCACATTGTTTGGGCCTGAATTCAAGGGGGGCACAGAGAAAATAGGCTGGTCAAACACAAAGACAGTGGAGTGCAAACAGAATGCTCTTCAGCATATAGCCTTGCGCTGCACAAAATGCACCCTTGAGCTAGCTTTTTGTCCTACCTAATTAAAGCAAATGGTGATCTTGCTCACTGCTTATAGATCACTGTTTTCAACCCTTGTCAAGGAAAATTCTTCTGATGAACCCCATGGGATATAACCTGAATAGAGGAGGGAAGGTGGAGCATGGAGTTTTGCCAGTGCACTGTGAAGCTACGTCTGGGTTAGTTTCCAATGAATCATTGCAGCCATCTGGGGAAGAGGGAGGAATTCCCTCACTTCTTAATCAACCTATCTGCTTTTTAAAAGGGAAATATTTTTCAGTAAGATGCACTGTGCATATCTGGCACTTGGCCTCTTGTTACTGCCAGCTGTCACTCTGATAATGTGTTATAAATGATGGCACACCAAGCAGACAGGGCTGCAAGCCCATGTGATTGTATTGCATTATCAAAGTGACAACCAGAAAGAACAAGAGCTCTGGCTGCTGAATTGGTCCATAAGTAGATTTTGTGTTGTTGATATTGCTATTTATATACCAAAATGGGGCTTAAACTTTTTTAATATTTTCCCAGCAAGAGTCAGGACATTTTTAGGACTTCAGTATGCTGCCATAAGGCACAACATGAAACTTGTTTAGAATTCTGCTTTCATAGACTAAAGCAGGCAAAAGAATGGTTATAAATGAAACTAATTCAGGGATATACTTCTAATTTCACATCTGTAAACACAGCAACCTTAAGTGATGTAAAGTAGCATAATTTCCTCAATAAATCCATACCTATGCTATTAGGTGTCATAGAGATGCTTCCTGTGATCAACACATGATAAAAAGCCATGATTGTCAGCAGAAGCAATGCAGATATATCTGTAGGTATCCATGGGTGGAACAAGCTGCTAAAATCTGCTGCAGAAGCTCAGCCGGGGCAGTTGGGTCAGGACAGTTGTGGGGAAAAATCTTTCTACCAATATGCAGGAGGTACTGTCACCTTCTAGTACCACAGTCAGGTTTGTGACTCTGCTCTTCTACAGT
This sequence comes from Trogon surrucura, assembly GCA_020746105.1. Classification (NCBI taxonomy): domain Eukaryota; kingdom Metazoa; phylum Chordata; class Aves; order Trogoniformes; family Trogonidae; genus Trogon; species Trogon surrucura. The sequence goes on along the minus strand of CM036620.1, from coordinate 74,044,358 downwards.
GACTTTGGTGGCCCAGGAGCAAGTTCTTTTTATATGTGGATGTGGGGAAGGCTTCTTCAAGCATGAAGTGACTCATGATGAGCAGAAGACTCAACTCAGTCCTAGTCTGGAAACTTATTTGGGGGTATCTCTCTTCCAGAAAGTCAAAGCAAATCTCCAGCTCAAGGTAAAAGGACTTTACCATAATTGCGTGCTCTCTATTTCTTGGTTACATCTGCGTTTGGAAAAGAAAGTAAAAAGATCCTAAAGGAAAGGCTGGTCTTCGGATTTGTTTGGTCCATGATGATCTTCTATGGTATAAAGGCTTTTCTGGCCTTTTGTACAAAGTCTAAATGCTGTTCCCTTGAACCTTGGCAACTTTTGTTGTTTCTGAGTATTTCACGAGATAAAGCAGTCACAGTCTCTTCTGGGAGATATCTACATGCACCAGAAATATGTGGCTTATACACAGTGCACAAAAACTCCTTCCAGAGCAAGTATTACTGGGTAAAGTTCAAAAGCCTCAGAGGAAAACCCAGAGGTCCTTGTTATATTGGTCCATAACTCCTATGACATGTACAGGGTTTGCCCTTTCGAGGGGTGGCTGGAGGGGACAGGTAACAGACAAAGAGTATAGAAGGAAGCAGTACTCTGGATTCCACTTAGAAGTGGACCAGTGGAGGGTGGGAACAGTCAGATCACACTACAAAGACCTTCTAAAGGGTCCAGCGGGAAAAAGAGAGAAAAACTAGCCATGTACTTGCTAAGGATTAGTGCCATGAATCTATTCAACACTCAACACAACCTTTCAATAGACATTTTTACAAGCTGTAATGACATATTTTCCTGAGTTAACACTGCTCATGTCATTCGAGGTAATCACTCTAAAGACAGCTGGAAACAATGTTTCAAAACAAATTAATGCTAAGGGTATTAAATGATGTAAATATGTCAAGAGATGTAGACATGTCATTTGATATAATTATACCAAAAGGGACAGACTTCTGCTCAGTAGGAAAAGAAGCTAAACAAGTGGTTAAGTATCTGTAAGAAAATACTACAGAAGCCATTCAACGAATAAATACTTTCTGCTTCATATCTCTGCGTGACAGTGTTGCTATCAGGCAGTACATTTGTATTTTACTAGCCACTGGATTCATATGGGGTAAATTACTTTGCTCTTATGGACTTGCAGTGTGGTCACTGAAGTCAAACAGATTTAGAAATCTTTAGAGTCAGAAAAGAAGGTGCTGATTGTCTTGTGTTATGTAGGAACCATAAAAAGTTTCCTAGCTATTTTCAAAGTGAGAGGACTGAGTGTGAACTCTGCTTAGGCCACAGTCAAGGAGGGGAGATCAGATGAGGGGAGGGTTGGTGCTAATTCATGGTAACAGCCATAAGGAAAAGAAATGACTCATCACATTAAGCACTGATAGAAGTGTAGCCAGAAAATGCCAGCAATCTTCATGTTTAGCTGTCACTGATTTTTAGGAATCTTGCATTTGCTTTAGAAAATCATGATGGTCCTACTTCACTGGGTGTGAAAAGCTTAATTGGTTCCAGCAGAATTTCTCATAGAGTGATGTGTAATTAACCTCATGGCTCAGTGGAAATAAGGGCAGTATCTTTGACATGGAGTCAGCAGACACTATTTAATTTTTGGCTGGGGTGGGTGAATTATACCAGAATGTCACTGTCTGAGTCTGACCTTGAAGGAGACCTCTCAGTTCTGCATTCTCAGACTTCAAGTCCAAAATGTTTATTAGCTACAGGGTCTTGGTAGCTACACCAGCTACTCCAGCAAGATATTACTGGCTCAGTATCCAATATTTGAGTCCCCTTCCCCTAAGCTGAACCTTCCCACCTGTCCAAATCACAGCTATACCTATACTGATAGGTGTAAAACATTTAAGTATGGGCTATACATATAAATCCCAAATAATAAAATTGTCTAACTTTCTCTTGATCTTTATACTTCTTACCTTTCTGGTGAGCAAAACTTATGACAAAGTCGATTCTCTAAATTTCAGCATTTATAATGAATTGTCTGGCAGGTGCTTTAATAGAAACATTTAACATATGTGTTTTCTTGCCCTGCCAGCCATCCCTCTCTTTAAGGCCAGAAGACCTTACAGGTATTTTTTCCGCTGCTGGAACAGCCCCTCCTGCTCAGCACCTCATGGCAGTGCCTAGGTCTGTCCTGAGTGGTGACCTCATCATACCTATTTCTACCAATTCATGAAAAACTCACATTGCAGAGGTTAATTGGCTCCTACAGCTCTCCAAGCTACAGAAAGACTGGTTTGTTAGGATCCCCTCTCCTTCTACACTTGCCCTTCCTGTCCCAAAGTGCTCCTCTCTCAGTATCCACTCAAAAGAATTAGAGTCAATTTCTACCTTAAAGGTAGAAATGCTCAGGTAGGAAAAAGGGAAAACAGAAGAAAAAGGCTCATGGGAAGCTGGCAAAGGATCATGTTCTCCAGCAGGTTTTTACATGATCTTGAATAAGTCTTTGATCGTGGCTGAGAGCTTTAGTTGCTACTGTAGTACAAGTGATAACAATATGCATTAGCTGACTTATGCTGTAACCATGTGCATGTTTTCTTGCTGAAAACAGGGGAATTAACTGTTTGCTAAGTATCCCTGGAAGCTTTTGTCAGGACAATTTTTCTCTAGCCAACCTATTCCTCAAAGCAAAGCAACAAATACATACCTGTCTATAAACGCAGTATAATTAAATCAAGCTTCTTTTTTTTTCCCCCCTCCCTTTACAGTACCCAAGGGCCCATGAATTAAAAGGTACCCGTGTCAGGGCCCATGAATAAAAGGATGAACCTGTGTCCAGATTGATCTGCCACCTGAAAAATCCAAGTTAGGTTTTGGTTTTAGTTCTGTAATATATCGATACTTCTGCTATTCCCAGTTCTTACTGAGAGATGTTTTGTAGTACTTTTTTTAACTTCATCTTTGGAAAGTCTAGACTCGGCACTTAACTTGAACTTAAAAATAAAAAATTCGATCGGCATAGACTTTGCACCCAGTAAAGTTTTCTGCTGTGGTACCATTGTAACTCAACAAAGCAGTCTTCTTTCATTCCACCAGGCATTTCCTTGCTGGATCATTTCACTGTAACACATTGGCATCTTTTCCCATCTGGTCATCAGAGCTGATAAAATGGATCTGAGGCCTGTGATCAGAGGACACAGAAAGAGGTACAAAGTGCTCCATTATGTTTTGATGACACATTTAGTTATAAAGTGCACATCATTTAAAAGTCATCTTGTTCTGGCTGTCATTACACAGACTCTGTTCAACTCCTGATGCATTCACACAGCAATCATTGTTAACAACAATAAAACCTATAGGTCAGGAAATACAGACATATCGGTAAAAATAAATGCGCCTTGCTCCAGTTCTTCACATGATGTACTGCAGTGCTGTATCCAACAGATAACTGGAAGCACCATGTCCTTCAGCTTCTTCAGTCTTCTGGTCTAATGCACAGCCTTAGCAGTGACCTCCTGTGCTTTTTGTATCTTCAAATCAACACATCTGGTTCTCAAACACACTGCCATTCTGGAAGATATTTGCTTTAGCCTGACTGATTGGATTTTGCACTAGGCTCGAACTTGGAGGAGTGTGCCTACACAAGTGAACTAGCAAACAGAGCTGAGACCTTCCCCCTCCCTAATCCCTTAGCCACCAGACATGTCGACACGTGAGGTGACTTAATAGCACCGTCTTGTGCTATGCAGACAGACCAACTATATATAAGGAGCTCAAGGAGTGGCTGGGGAACAGCATGAAGAGTTTGTGCTCCTTACTCCATTTGCAAACTCCACCCCTAGTTGCATCTCCTGGGTGTACCTTCTTACAGTGTAACAGCTTTGGGTTCCCATCTTTCTTCTATTGCTCTTACAGACATATTCATTCTCACATTATTGTCACAGTAAAACCACTTGCTGATTTTTGGGGCAAGACTGAAGTACCAAAGTGAGAGACCATAAAGCTATTACTCAAGAGACTGCTTTTGTAATACAAGAGGCACCACTCCCAGCGGCTGGCATGGAATTAAAAATAGTTAAACCAACAACACTCAAAACAGAGGACATTTCTTGGGAATTAATGACTAGTTGGGAGGAGCTTGTAGGGCCAGAGCAAAGTCAAAACCATTAACCTCTGCCTGTCGCTTAGGAAACATCTTCTCCTGAAACTGTTATAATCTAAAACATGGAAATAAAAATATAAGTATATAGTGATCTTTATTTTTCATGAGTAATGCATTGTCAATTAGTACATTCACAGCAGTTTTAGAGGATTACTGCCCATGACATAGCCAACTCAAAGGCAAAATTATGCCTTCGAGTTTAATTTGTTCCATAACAAATTCTCACTGAGGAAGCACAATGATGCCACAGGGGCCAGCATATATGGAGGAACAGTTTGCAGAAACACTAAAATGTTTTAAGCGACAGTATTAAGTCTGTATAATGACATCAAACTTCAGCAGCTGCAAGCAAGCTCTGCCTCCTTCCCACCCTTCACCTGTGTCACTGCTCTTAGATGGCTGTTGGAGAAATTACAGATTGCTAATAGACAGTCCTTCGGATTTGCTGCCCTTGGGGACTTGCTCTGGCACCTTGGGTTATGTTTTCTGCAGCTATTTTTGATCCACCATCAGTGCAGCAAGAAAAATCTCTTCTAGAGACAGTCCAGACAAGGCAAACTTTGAAAATCACCAAAGTCCCACCTAACTATAAGCTTTGTGTCCCAACAAGACTGACATGCCAGGTGGGACTATGACACAAAGGTCCACCACACACAGTACCTTGGACTCACCAAGCTATAGCAAAGACTTGGGCCATTTTTGCTCCTGTGTTTCTTTTTTTACCCTTAGCTAAATATTTCAAGCCTTATCATATCTTAAACATTTCTGAACTTGAGGTTCAGTGTGCAGAAGTGAATTAGTTTCACAGGTCTGGAGTACCAACAGCTTCAGTTTATCTAAACAAACTCTGTGAGGGTTCAGCACTTTGAATACTCATCTGGCTTATGCCTTCTCATCCACAGACTTAATGCACAGGCTTCTTTAAATAAACAAATACATACATTTGAGATAAATTCTTAGGCTCTTGATTTAAGCTGTTTTTCATTTTTCTGTCTAGAAATCTAGTTTTGGATACACAGGTTTGAAAATATTAACCATTAGCCTTAGTTATAACTTACATCTCCAGTGAGTCAGTTTTTGACACATAAGTGATTTTTTTCCTCCAGAAAGTACACAGTTGTCATGAGGAAATAAAAAAAAAAAGTCTTTCTATCTCTGAAAATAATTTCAATGGAAATTTTTCTGCCAAGCTAATCATTTGTAAAAGGTAATAAAGAATGAAAGACATGCTTCACCACCACTATGTGGACAGAACCAAGCTATTTAAATTCCCTTAATTTTCGAGTTTATGTCATAGTGCATACTCTTTGATGCATAAAACCCTTAATAATTTGATAAACAAAGGAATGGTGCTTTCATTTTTATTTGGTACATTGATTTTTTCTACATGACCTTCAGATTACCAACCACAAACCTCATCTGATTATTTTTCCTATTATCTGGTAAAAGTTAAGTGTTGTAATTATTCTTCTGTCTGTTTGCTGCCCATGGTGAGAGACGGAGAATAGAAAGTAAGAAGGGAATTGTTGAATGCTGTTTGGTCCAAGTGAACTTCAAATATCTATAATACCCCAGGCAATGGCTAATGGATCCTGTGGGTCATGCAAGGTATGGCACTGCATGAAACACAAGCTAAGACTTGACACAGAAAATATTGGATAAAGTTTTACAGGCTCTGTGAGGCTGAGTGTCAGGTTAGGTGACTGTAACAACCTTTCCTGGCCTCAAAGGCTGTGACCACAAATTCATAAAGCAGGGAAATGGTGTCTGTCACCGCACATCTGGCACAGAGCTCACAGGCGATGGAGGAGGAACAACGTGTTTAGGCCATTTTTGCACTCCCTTGCTTGTGGAGCTGCCAGTCTCCCAGCCACCGTGAGTGATTTATTAGCTGCAGCACCCAGGCTTTCTTCTGCCGTGCTGTGGCCTCTCTGCCAAGGGTGATGTGGGCTGGAGCAACGGCAGCTGCTCCACTCCCTGCACTGACTCACCCATGATGGGGTGCCTGAGTCAACCACCCTCTCCACAGCTCCTTCACATGGGGTTGGAGGTACAGCAGGAGACTTCAGCCAGGAGCAGGGTCTGCCTTGGGGTTTCCTCTGCTTCAGAGGTGCACTTGGGCAGGACACAACCCTCGGTATCTGGGACGTCTCTGGGGAACCCCATAGTGCCTTGTGGCCAGCAAGGCATGGCCTGCTGTTGAGTGATGTGCACAGCAACAAGTTGTGTTCCCCATGCAATTTTAAATGGTATGAGAACCTGGTGCCCCAGGAAAGGATTCTCTAGATGTGCAGCTTGCTCTCAGTGTGGTCAGCTGAGTTGCCTGGCTTGGCATTTGATTTGAGGGGGCCATGAGACGGCGGCTACAGTGGGAAAGAACGGCTGCTGGGGCTGCTCACTGGAGAATGAATGGATGGTGGAGCATTACCTCCCAGATCCTTGGCTAAAACAGGGAGTCTGATGATGCCCTCTGATGTGGTTTGCACTTTACCAGAAATGCTGCAGCTGCTAGGCCTAAAGCAGCTGTTTGGGAAGGAAGGAAATTTAACCCAGACCATGAAGATTTGCAATAGCAGGTCTCCGTTCTTGCCATTTCTTAGGCATTCTTGAACACCTCCCATTCCTTCTGGAAATCATTGGTGGCTCAAAGGCATGCTGGCATCTCCTACATTTTGGGTAAACAACCTGGGTTCTGAGGGCCAAATCCTGGTGGTCTGTGGAGCATGCCAGCACACCATACTGATGGCAGTAGACATACCTTCTCCTGCCTGTATATGAAAATGTTGTCTGAGGTTGGATGGTGGTAGCTGTGCAGGTGGTTTGCTGATGCTTGGCATCCGGGTCACAGTTCGGATATGCCTGCATAGGGGTTCCAAGTGTTTGGAAAACTAGAAAGAAGAGACAATTTGGGATATGTTACCTAAATAGAAACAACTGGAATAGAAAACATCTCGAGTCACTAAATTCAGTATCACAGTCATATAATCTGATTTGGTTTAAAATCTAAGGAATGGAGATAATAAAGTTCCCCTCAGGACCTAGGCTACTGATAGTGAGATGATGAGCACTCAGCAAAAATGAATCAGAAAAAAACCCACCAGATAAGAACAGCAATGAGCTTTATGAAAAACACATCTAGACCCATAATGTGTGATTCAGACATGTTCACTGAATTCATATGCCTCATCTGGGAAATTTTACTCTATTCTCTGGCTCAGGCCTCTGACTGAAGCAAATTTAAACTGCACACTTGCTTTGAAGAAAAATGTGGGGTTTGTATATAAGTCAGAGTAGGATGTTGTGAACAGTTGTGCAATGAGGAGAAACTGCATTTGTACACGCTGTTTTTGCCAAGAGATTATAAGTTCATAGTACCATCCAGTGCCTTTACAGTTTTCCCGGAGCTTTGTGAGGCAAGGCTACAGCTACATTAAAAATTAAATGGAAAGAGCAGTCATAATTTGTAGGCAAACACAAATGAATGACCAATAATGAGCTAGCCAAGTCTTAGAGGACATAAATCTTTCCATCTAAGGCAGCCGAAGGACTTTGTAACTGTAAGATTAGCACTTGTGTTTTGGTTGGATTGGAATGCAGTTAAGGATGTTGTGGGTTCATGTCCACTTGCTGCAGGTGGTGAAAACCAGAATGAGCAGGATCCTATGCAGACTGGGAACTGTTCTGATAACCATGAACAAAACAATTACCAGGGCTCCTACACTATGAGACAAGAAACAAAAAGAGACACAGCTTATTGTTGGGGGCTAAAGCAGAATGGCAGTGAATATTTCCTTATCCACCAGCCTCTATTTGTACTTTCTAATGTGTTCTTGATACAACACCCCTCAACTCTCATTCTTTCTCTTACAATCGGTTTGTCACGGACATTGCAATAACTTGAGCAGCAGCTGAAACTCTCCCACCAGAGCCAGCTCATGTCCAGCCCAGCTGTGATCCACATGGGAGGTCAGAAACTGAGGAAAGTAGAACTGGTCTAAATCCAGTTTGCTTGCCATGGCTCCAGTTCAGTGGCCTCAGGCAATTCTGAACAACAGTAGCAGTCATGTTAAGAAGACCATTGCTAAGACCTGAGGTGGTATATGAGAAAGTAGTGAAGATCGTTCTCCTAGGAGAATTGTAACAGTCCTTCTTCTCTTTCTCCTTTAATGGCAAGGTGTTTGGTATATGACTTATTGTAATGGCCAAAGATCAATGAGAGAGAGTTTTCTTATCCGTCTAAGACACACACTGACTTAGTTAGTTTCATTTTTATAGTCCTTAGAGAACTGGAAATCTAAGTAAACATGGACAGATTAAGACCATTTACTCAGAAGTGTTATGGGGAGTAAATTTCCCAAGAAATGAATTAATATCTATTATTAATAGTGACTTCTAATTAGCTGAAAGAATGCTCTAAATGGTCTGAAAGAATATAAACTTAAAAAAATAAATAATCTGGACAATAATGTCTGGCTAATATACGACAGGTCATAGCTGTCTTCATGCACTAATGTACTAGTACTATTTTTTTCTAGGTATTTATTGATGTTTCCAGAAATTAGCATAACTAATCAGTGGGAAATACTCTCTCTGCATATTTACGTAATCTGTTAAAACCAGAGTCAGAAGTTCTGGTAGGGAGCCTGCTATAGCTAAGGTAATAAGAAGAGTGGTGAGCTAATTTCAGCTAGAACTTTCTTTCTCACTCACTTTCCCTGATTGCTCCTGCCCACTAGGTAATCTGGGGTGCCAGAACTGTATGTGTCCTGACTTACTAGAGATCACAGATGTTTGCCCTAAGTTTGTCTGGAGGCCATGTGGCAAGACCTGCAGTGCTTAAGGTGCCCAAGATTCCCAGCTTGTAGCTCAGACAGAAATGCAGGAGCTGGCATCATACTTGACTGCCTGTATCTTCTTGTCTTGAAGGAAAAGTTGCCTATTTACATGTGGATCAACTGGATGTGACCTTCAGCATGAATCCAGATTGAGGCTCGAATTCATATTTGTCAAACTGTTTAGACACTTGCAACTCTAATGGGAGTCTTTCTTTCTTTGAGGGAAATTGAAATTTTTGAAGAGAATATCAGCTTCTACCAGAAACACTGCATGTTTTTCACTTCACTGTAATAGGAAGGGCAATTCTAAAACTCCCTCTCTCCAGAAGCGTGGAGAGATGGGAATTTTATTTTCTCAAAGCAAGATGTCATAAGACAGATCTTTCTGATCTTTCTCCTTAGTCTGTCATCCTCAGACCTCAACACCTCTCTCTACAAGCATCTCTGTCAAAACTTTGTGTCCTATATTTTTGTGTGTGCTGAAATACATCATAAATGTGCCATAAGGTGACATCATAAATGTCCTAAATTCTCCTAATGTTGAAAATCCATTTTACAGTTGCACAAGAGACAAGAGCTGTGTATCATTATTGGAGATCTTTATTGACTCTGCAGCACTCAGACAGTGGTAGAAACCAGCATTTTATCCTCTCAGTATTAACACCTTGACCTCTGTCACTGGCCATAATTCAGTTATTTTTAGGGCTTTTTTTTTCCTCTCTGGTTAGGAGCTAATGCAGTCTCTCCCATGATCTTTTCCAGAAGATATCTTGACCTCAGGTTAGGAAGTGCCTACCTTCCCTGGAGCAATGGGCTCAGGTCTCAGCACAGCTGACTCACATTTTTTGTTGTTGATCTGACCTGCACAAGGTCTGAAAGGCCTCAGCAGCAACAAGAGACCCAGACTTACCCATGGACTGTCCTTGAACGTGTAATTCCTCTTGATGCATTGTGCCACGCTTACCTTCCCCCATTCTGCCTCTTCATCAAGTTGCTCCCAGAGGTGATAAGGGAGCGTGGGTACTTCCTGGGTGTGGGGAGGTTCCTTGGGCTTGGTCTTTTCATGCAGGTGCTAGAGGGGAGATTCTTGTCTTCTTTGGAGCACCGAGTAGCTGCAGGCACAAACCAACCACTTGTGTGGGGAAGAGTGGGGGATGATCTTTCACACAGGCCCTTCAGACAGGATGTCCTCTTGCGGTGGAAACACATTAGAAATCAATTGTGCCTCGGGGTTTTCCCTGTGCCCTAGCAGGAACATTCCCCCCTCTCCCTTCCAGCTTTGCATGCCTCCTGCCCTTCTGCCTTTTATCCTCCAGCCTCCAGGTAGCTGGATCCCAGTGATGCACTCCAAGACGGGAGGCTCTGAGAGATGCTGAGGCTGATACCAAAGCTTGCAATTTTCAGGGAGTCAGTCCCGGCACAGGTTGTTTTATGTGGCAGCAGAATTAGCTAATGGTGCTGAAAAGGCAGGGCAGTGAACATGAAGTTCTTGCAGCCTCTTTGGGCAAAAGAATTTTGCAAAAGAAAATCATGCAGTTATTATCCTCTCTGTCATCCTCTTGTTTCCTTTTTTATAAGGTACCTGTCAAAAAATATTTCTGATGGGCTGCTATAACATGCCAAATTTCTTCATATCTGATGCTTTAAGTTTAACTATATTTATCTTGTTTATGAAAGCTGACAAGTGATACAGCCATAATAGTGCCAGCAGAAATTGCACAGCAATTTTACTCGGGTTCTTTTCAAGTCAGTGGAACTGTTAAATGAGATTAGTGCAGTAGAAGGGTTTATTGCAGCCATGAGAAACCAGATAGACACATATCACAGAGAACCAGTGATAGACTAAGAGGATCACATACAGAGACATTGTGCCAAGGGGGGATTGGCAGGATAACATAAGTGCATCTTTTAGCTCTGTGGAGCTGTGTCTTACTGTATTTCTGATATGGTTCTCCACTCCTCCTAACAGCTGTCTTTCCCCTTCCTTCTCCAGCCCTTCATATATCTTTCAGTGCCTTATTCTGACACTGGTCACGCTTGTGGCTTGACGAGGTTTGTTAGGAGTAGTGGGGAACTGGAAACAATGGCCCCTATTATTCTCCTTGCAACCCTTAGCGTGGCCCTAGAAAATGTGTGTTTTGGTGGATATCACTTTTTTTTTGTTAGCTCCATTTTGTTTCTTTAAAGATTGTGTGTTAGTAAGACTGTAACTCGCTGCATTGGTAAAGAAATCAATGCTTTCCCTTGTATATGTGAGGTGTTGTTGTCATATATGTAATATATATGACTTTTTGTATACATATATAAAAACATATATGTATATATGTTGTTATATATGCACATCCATGTTGGCCCCCAATAGGGACTGAACCAGAAGCTTCTGAAGTGAAAATCATCTTACGTGTACTTGCAAGCTTAGCAGCAGACTGTTGCATAAGCTTACATTCTCTCTGGAGCAGACTTAAGTAACAGCAGCTCACATAAAGACTCATTGAGAAGTTGCTCTGAGGTTCCAGCTGGGACGCAGTCTTTCCTCCCTAAGTAGAAGCCCAGCTCATGCTCAGCTCATTTCCTAAAACCTACTTCCTACATGCCGTGAAAGGCTATTCACATTTCAGCCCTGGTGACAAGCAATGGCCCAAGCTAGAAGCGTGTCCAGCTACCAGGTGGAGCAGCCAGTTAATTAAGCTCCAGCAGCAATATAAACTGATAGACACAATGAAGATGTAAGGAAGGGAGGAGCAGCTGGGCAGTGGACAAGTCTGTGAGCCTTCCAGCTCTCTGGAACATGGTTTGAATTTGTTCCAGCCATTCAAAATGATCTTTCACTTCTTGGCAGAAGCTCACAAAGTTTCTTAGCTAAGCGAAGAGAGCACAAGTCTTCATTGTGTATGGATAGAGACAGACACTGGCCATTTGATTATTGTTGTTGAGAACTTAAATGAGTGCAATGTTGCAAATGCCGCTGAAGGAAGTGAGAGGCTCCTTCACAAGGCAGCCTTGGATGTTATTTGTATCCAGAAGCATCCTGAGATGAAATCATAATTCTCTGGCTGAGTGACCATTCCTGTACTCTGATGTGTTGTCTTTTAACTGCACTCAAGAGGCTACTGAGGAAAGCAAAGCATTTCCTTAGGTCCCTACCAATATATTTTCCTTCTGTATCATGAAGATTTCTTTATGGATCCATGTGCTTTGCAATGATGCTTACAGAGTTTCCTTTGCAGACTTTAGGAAAGGTCTGTACCTACACCTAATAAGTTGTTTTCCATACTCCGAACAGCTAACAAGCTAAACAGAAGAGTAATTCTCCAAACTTTACAGATGGTGAACAGAGGCACAGATAAACTACAAAAGTCACTTGTGGTTATTCTGGAAACCTGTAACAGAGCTAGGTCTTGAACCAAAATTTCTGATGTCCCTGTGCCAGAGTGCAACCACAGTCTGGCCCTTCTCTCTGAAGGGACCTATTTGTAGAGTTTTAAGGTCAGAGAAATGATCACCTTATCTAGTCTGACCTTCTCTGTGACAAACCCAAAAATTTCTTTGATCAAAGCATATCTTACAGGATAGAACACAGTCTTGATTTGGACACCAGGAGAGAGAGAACAATTTTACAACTTCTCTCTGTACTGTTCCAATGGTTAGTCGTCTTTGCTGCTAACTTACTTTTCATATGAATGAGTCTGTTTTTCATTTGATTCCTGTGATGTTGCTTTTCTGCTACATTAAAGGGCTCTTCACTATTTGTGTGTTTTCTTCCTCTCCTCTTGCACAGACAATTTTTTTCATGTGTCTGGAAAAGTAGTCAGGTTGACAAGTTACTTGCTGCTGAATGTTGGAGATCTTTTTCTTTCGCCTTGTGCTTGCCTTTGGAATTTCCCCACCTTTTTCATAATGCAACAATTAGAAAGCTTTAAAGAAATCTGAGAGGGGAAGAACGAAGTCAAAAGGTAATATTTTTACCCTTCGTCCAGGTGCCATGAACAACCTGTAACCAAAGCGAAAGAATTGACAGCACTGATGCCCAATTCTGCTCTCATTCATATTTTGAGTGATACAATTTGCAACATTTTTTTCTGTTAGATATTGCTAGAGAGAGCTACCTTACATTAAATGGGAATACCAGTAGAATATCTTCTACTGAATACTGATTATGCAGGACTCTGGTCCTGGTTTGAGAAGCCACTGTTGCAATGAGGCTTTTCAGTCTGGGGCAACAGAATATGTTGTGGTCTATTTCTGATAAAAAGAAAAACCCAGGACCACAGATCTTGTCCTTTTCCCATTTATTGAAGCCTAGACTTGACAATATACTGTTCGTGTTAGATGACCAGTGTTTTCCTGTGAGCTTGGTGGCCACCAGATTAATAGCATTGGAATAATGTGAAGCACATCATTGAGAAGATGCCTGGGAAGATCCATTAAGGTGAAAAAAGGTAAAACTGAATGACAAGTTGTGGTTTTGTTTATAAAGCACATGTGTAAGTAGCTAGGGCATTCAAAGGACCCATCTTCCTACATGGGTGTTATCTAGGTTGAGATGACAGTCTGCGGCTTGTGTCTGTAGAGTCTAAGACCTCTTGCTCTGCTTTACTTGTGACCCAGTCTGTTAGCCCGTGTGTATGTGGACCACTTGCACATGCAGATTGTGAAAGCAGAACACAATGGTGAGAAATGAGTCAGTGCTCCTACTTTTAAGCAGAGTTAAAAACAAAGATGTGATGTCATCAAACCTCCAGAGAAAAAGTCAGAAATATTAGAAGATGTAGAACTTTAAGAGCAAAAAGGTGGAAGCAGCAGAAGCTCATCAAGATCAAGGTTTATCCTGTCCCGAGGAGAAAAAGAGCAACTGACTGAGAGCTGCCCATGCAGCAGAGACTCACCGCAGGAAATGCACCACAGCAGCACATGGAAAATGTTATTAAAGCTTAGCCTACCGGCAAGGTAGTCCCAATCCATTATTCAGTGTTTTGGTAAAAAATACTGATTTTATGCTTGTAAGTTGCATCATGCTATTAAATCCAGAGAAAAGCACCCAGAGAAAACTCACACAGAGATTTGAGGGTTGTTTAACAGCCCTGCTGAAGTGAAATAGTGTAAATGCCCCTGTTTTCTTCAGCGAAACCATGAAAGCCATTTTTCATAAGGCTCATGTTTTCCACTTTGTTTAAGAGCAGAAATATCAGTTATCATTAGTTTTTTACTAATGCATTTGCTCATTTGCATTTCCAGCCTGCACATCCCACCCCATGAACACAATCGCTCCCAGCCTCCACCAGCTCACTGACCCCAACAGATCAACTCCGGTTTGTGTGATTCAGCCCAACATCTCTGAAGGACAGTGTAGCAGCTGTCCAACAGCAATGGAAGGACACAAAGTCTCCAGAAAGAATGGGATGAAATGTAGAAGGTGAAGTTTCCCTGTTTTTACTCATTTGCTTGATTTTACCTCTCAACTGTTTGTGGTAGAGCCTGTTATTTTCACTGTCAACAACCATTACAATTCAAGGTGACATGAATGGTGAGTCTACAACCTTGTGCACTGCATGAAAACAAGATAAGGTTTTGGGTTTGGTTTTTTTGCAGCTGCTTAGGACTTCAACATGTTTTATTTTCATCCTGCTGCACTTTCTGATTTCTTTGCTGTTCTCAGGTTGTGACAAAGGGTGCATGTTCATGGCAGCTTTGAGTCTGGGACAAAATTCAGAGTGCAGGACAGGTGATTTCAAATTGAAAGTGACATTATTAGAACCTGGCACTTTATGAAACACGATCTAATGAAATCTCCAAATCAGGTAGCTTAGGAACTGATAAACCTGTACTCCATTGCACAAGTAGAGCTTCTCAATTGTATATGAGTACTATAAAACTTGTCACCACTTTGTTCTTTTTAAATGTCATATTCACTTAGCACAGGCTTAGGTTACATTTTCCTTTTTTTCCATACTGCATACTTAAACAGAAAAGACATTTAGAATTCAGGCTACCCAAATGATACACAATATCTGTTCAAAAAAAACCAGAATATCTTCTATAAAGTATGTGTTGCTGGAAAACTGTCCCATGCATTAAAAGACATTATTAATGGGGCTTTTTTGCCATTTTCTTTCCCAGAATATTTTTAATTTAAATCAAACTTTGGTAAAAATAAGAGATAAAAGGACAGATAAATCAAAGACTCTTGAAAAATTAATAGGAAAACAATGAAAACATCCACAGCTCTAGAATATTCCCAAAGTCCTTATTATATTATATTATCTACTAATGTTATAAGTGACGTGATTTTTGTTGGTCAAAGACAGGGAAATAATGTTAGAAAAGTCACTATACTAACTTCAGGAAACACAAAACAAAATTTAAAGGCTACAGGAAACAATTCCCCTAAAAAATGCATTTCTAATCCAATTTCTGCTTCTGTGGTTATCTTGTTATCAGACAGATGAAACCTATCACCCATAAAAACCTGTTTATTCTTCAAGGGAGAGGCAGTTCTCTCCTGATCTGTGTTTTTCAGACATCAGGTGGAGAATATAACAGATGGTTGCTGCCCTGAAGACGAAAACCAGAGCAGGAACTGAGGAAGTGTTTCTAGTGTGCAGTAGAGTGCACAGGAGGCAAATTCACTGAGAGCTTAGGCTTAGGTTCAACGAGATCCATCATATGCTTAACTTCAAGAAAGATTTTGACCTCGGTAAGACTACTCACATGCTTCAAATTGGACATGGATAAAAGTACTTCTCTGCAGGCACAGGAGTGAGGGTTGTACAAAATCGGAGTATTTCAGTTTTAAGCGCTGAGGTAAAATGTGAAGAGTACGTCGGTCATTCAGTGAAAGTTACGAGTAGATTTTTCCCACTCAGTCCAATTGGCTTTGGGTAAAGCTTCTTAAAAGTGTCTTTCGTTTTAGGTATCTCACTGCTGTGGGTTTGTTTTCTTGGTTTGAAATCCAGCAGCAAAAGCAGACGGGCTCCGTAGGATTCAGGGATAAGAGAAGATTACAGCGTGCTCTGGAGCCGCAGATGCAGCCACTGTTGGAGACAGGAGTTTTATGTCCAATAATCTACATTTCTATAACAACCTGTGATCTCATATGTGTTTCAATGTAGCTTTCAAGAGTCCAGAAGTCTTCTGGAAACAGGTTTCACTGTTCCCTTTGAGGAGAAATAAAAGAAACACTTATGGTCATGACCTCATACATTATAAATAGATCTAAATGGAAGCTGTAGGCCAAGCTCAGAGCTGAGATCCTAGATTCAATTTAGATTTTGCAGATACTGATAGAGGGTCCATCCTCTGGAATTACCTTTGTGTGACACTAAGTCCTTCATCCATGAGGGAATAGCAGGGAGGGAAGGAAACACTTCACTGTAACTTAGACAGCAGAAAACAGAAAGATGTGTGAGTACCACTCCAGTACAGGGGTGAATTAAACAACTATACACTTAAAATATTACCTTGTTGTGGAACTCATGTCAGCATTGGCTTCTTTGGTCAGGGAGATAATCTAAACAAACATAATGCCACCTCCTATTGTGGATTCATTTTGCATTAAGACAGTGCTGCCTCACTGGGTGAAAGGAGATCAAAATATCAATCAAAACTGCATTAGGACGTGACCCGATATCTGCACAGGTGACACCAGCAGTAATACCTGGATCCTAATTTAGGCCTCTTCTCTGCTTAATTGCAAGAGTTTTGCTGGGGAGCACAAGATCACATCACAAAATCCTCTGGCTAACAAAGCCTCACAGCTCTGTCTGAAGCAGGGAAGATGAGGAGGTTACAGGAGGACACAGCGAAGCCAAAGGAGGTCACTGGATGAGTCATTCGCACTCAGGTATTCACAGCTCCCATTTCCTGGTTCCCATCACTAGACAACACTTGTCTTAGCACATTATTCCCAGGTTTCTAAGATTTTATTTTAAAAGCCAGAGCACAGACTTTGGGTGAGCACAAGTCATGCTCTCTGAGACA
Organism: Trogon surrucura; assembly: GCA_020746105.1. Taxonomy (NCBI): domain Eukaryota; kingdom Metazoa; phylum Chordata; class Aves; order Trogoniformes; family Trogonidae; genus Trogon; species Trogon surrucura. The sequence goes on along the minus strand of CM036620.1, from coordinate 74,027,399 downwards.
AAGATTCAGGCAACCCCGTGAACTCCTGACAAACGTCCTCCCCCTGCATTGCTTTTCCTTGCCGTCAACATGAATCTGACATGAATCAGTGTTAAATGAGATCAGGATAGCAACAGCTATGGGAGGTCAATAAAGTCGTACAGTATATAATCAAATATGTGCCTCGAACAGGTAGATTCTCGCTTTATGAGTTCGTGGGAGTTAACTTTCATTTAGCAGAAATAGGTATTCAGCCAACTGAGGCCCTTCTCTTTTACATACAGATAGACTCCTCTGTTCATCTGCATTCTATAAAGGCTTGTTATTCTTCTGTGTTTATCAGATCTGCGATATCGAGGAGAACAGAAAACGTGTGTGATATCCGCCAGCTGGATTCCATCTGTCTTTTCTCTATGGAGATGGAGTTTCAAAGGCTACATCCTATCTACTGTCACACTCTCTCCCGACATGAGAAGTTAAGTGTAAAGTTTGGCCAAAGTGATGGAAAAACAATATCTCTTTTGTACATCACAACTATTTCCCTACCTACACAAAAGTGGCATTCTTTTTCTTCTGGCATACATGATGTATTGTTGTGCTGTATCACAACTTTCCTATTAAATAGAAGGAGTCTGGCCAAAATTATTTCAGAGAAAATACTTTTCTTTTTTTTTAACTTGGACTTTGTGCCCGTTCATGTGTGTTGATTTGCGTACTGAAGCAGGAGCAGGGAAATTGTGATTGACAAGTACAAGCACTGTTTGATTACAGTAGAGGATATAGCCTCATACCATTTCTGGGAGGGGAAAAAACACCTACCTGAATAAAAGCCCAATTTTGCTGCTCTTGAAGTGATTGAGGCTTTGCCATTCACTTCACCACAAGCCCTAAGGGACTGAGGAATTTAAGTTTCTCAGGATAACACCCGGGATGGAGCAAAATTATTGCAAATCAGCAAGGCTCAGTTATGTTTTCTTGCTCTAATGTCTAGAGCTCTCTGTTCTTTGGGTCCAGCAGCTGCAACATGTCTGGCAAAGTGCAAACCACATCAGAGAGGAGCATGAGACACCCCAGTTTTAGCCAAGGAGATGGGAAGTGTTGCCCCATCCATTCTTTTCCCAGCAAGCAGCTCAGAAAATACATTATTCCCCACCAGAGCCACTCTCTTCCAGAAGCCACAGAGCACTGAAAGGCTCTGTGAAAGGTGGGGCTGCTGCCCAGGATTCTTCCCTGAGCCTCCTCCTCCTCCTGTGAGGCACATATACATGCCCAGCAGCTCATGGAGCAGGGAAGGAGCAGTAGGGGACAGCACAGACATTTGGGTCCAGATCTCCCCACAACTCATCTTTCACCACTCCGACGGATTTTCCATATATGTATTTGTAAACCTTTTGTTAATTTACCTGCCCATTATCTCAGCATTTTAAGTGTGTATTCTTTTATGTGTGTCACAGATGAAGGTACCTGTCACAGGGATCAGAGGCACAGGAGAAGTACTCTGACTTTGGCCAGCACATCCGTCTCATTTTAATGGAAATGTTAATTTCTTCGGGTTACTTTCAGAGGCACATACATTTTTTGGTGATTAACCAGCTAATATCAGGTACATGCCCAGACATATACAGACAACTAGAAGACCACATAGAAGCAAAAAGGCCTTTAATATATGTAAATTAGTTATACATCTAACTCTGCCCTTGTCCACAGCCTTAGGAAGTAACATCTACCCAGAAAGTGTAAAGGATTAAGACTCTTACCAACTTGCACTGACCTTTCCACTGAAGAGCCTGTAACATTATGGGTTTCTACTGAAAAACTAGGTCTGGTTACTACTGTGAATACACACACACATACATATTGTTTATTTTGAAACCATAGATAAGCCAAAATGACCTTCGGTTGTGAATTATTAGTTATGAATTCTTATGCATATATGATATCTCTATTAATGAGCATTCTTCTAAGAATACACAGGCATGGCTTTCACAGATTGCTCTCCATAGTACAAGGTAGGTGGGATTGAACTCATTTCAGTCATGGATGCTGAGCTAATTAACTGGCTGAGGCCGAGCTAACACCAGTAATTCTCTGCTTGATTATTTAACTGGTGAGTTGGTTAAACTTTCTCAGAATGCTCTTCTTATGTCTTCTCTCTAACCACACTATAGCAAAGTGAAATGCAATGTATTTCTTGGTGTCAGCCAGGCAGCCTGGAGAAATCTTGCAGTACCAAGAGAAGCCCATTGACTGGTTACTGCTAACAGTCAGTCCTTTGTGCACAGACAAATCATTTTGTGTGGTGAACTTGATACAGCTCTATGAGCAAAATAAGGCTGTCTCGGAAGCCTTTCATGGTCAAAACCTACTCTAGGTGATCCTAGACCACCTACTGTAGGTGATCCTGCTCTGGCAGGGGGTTGGACTAGATGATCTTTCTAGGTCCCTTCCAATCACTCACATTCTGTGATTCTGTGATTCTGTGAAAATGAACTCTTCATAGGTGCTGGGAAACTAGCAAACTCGGGAAAAGTCCCATAAAAGCATAAGGTGTTGATTCATGTATTAATGGTAGAGGATCAAATGGCCTTTTCTGAGAAGGGGTTATGTGCTGGAAGTACAGGAGGTCAATGTAGAGAGTTTGGGAAGGATTCCCACGGGACCTAGTCTCAGAGGCATAAAAATGCAAAAAATTCTTGAAATAAAATATGAGTCAAACAGGGATGGAAATCAAGCTGAGGAGCCTGGATAGCTCATGAGTAGTTTAAGCACATGCCAGGCCCAGAGGCAACTCCTAAGCTGCCAGCACCTTTGCCTGCAGATTTTGCAATGGATTCTACATTTCAGGATAGCTAGAATCCTACCTTGGATTTAGATCCTATGAGAATTACTGCTGAAGAAGAATAGCTTACAGCAGCTTGAGGCATAGAAATGACATCCAGTCTCTATCAGAATTTGTTCTTAAGCAGATAAGTCCTGGCCTGCCAGCCCTAGAGCATGGTATACAGTCTTCTATGAACAGATAGAGTGTCAGCATTGGCAAGACAATCTCCTCTACAATTTCCCCATCTTGCCTTAGGGCAGCACTTCTCAGCATGATGAGTTTAGTCTTCCTGCCTGTTTCAGCTTTGGCGCCTCTTCTCTCCACTCAACAAAGGTTCTGGTTATCGTGGATGTGAGCTATTTTGTCTCACTCGCCCCACAAAGTTCCTCACCTGACAATGGCCTTTCGACGCCAGCCAAGGCACATCACGAGGATGTTGCCTGCCTTGGAGACTTGACAACCTAAACAGACAACACAAAGAGTAGGAAGAAGGAAGGATTATTATTAAGTGGTGAACTGACATACCAGGACATCAGTAGACTCCCTCCCAATCACACAGCAAGTCTGCAGGACAGCTGGAAGCCATGTCCACAATCTCTGCATCCTTCTCTTGTTCCTTAAATATAAACATCTCTCCTTTCTGTTTTTGCTAACATGAATGATGTTTCAGTAGCAAAGGTTATCAAATAAGCCATAGAATATCAATCAAACAACATTCTTCAGTCATTACAGACCTGGGCTAAATCTCTCGCAGTGAGCTAACTGAGATCTCAGCAGGTGGGATTTACTGAGGTCTATCTACTCCATACAATGCTGTATAGGGCTGCCTGAATTAACAAGAGGTGGAGGCACAAGCTGACCCTAGCTGAACTCCTGAGAGTTTTTTCATAGTGGTACACTACAAATTGTAGAAAATACCTTAAAAATAATCTCAACATAATGGCACTTAAATCTACCAGGGGATCTAGGTGACACAAAATGTAAAGACTATTAAAGGCTATACCTTTTTTTTTTTTTTATTTGGTATAAATACCCTCAGAAAATTAACTGTGAAAGGTTGACCATGGCCACACAAGGAATTTGCAGTATGACCAGGAGTGGAGGCCTGTTCTTACAAGGGTTGTGAGAAGCATTAATCACAGGGTTAACCAACCTGTCCTGATCCTTTTGTATTTCAGATCAAGACAACACCTGTTCCATTCTCAAACCCTGACACAGCAACTCTCATAATGCAGCCTGGAGCTCAGCTGAATCCTTAGTTGTATCTCTAATATAAATAACAATGACTTAAATTTCTAGTCTAGCCACTTAAAGTAATACGAAGTTAATGGACTAAAGACCTGGGGAAAGACAATGTGTTACATATTCCATTATTTCCTTCAAACCACTTTTGTAAATAGTCATAAAATATACAATAAACAATTACTTTTAGATCCAGAGCCAAATGCTGCATCTCATAACTCAAACACACACAGCTAATACAAACTGGCTCTCACATTCATGATGCTCTCATCTGACACGCAGGGCCCTTCATCCTCTGTTCATGTGCCATTCACCAGCCCCTGGGGTAGCACATGGGTCCTCCTCAACATGTTACTTCAGTGTTGAATAAATTTTACTTCCAAAATAAAGGTCATGTCTGTTTTACACATATCTGTCACCTGCTTCTGGCACTCTAGACCATGGTGAGTAGCACTTACGGTAATAAAAACACTATTCAGCACATCCCTGGAGAGGGTATCACAGAAATATACTATCTAACCTTGCTGTTACAACAGGGCCCTCTGGCTAAAAACACAAAGAACCGACATTTTCAGTGCTATTTGGCCCTATTTAGAATAACTCCTTGGAGCTGATAACAGTCATCTTTCTCTTGTTTTTCTTGAACATGTGCAAGAGTTAACGCTTACAGAATTTTTTTTTTGTTTGTTTTGTTTTTTACATTTGTCATTTCCTTAACACTTAAATTTAATAACATGATCCAGTGTAGATCCATGTGTAGTCATGTCCATAAAGGCACCGGGTACAATGGTCCATTCACATTGGCCATTTTTCGGTTATGCAGCAAATTGCTAAGCTCTATTCAAATGGCCTCTCCAGGCAGAAAGGATGTTAAGCCAGGTCCCAGAGTTAGGTTACACTCTGCATGCAAAAACAATAAGGGCAACTGCAAAGAAATCAGCTGTGAAAGAGAAATATCTGCATGGTAAAAGGAAGGTGTGACCAACACACGCGTACAACTGGCAGCTCATCTAACCTTGGTAGGTCAAGTTATCCTGCCTTTCCCCAAGAAACATAACATTTTTTATTTCCCTGGGAGGACCCAGAATCCTCCACCCCTTTGCTGTTGCACTCCCCCATAAGCAACCTTCCCTCCCTTCTCTTTGCATGAGACCCTTCTCTTCAGATAATCCAATTCTGCGCTATGAAATGGATGGTCTGAACATCAGTACACGGATGTAGCCAGAAAACATATCTTCCTGAGAGCCTTGCTTAGCAGTGTGGTTGTTACCATCAGTTAATGTCTCTAGTAGCGTTTTCATTGCTGGTCCTAACCTGCACAAGCTAAACTAAACCAAGTACGACAAGCTCACCTCCCTCTTGCTGAGCTGACACTTGCTTAGGAGTCCTTCTGGGCATCAAATCATTAGGGTCCTCTTCTTCCAAACAGCAGTAATGGAAAGGGATAATAGCAGAATTTGGACTGGAGTTTAATTCAGGATAAAGATGCAAATGCCGGAGCAGCAGGGCAAGCAGCCAAGGCCTCTTTCATAATTGGGTGGGTGCAGCAATGTATGTGGGAAGAATGGCATGCCTCAGACGTAATGCAGCACAGAGCACATCCAGCACAATGCTGGCTCTGCTCTCGCTGGCACCATCCTATTGCTGCTGTTGTTTGAGGCTCTGGGCTCAGACACAGCTCAGGCAAAGTCTTGTGCCCTCTAACCCCAAAGAGTGGGCAAACTCTGTGTGCAGATAAGCTCAGCTTGGTTGGACGTCAGGATTGTTGGTTTGTTGCCTGCCCTTTGTGGTGAACATTCAAGCAGGTGACTGCAATGGCTCCTGGCCCATCGTCCTCGCTTCCTTCCTGCCCATAAATGTCCTCCATGACAAAACCTTTCCATGTGCTGCAAGCCAGGAAAGGAGAGGAAGAGGGAGAAGGTTGTTTGCAGGGATGCAGAGGTGTTTGTGAGTCAACTTTCTGTGTTGTAACTTCACCTTCTGTTCAGTTGTGAATTACACACTTAGTGCATGTAGGGGTGGTGGAATTTGAATGGTAGCAACAACAAAATCAGGGGGGAAATAATGCCTGTATAAGATCAGTGGAAAACCAGAGGGCTGTGATTTTATACACATCACAAGGCATGATGATCCCTGATAGATTTAGGTTTCACATTATTTTTTCTACAACTTTCTTATTCCTGTACCAGAAGAACTAGTACACATCGTACCTTGATCCTCTGAGTAAACCCTTGTCAGAAGAAGTAACTCCTAGTTTCTGCACAGCCATCTCAGAGACAGCCTTAAAGGCATAATTTCAGAAGGTCCAATTTTCCTTTGAAAGTGCATAAAGTTAGAGGGATCGAACAGGTGTAACGCTAATGTAAGGAAGAAAAAGTTCTTAAAGAGTCAGAAGAGACCATTATGATTGTTTAGTATGATTTCCTTCATGAGCTATAGAACTTTACCTGGTAATTTGTAAGGCCAGGGAACACTTTGATAATGAAGATCAAACTGCTCCCTGACAGCACTAGGTGCCAAGTGAGCGATAGGCACACCTCTTCCATAAACCTTTGCCTCAGTAATGGAGCCCATAAAATGAGAATAATGCCATCTCATAACAAAAAAACCCAGCCCCTCACCACTGAACAGTCCTGTTGGTGGCAGAAGTGAAAAGTTGGAAAGCAGCTTTGAGTATAACGTATACATTTAAAGGTTGCTCCAGCACAGAGAAGCCAGAGGTGTGTCTCAGGGCTACCCAGGGAGCAGCCGTAAGTGCATGGTAAGTGCATGCATCAGCAAAAATGGTTTCACCTAGTCAAAGCAGCTTTTCTTTGAAGACTAAGACTCGGTGGCTTAAGATGTGATTCAATTAATTCATCCTTAGCTATCTAGCCTGAATCAGTCACCCAGTGTGTCTGTAGTCCACAGAGAAAAGCAGGCAATGGCTTCATGGTTTCTCTGAAGACAGGATGATTTGCTACCCGGAGGTGTCTATCTTTACTGGCCATACACAGGAGGATGATACATGACTAGATTAGCTTGTTCAAGCATAAAGACCAGCAAGATAATTTCTAATTTGAGGTAGAATTTTGCACTTGGGAAAGAATAACCCCATGTGCCAGTATAGGTTGGGGACTGCCCTGCTGGAAAGCAGCGCAGGGGAAAGGGACCTGGGGGTTCTAGTGGACAGCAGGATGACCATGAGCCAGCAGTGTACCCTCGTGGCCAAGAAGGCCAGTGGCATCCTGGGGTGTATAAGGGGAGTAGCAAGTAGGTCAAGAGAAGTCCTCCTGCCCCTCTACTCTGCCCTGGTGAGGTCGCATCTGGAATATTGTGTCCAGTCCTGGGCCCCTCAGCTCAAGAGAGACAGGGAACTGCTGGAGAGAGTCCAGCGCAGAGCCACAAAGATGATGAAGGGAGTGGAACATCTTCCTTATGAGGAAAGGCTGAAGGAGCTGGGTCTCTTTAGCTTGGAGAAGAGGAGGCTGAGGGGTGACCTCATTAATGTTTATAAATATGTCAAGGAGGAGTGTCGGGAGGATGGAGCCAGGCTCTTTTCAGCGGCGTCCATTGACAGGACAAGGGGAAATGGATGCAAGTTGGAACATAGGAGGTTCCATAAAAATACTAGAAAAAACTATTTCACAGTGAAGGTGACAGAGCCCTGGCACAGGCTGCCCAGGGAGGTTATGGAGCCTCCTTCTCTGGAGACATTCAAAACCCGCCTGGACGCGTTCCTGTGCGCTCTACTCTGGGTGATCCTGCTCTGGTAGGGGGTTGGATTAGATGATCTTTGAGGTCCCTTCCAACCTCTAATACTCTGTGATTCTGTGATTCTGTGATTCTGTTGTATCAGCATAACTTTGTGCCAAGACCAATCAGGGTGGTGCATGATTTTTGATGAGGTTTTAGGCAAACTAGAGGCTGACGTAAGACTCCACCGCAAAATGGAGCCCTTAGGGCCATGGCTTTTCCTCTCAACCTTGGGAAAGTCACTTTACAGTGATTTTTACGAAGACATCAGATAGGCTTGCGACCAGATGAGCTCAACTTCAGCCACCTTGCAGTACAGGGTTACTTTACCAGTAAGTGCGTGCCAGTAAGTACCAGTAAGTAAAGTAAGTGCGTGCTACTTCTCTGAGACACAGCAGCACATGCTCCTCAAGGGTGTAGTGACTCCCCTCATTCTTTGCAGGACCTGTCTCCATCATCTGCAGAGGGAGTAACATTGTGCTTTTCCTTGGGAAACAGCAGGGAAAGATTGTGGGAGTCCTGGGTTCAATTATCACCTCTGCTTGAGGTGGTTCAGATCTCACATCGTGGGAGGCACTGCTGCTTTTTGGACCCACCATGTCTTCCACTGCCCTTGTGCTAATATGTAGCAAGGGAACACAAAATTCCCATGGCCAGGGAGATCCTGCAGAAGTGGGATTAGAGTATTGCCCTGGGGGAGACGACAAACAACCCATGTCCAAAGGGCCACCTACATATTTTCCATTCAGGTCCTGGGAGCGAGGGTGAGATGGATCCTCACAGTGTACCAACCAGATTTTTTTGAGCTAAACTTCACTGACTCGATTAACAGCAGAGGATGAAAACTGGATTTCTGGCAGGCTCATCTGGAACATCCATCACAAACCCCATAGCTTCACTTTCCAAGTGAATGTTGCCAAAGCAGGTCCAAGCCAATGTTGCCAAAGCAGGTCCCGCTGGTTGTTGCTGCGGAAGCCTCCACAAGCTACATCAGAGGGGTCTGGTAGGACAACTCAATAAACTTACAGTGTGGCTCATCAACTTTATGCATGATTTTACTGGTTTCTTTCCTACACAAACAGTATTTTAATGAGTATTTGGTCTTTGTGGTGTTTATTTAGAAAGAAAGATTTCCTCTGTCTTTAAACTATTTAAACCTGACTTTCCATTCAGACCACTAATCTCGGATAAAGGAGTACATGAACTTTCATGCAGTGCCAAAGAGTTGAGCACAAAACAAGGTATCTCTGAATTGCAGAGAGGGGCAGTGTGGGAGCACTTCAGCTTACACAGTCTAAGAGAGTTTAATTCTGCACTGTCTGCCCACTAAACTGCACCACACAGAATCTAGATTTCATCTTTAATGAGGGTGTTCTGCTATTTCAGTTCTGATTTCTTGATGCTCGGTTTCTATAAGTAAAACAATGTCTCCTTGCTTGCACTCTTTGAAACACATAAAAAAAATATGTTCAGTGGGAAATGGAACTAAAATTGCAGAATTAACCTCATATGTGCTATCACTCTGTACACTGTGGGAAGAGCAGCCTGAATCAAACAACAGCGCTAATGCCTGGGTTAGGGCATGAGAAAGACAATGAGGCTGGCTCAGCTGAAAGATGCTATTGATTATTTCTCCTTTCAGTTATTATTCTTACCAAAAAAACATTGAAGTTTTGTGTATGCTTTGTGGACAGCACAAGAAATTAGCTTCCTCTGTCGTAGTCTAAGTGGATTTGACACTTGAGGAGGGCTCTCCGACACTTTTTTAACTCTCAGTCTCCCCAATAATAAATTAAAGTTAATGCTTCTTCCCTTCCCACTCTTTTCCTTGAATGTCTCATGCATTCTCTTTCCCCAATTCTGATTTTTGTCATTTGGTGGCTTTCTGCTTTGTCAGTAATGTTCCAGTCCACATAAATTTAAACAGGTCTAATAATACTGCAGGGTGTCCGTGGCTGCTTTTGAACACTTATTTTTTTTCCCCCCCTCTAAAAGGCCTCATCTCTGTGATTACCTTCTGCCTGGTCACTGTGTACAAGCCAAGACCTCAGCAGTGTGGGAGTGTGACAGTCCTGAGACATTTCCACAGCACCCAGGGGCAGTAAATTAATGCTGACATGACCCACCAAGCACATGGCAGCTCCATTGTCAGAGCTCGTCTAACAGGAGAGATTGAATTTCACACTGTGTTTGATATTAAATCTCTCCCAAGCACAAGCTGACTTGGCTGGGTAGAAAAGATATTCAAAGATCAGCAGTGAGGGCCTGGGCAAGGGAAGGTGCTAAATACTCACTGCCCTCATTTGAAGCATTACCTTGCAGCCTCAGCCTCACCTCAGTGCACAGCAGCTATCACAGTTATGTCTGCCTTGTCCCTCTCCGCTGTCCCACTCCAAACCCAGACACTCCACCACGTCCCTTATCTCGCTCCCACCTCCCCCTGCTGCAGACTGCATGCTCACTGTCTCTGCCCTCGGGATACCTCCAGCACCACCAGCCTGTCTCTGATCTTCTGTGTCGCCTCACCTTCTGGGATAGCCAAGTATTGTTTTACTGGTTGCTGAGCCAGGAGAAGGACAAGCTGCTTTGCTGGCCATCCCAGGCTGACTGGTCAGCCAGAAGACGGATCCTGCTTGCAAGCAGTGAGAGGTCACCTTTGACTTGAGCCAGACGTCTAAAATAAATAAGTTGTCCAAAGTCTTTACTGATGACACAGAAAATGCTCTTTGCAATAGGGAGATTGTCTCCTTATAAGCCTGTAAAATGCAGTGCTCAAAACATTACATGCAAATAATCTATTTTGAATCTGAAACGGAAAACTAGACTGAAATAGTCCAGTCTGGAACCAGACATATAGAAAATTAATATATATACATTAATTTTCCATTGCACTTTTCTTGACAGTTCTCATGAAGGCTACTCTGTAACCTCTCACATCTCTTCCAAGTTCTGTGAAATCCAGAGCTTAATTACATTTGATCACTAGTGGCCTGATTAGCAGTTCACATTGGGTATTGCCAGTGATTGCTCTGCGCACGTGGTGAACTAGAATACTCACACCGAGTCTGATGAGCAGATGTAGAGTTTCTAGTTCCATTGCCCTTGGTGTGCTCTGGAAAGCCAGACAGCAAATCAACATTTCATAGGCATTTGTTTGTATCTGAAAATGTAGATGTGCTCTTGGATTCCTTCACAGTCTTCGTCACTGTTGGTGCAATTCAGGAAAACTTGCTAGCCCAAAACCTGAAATAGCCCAATGTCCAATATCGCTCATAGGTTTTTAAGGAGAAAAAAAAAAAAAAAAAAAAAGGCTGTGGAATCAATTTGCACTACATTTCTCCCAGTTACCTGATACTGGGATAAGAATTTTCACTTGTACATTCCGCTTTCTAGAAAAGCCACCAATCTTGATCTGAAGACAATATGAGATGGAGAAATGGCTGTTTTTCTTGCCAGTTTTTGTTTCAAAGGTTAATGGTCATCACTGTTAAAGCTCATGCTTCATTGTCAGCTTGAAACTGTCTGGTTTCAGCACTTAGACCCTTACTATAATGTTCCCCACAAGTTGAAAGAACCCTTTAAAAGCTGATACTTTCTCCATGGCAAGTATGTAAATACTGTAACCATCTGGGCTGGCTGAACACATAGAACTCTATAAGTCCAAATGTTTTGTCTGTTGAAGGCATTTTCTTTAATCATCAAATCACTGCGCTGGCATTTCTGTCAATTATAGGCACTGAAACTGAGTATGGCTTCTTTAAGTGTTCCTTGGTCCATACCAACCCTTTGGATAAACCATGACAGCAGAACTCAGACTGATTAGTTTTTTCACGCTGGCCCCTGGATAATTCTGAGTTGTTGTTTTTTTCTCTCTTCTCTCTTGCATGTACTGCATTTGGCTGCTTTATAACTTATTTTATCAAGATATTTCTGTTTCTGGTTGACCATCCAGTTCTCATTCCTGGCAATAACACCAGTTCCAGAGTTTTCCTCCAGATCTTATCAGCAATGGGTTTTAGTGGTTTGTGGTTTTTTTTCTCTTTCACTCATAAAAATCCTGACAAATACTCACATGGTTCCTATTGCTACGTCTTACTTCCAGAAACACCCGTTCAATAATCCCCCACTGACAACAGCTTTGGGGAGCTGTCAGCATGAGATGGTTCTATAAAGTGCGCTGTCTACTACATGCCCATAACTCTTAGTGATCCCAGTGGAAACTGGGATCCTCAGTCTGGTCCTCAGGACAATATCAAAGAAATATATTAACAATTCTGTTGGATATTAAAAACATATTGCCCAACTCTGTGATCTGATTGCAAAGACCGATTGGCTAAGCCTGAACAAAAACTAAGGTTTTTCGGACTTTTAACAGACTTTTCCCAGTAATTTTTGTTTCTTTATCAACATCCATTTCTTATATTTTTAAAATCTTTGCAAAACATCATAGTTCATGACCTAACAGTGGGACCAATACAATTCCACCAACAAATATGCTCTGTATAGTCCTTCCTTTCCATAAAGATTACATTAACAGGGTTGTGTTAAACTAATCCCAGGTTTGCTGTGCCATTGTGCTCCTTTGGACAGACCATGTTGGTGTTTCACTCTATGTGGGGGGGTTTCTCCTCTGATAAAGGCTGTCAACATCAGCACTAATGCTGTCACCCTCTTATGGAGTCCCAAAAAAAGCTTCACTGAGGAAGCAGTTCTGGAAACGTTCTGCTTCACCACAGCTTTCTGGTGTCCGAGACCCACTTTTCCTTGGGTACCAACAGCAGCCCCTGGCCGGTGTCTATTTACTCCAGGCCACCTGGCAAAGCACCAAGGAAATGAGGTTGCAGATGTTCTGCAGTCCTCCACAATCCAAGACCTTCTGTCTGCTTAGGAAGCAAATCAGACTCATAGAAGTATATATGGCTTATGTGACTAAAATAAATGCACATATGTATAATGAGAGAAAGACATGCATATACACATGTACACATACAGTCTGGCTGATTTTTTCTTTGAGGTACTTTGTCTACTGATTAAGTACCAGATAAAGGCTGTGTTATTTAGTCATTATTTTTTTTTCATATTTGCAAGCCATAATCTACTCTGGATCTCCCCAAGGTTCCTATATGGGTTTACTCACGTTTGCCAAAGCAGCAGATACTCTTGTAGATGACTGTGCACAAGGGAACAGAAATACCGTGCTGACCTGAAGGGAACATTGAGGTTTTCAACAGCTTCCACACTGAGAAGCCTGGTGTTGAGTATAAGGCAGTTACATTTGCTTCTAATTGGCAGAAGAAACTACTTGCCGTATCTTCAGTCGACAGAAACCTGTGCAGCTTCATTGGCTTCTAATCAGTTGACTTCCAATGAACTATGCTGATCCAGGTGATGTGACCTCTTAACATGAGAGGTGAAAAAGATCACAGATCTCCATTCCATCCCATGCCAAACCTTTGCCAGCAGCTACACTGTGGCAAAGCACACCATAGTTCCCAGTGGCACTCAGAAAACAGCAGCGGCAGAAGTGACCCAGCAGACCCCATCCTAGAAAATACAGGACACTGAGACCCAATTTTGCTTCTAGGATTGTCATGTGACCGTCTCTCAGTGGCTGTTTGGTAGAGTACAGACTCCTCCACTTTCAAGTATGGTTTAGTCTATAGTACAAGATGCGACTCTGATCAAAGATGGATCAACTGTGATCAGGTCATTACTTTCCAAATATTTGCCAGCCCAGAGGCAACCTAAACAGCCTATCTGTGCTGAAGGAGATCAGAGTAAGACTGCTTTCAGGTTCATAGATTATCTATTCACCTTTGTAAAATGAACACTGATTTCAGACAACCAATAGCAAACAATAATACTAGCATTGTCGTACCAGTCATAATAGCGAGACTATGATTTATTTAAATATCTTTTCTGAACAATATGAAGGATGTTATGGCAAGGCTAGAATAAAAAGATGAAAAACCAAGTACATAGCAAGGAAAGCACGTAACTAATAAATAGAGACTGTCGTTGCTTGTCATCTGTAAGTTAATAAATGAGAAATAAATCCCACGTAACTCAGAGAGAGAAGAAAAACGAAAGTGAGAAAGCATAAAAGAAAAAGAAATTCTTAAGCTAAGAAACCTGGGTCAAGAAATCCAACACTGCAAGAACAAAAAGTGCTTGGATCTGTGTTTTTGTTGAAGGCAGAGGTAACGTGCCAGGTCTAGACTGGGACTAAATTCAGATACAAGTTATAAAGATGCCAATATTCAGGGATGCTAGAATCAGTGTTCTGCTGAGACTTCATTCCCAGAAGTGTATATTAAAGTATCCAGACAACACACTGACGACAATCGGTAGGCCCAATGCAGTTTTTTTCATTCACAGAAATGCATAGCAAAGTAAGTACCCACAGAGCATGTTGATGAAAATTAGTAGACCCAATGCAGTTCATATAAAGGGTCTGATTGAAAAGCAGTATTGCTGGCAGCACAGGGTGTCAGCTGGGGCTTTTCATTCCTAACTGTACTCATTCAGACTGGTATCTCTGACTGGCTGGGCTCAATGCAGGTGTTTTTCCATGTCTGGCTGCTATTTTTCCCTAAGAGGCCAAGGGCCAGACCTCCACCAGCTTCCCTGGGTGCAAGGTCAGTTCTGACGGGCATGTGGGGATGCAGGGGAAGACTTCTATGCAGCCAAACAACTTTCCAGCCTCCAGCTCTTGAAAAAGTTTCCACTGGCTGCCAAGCCCTTCAAACTGCCCAAACACTTCGGAAATTACAGCATCTCATTTTGCTGCCAATTGGGAAATTTGCTTCACTGTCAGAAAACAAAACACACCTTTCTAGGGGGGAAGAATATTTTTGTCTCATTATTGCCGAAGTGTAGTAACGGATTTAGATGCTGAGCAAAGGTACGTGGTGTTTCACTTGGTACTCCCCGCGAGGGACCTATATCCAAAGGCAGCACAAATACACTTCTGCATTTTTGACTAGGCTGAACACCTGTACTTATACCAGCTATAGGGCTCTGGCTTGTATTTCTCACCCATATCTCACATTTCTCCTGAATTTGTGTTCTCCCATCGGTGCCATTAATTCAGTGGTATCAAGAGAGCCAGTTGCTGCAGTTTTGCTTTGTGGCCTGGAGGGCCCTTCACTATTCCCAAATTAAAGCCCTCTAGGCAAAAAAAAAATAGTTGGGTCCTAAGAGAATTCTTGGAAACGTGCTATGAGTGAACAAACAGAAAAGAAACGAATGTTATGTTGATCCTCCTGGCTCCAAGTTTAAACTTTTGTTTGGTTTATTAAGAACTAGTATGCACTAATGAGAAGTTAATCTTAAAAAAACCACCATCACATGATGTCTTTTAACACACCCATTTAATATTTCCAAGGTACGTGTCTCTTTGTGGAACAGTGGCTGCACCAATAAGTGTCCCAGGAGACGGATGACCGGTTGTGCATATGCTTAAGACACACTTTCCTCACCATCCAGGCAAGGAAATGTGGGTTTAGGATTCCATTTTAAAGGAGAAAACTCACTTAAAACCATGGGTGCTGCATGCTGGCCCCATGGGCAGAACAGAAGAGCAGCACAGGTATTCAGGAATTAATCAAGCCTCCCCTCCCAGGATCAGAGCTGGCTGCATGAAGGTCAAAGTATGTATATTTTAATAGGCGAGGAAGGACAACAAGAAGAACCAGCTCTCTAGTCTGCATTCATCTGCCTTTGGTTTAAGTGTAGGAAATACATAGATGTCAGTCTGCCTCACCCCATAAAAAGCAGCAGTCTAAGCAAAGCAAAGCCTTTTTCTCCCTCCAGATATTAGTTCAGCTCACCAAGATCTGAGTCATAGATTCATGTCTACCTTCATTTATTATTTAAAAAGCCTATGCAAATTGATTCCTAACTCACACATGTCAGCAAGGTGCCTGTGTTTATATGGGCACATATATGGGATGAAGATATATTTGGATGTTAGCCATGAAACAGCTAGGGACAGACCCTCTTATGTGGTCAGCCATATTCATGTAGTATGTAACTGTTGTTCTTGCTTTGAATAAACATCCAGCAATGATAAAAGTCCTCATCACACCAAGTTGCTGTTTCCAAAGGGAATTGCAACATCTTTTTCCTGACAGGAGTCTCTAAACATACGGCCTTAACCGTACTCTTGCTGAAATCAATTGCAGAACTTGCAGGTTACTTTTCTTTGAGGGTACTTGAGGCCCATAAACTGCTACATATTGCAGAGAGTTCCTTGGGTACTGGCTCACTTCAATAATTTCTCTTCCTTGGTTCACCCCCCGCCAAGGGCTGCTAAGTTCAAAGAAGTCTTTAACAAGCTGACACCTCTGAATGCACATTCCTGCTTAACTTGCCAAGCTGCTGCTCCCTATCCTATGGTCCCAAAAAAATAATTTAGGAAATGTAAAGGAAACAGCAGACAGCATCCAGGTTCTGAGGGCATCAGGCTTCCCCTGAGAACACTCCACATACACTTGACCATGGCCCAAGGCTCCATTTCAGATCAGCCCTGGGTCATCAGTACCAGCCTCATTTATGTTATAGGTAGTTCTGTCTCCAGCTGTGTCTCCTTTTGCTCCTGACTGGACCCTTGTGTGGACCTTGGACTTCATCCCCCTTGGGCTCCCACTCCTCATATGGAGAAGGTGTCTACTTCATTCCAAGTATGGGTGGGAATTTGTCTTTCAAGACATTTAGTGTTTTCTGAGATTATATAAAGCTACCTAAAATATGAAACAATTTTTAAAATTACATTTGAATTGTTTTTGCTCTCTGGCCACTGTATCAATGAAGGACAGAGCAGCAAGGAGTGTCTGTTCAGAATTTCCTTGAAGAAAGATAATTCAGTGGCTTGAGGGAAGACAGACAGGGGCTGGGCTCAACCCTTTCCTGAGGGTTGGGAATGGCGTTGGCCTTATGACTGATCCCATTCATGGAATATGAACCAACTGTATGCTGTCGGGTTTTATTCTGTTTGCTCATTTACATGTGTAGGAAACATAATTTCTGGGTTATATAAGTGAATAAGGTACAGAGTGTAACATTCTCTGGGAATGGTGGTCACCATATTATCCAGGTGCTCAGTCTGGACCTGACCTACATTCCCTTAGGGCTGCGCTATGTGCAGGGACATTAGACGATATCCAAGCCAAGGCAGCAATTGGATGCCAGGAGGCAATGGGGACAGAGAGCTAAAATAAAATACCCAGCTCAAACCCTGTGTCTCTGTGCTATGAATAATACCAGGAATATGTCCATGAACTGCTAAGTGCACTTCACAGCCTCAAGAGATACCAACATTGAAATATTTCCTGTAATTTCTCAGTGTCAGCAGTAAAGTATCTATCTATCCTACACCACCTGTGGTGATTAAATGTGCCTTATAAATGTCAAAACACTTTCCAGCATAAATCTTCAAAAGTCTGCATGAAACAGTGTTTGGAATTGGCTCTTCTCTGTTTTTGCCTTCTGCACTAAGAAAAGGAAATGGCAGTAGGTGTTATTGAACTTCAGACATTTATTTACACTAATGGTAGAGCACAGCACTGAGCTATGAAGTCCTATCGTGACATATCAAAGGCTATTTTCTAATCAGTTCATGCACATCTCTCTGTTACCAATGACCAGTCAGGTAAAAATATCCTTTGGCCTCTGTCTGCCTGGAAAATCCATCTTACTTTTGAAGTCAATTGGAAGCTGCATCTGGAAATCCTTGGATGAGTTAACCTTAGGGTAGTATTTTCTGGCATAGAAATAAGCTGGCTAGGAAAATATTCTATTCTTCATAGGGTCATTCACTCCTATCTAAAAAGTACAACTCATCCTTTTATGGGAACAAGTGCCTCTAGAAAAGTGGATCATTTATGGGTGGTGTCTACCACTTCCATCTTGAAAACAATTACAAATGTGAGAAGATTCAGACTGAAATGGTGCTAGTGTATAACTAAAACAAAGCACATCAGGTGATGGTCACTTCATCAGGAGGCAGAAATCCAGCACCACAAGACCCACCATGTCCCAAGTGCCCCATAGGTTTGCATTTTCACATGAGAGATGTGAATTGTTCAACCACCAAGCACCAAGAAATCTGTAGTGACCTATTATCTAGACTATACCATGCTGTCTCTAAAACCTGATTCCTCCTCATTCTCATTACTTCATGCCCTCACACCCTATACTGCCCATTCACTTAAAAAACAACTGGCCTGAATTTCAAGGTCTTTTAAAAGTTTTCCAAAGGTGAGTAATTTAGGATCATCCGAAGTCCTTGGCAGAATAAGTTGCAAGCAACTCCTCCCACTCAGACAGCCCTTTCCCAGAACAAAGGCAAACATTTGAGACTGCTCTTCTTACCTGCCATGGACCCTCAGCACTGAGATGGGACATGCTGTGGAAATGTACGTAGGGAAGAAACCAACCCCACAGTCTGAGTTGCATCTAGAGTGATGTGCAAACTAGTTCAGTCCCATGAAATGCAGACATAACGCAGACTGAGAGAGAAAATCTGCACTGCAGAAGAATTCAGCTTCCTTTGGCCATAGGCCTGAACAGTATGTGCTGAAGGCCAGTGGTGTTTGATGACATGGTTCTGTGGTTGACCTAGCATTGTTAGGTTAACAGTCAAACTTGATGATCTTAGAGCTCTTTCCCACCCCAAACAATTCTATGAATCTATAATTCTATGAAGTGACACAAGCAGCGCTAAGAAGGTCTGGGAATAAGTTGTTCCAAGATACAGCTGAACACAAAGAAAATGAGTTTGTTCTATGCTGTTCTACACATGCAGAAATGGCCACAGAGCCAATACAATAGACGAAAAGTACACATCAATAAACCTGAGGAGCCCAAACAGGTGAAATTGAGGTCAGGGAGCTCACTTTCACCATCTTCTCCAGGAATTTCGCTTGGATAAGTCAAAAAGTTCAATCCACCATTAAAGACTTCAGGGCTTTCCACCAGTCTCAATATTTACAAGAGCAGCCAGCACCAAAGACAAGCATCTTCTTAAGCAAACAATTTTGTGTTTCAGTGGGTTCATTTCGTATGTATGTACAGACGTGCCTGTATCAAGACCATGTTCCTCTAGGAAGTTGTCACACTCCCTCAGTCACAGAGCATTTGGTGGGCCTGTACAAAAACCTGCTTCCTATAATCACAAACCATAAGGAGAGCAAGCTCCACTTCATCACTATCTGCCTAAATATATAAATAATCTGAAATTTGAAGTGTATGTTGGACAGTACCCTCGGGCTATCATTTTACACCCAGCTGTTATTCTCAGAGGATTCTCGGTAAATCCAGGAATAGACCCAGCCAGAAGTCAGGAACAGGCTCAGAGGAGAGTGTCACCATATGGCAGCTCCTGACTGTGGCATAAATATATTGATTAGCTGAACGGGCTTCAGGATGTCTCTATTAAGGAGAGTAAAGTCATGAAGAGATGTAAAATTACCAGAAAGATAAAAGAGTACCTGAACTGACTATTCTTTTCCTTTTAGGTGTCTTCTTGTCCAAGGTATGATGGCAGTTGCTTGAGAGAATTGGTTAATTCAGCTTAAATCCAAAGCTTAAAGAAAATTCCTAAAGAAAAATTGACCAGAATAATCACATGTTATTACTATGACAACCCAGAACAGCACATTTAGCAACCCAAATGACAATATTTTTCCTTCTATTACATTAACATTGGCAAGAAAAGAAATTATGTTGGAGTTTTTAATATACATTTTCAAAAGGGAAATATATAAACACATATTAAAACCAGCCATGAAGGTAGAAATAGTTAAAGGGTACTTTCTTTATCTGTTTAAACAGTGGGTTTTGAACTGTATGCTTTAAAGCTGAGGGGAACCTGTTGTAAAACTGCTTCTCCCATTCACTTTCTGTGTGACCTAGAGCAAACCACTCAAATCTCATTGCTGTCATCATCAGTCCAAGAGCAGCTCAAAACAGAGGAAAGCTTCAGATCTGGGACTCAGGACCTCACTGTATCCTCTTTGTTGGCAAGTGACAGACCTGGAGCTGTGGGTCACAGCAGTGAACCAGCTGAAAGGGATGGGCCACTGGAGCTAGAGCATGGGGCTCCTATGGCAATGTCCTCCAGCTGGGGACCTTGTAGGGACCCCACCAGACTCTGACAGCCATGCCCAATGTGTCCTCATTGGGATCAGCAAGAAGGATGTCAGCCATCAAAAGCTATTCACTCAGGGACTGAGATTTACCAGGACTTGGACGATAGAGAGGCAAGAAGGAAAGATAGTCTGTGATTTAAAAACTAAGACAAATGCCAGCCGTTTGGCTTCACATTCCCCCACCCTCCACTACCAGAACGGCCTTTCTCAAAAAAGAAGAAATGCCCTTTTCTTATTGCTGCTTCTACCTAATTTGTTTGTATGAGCCCTGAGGACACAGTGCAAAGCTGCCGCCAGAAGTCTGGGCATTTCTAGAGGGAAAGACAAGGCACTCAGCAAGTCTACAGCCTCGTATGAAAATCCATCCTTGGAACAAGCCAAACTCTACAGAAAAGCCTTAGCTTGGTGCTCAGGAATTTGCCCACACAGCTTCACAACAACAGGAGAAGGTTACATTTTTACTTTATTTTCAGAGTGCCGGGGCGATTTATTGTGATGTTTCAGACCCTGAGGTAGGGTTGGCTCTAGGTAATTTTTTCAATTGACTTGGGCTGGCCATCCCTCTCCGTGAATATGGAATGAATATCCCAGCATGGCACCAGGGAGCTCCATGCTGTGGTTGATACCATACTCCAGACAAGAGGAATAACTCAGGTTTTTCAATTGGTTGTCATTGTAGTTTCTGTTTTGCACTTCTGGAAAGACTTGAGCTGCTAGCCATGACACCAAGCCAATTTCATAGCTGGGTGACAACTGAAGAAGTATCAAACAGCAAATAAACTCATCCTGAAAAGTTTTCCGTACTGCATTTTGGGTTCAAAATATTTGCAAGGAAAGTCCTGTTAGTTTAGAGAGTTGTTGGCTGAAATGGATACATTTTCCAGGGAAGCCAGCCAGTTTTTAAAGGAGGCCAAATCTGTTTCCACATGGAAACTGGCTCATTTTTTGAGTATAGATGAGTTCTGCATAAAAATATATCAGATTCCTTCCCCCACCCAAAATTGTATACATACACTTCCATGAACTTTGATGGGAGAGCTGTTATTCCATCAGCAACAGGGAAATGCAATTTGAACAAGTGTAATATTATGTAATTAAAATGGCAGTCATGTCAGTGTGGATGAGACAGGAAAAACAGAGAAAAAGTCTGGAAAACAAAAATTATCCAATTCAGTCAGCTCTTGGAAATGCTTTTTCAAATTAGCTAAGCTCTCCTAAAAGCTGCACATGGATACAGATACCTTCAACCTGCTTATTCTTTAAAAAATAATCAAAGCCTTAGGATAAAATTAGAAAAAATCCACAACCCATAACACAACTATTAACAAATGCAGGGTATATTACTATTAAATAACAAAAGGCTAATTATAGAGTTATTTAACTGTAATATCCCTCATCCTGAGTGCATTTGGATAATAAGTTTGTTCCAAGGAACACACCCTCCTCAAAGAGTATTGTGGAAAAAGGAGAAATGTTTTTTAATACATACTGTACCAAAGAACTGAGATGTGTCGAAAAACACTTAACATGTACCAATGCCTCTCTCTGAAGCGTCTGCCATTTGGAATATTGTCATCTAAATGCTTTGCCTGTTTAGTCTATTTTGAATGGCTTCATTATAGAACTGGTGGGAAATTCTCCAGAGAAACTGGGAAAAAAATGTTTTGGGAAGTATTTCAGATTCAGGATTCTCGGAATGCCCCATTTCAACCTTTTCGATGAAAGAAAAAAATCACTGCGTATT
This sequence comes from Trogon surrucura, assembly GCA_020746105.1. NCBI lineage: Eukaryota > Metazoa > Chordata > Aves > Trogoniformes > Trogonidae > Trogon > Trogon surrucura. The sequence goes on along the minus strand of CM036620.1, from coordinate 74,005,726 downwards.
GATACATGCATACGTATTCTAAGATATGTATCTACAAAATATATATAAAACTAATAGTAGCTTGACTCATAAATAAAATGCTCAGAAATTATCAAAGCAGAAGATTTCAGGTGGTCTGTATTAAATGCTAAGGGAGGAATTTAAGTCAAAAAACATCAAAATTTTGGCAATGTACATGGGAGGGGAACCCGAGTCTTAGCCTCCTGTAATCTTACAAATCCAAGATCAATGGCATCTTTAGTAAAGGAGATCCTAGTTCTGCCCATCATTGATCGATAGATGTGAGACTTTAGGCCATATGAGCTCAACACTATAGGGACATGGAACCTTGTGACCAGGCTGGGTATGGGGAAAAAAGCTGTGTCCACATGTAGGAATCGTAGCTCAGTTGCCAACTCGTCTCTTATTGAGAAAGGTCATTGTTTCATTCAGGTATTTGCTAAACAAAGGAAATGCTCAGGAAGCCAAACGCTTTGATCTTGAAATACTTGTAGGCTTGGCACTATGAAAGGATGAGGGAAACATTTAAAAAAGATCGAGGGAAGCAGATGTTTGGCTTCTTCCATTCGCTGCCACTAAATCAGTCACTGGCCCAAACTAGTATTTAGCACAGGTGATTTTCCACAAAGTTAATCCTGCTTTCATTCAGGGCATTCTTCTCCCAATAAAAATCCATCTGCTTGCCGGGCTTTAGACACCAGCATAAATTTTAGCTCATCCAAATGGATCTTCAAGGGGGTCTCTGCACCAAGGCTGAGAGCACCACATGCTGCTCAGTGAGAAATCGCAGAGCTGCTCACAGCTTGAGCTGAGTCACCAGCTGATGAGAAACTTGACTTTTTGCTCAATTCTTCCTGCTCTTTTTAAAGGAATCTTTAAAAAACAAATAAACCCTACAGGCAAGCAAGCAAACTTTCTCATTTCATAGGCATCCCCCTCCCAGCCATGCTTAAATAAACCACAAAATCCATTTTCTCATGGATTTTTTTTCATTTATTTCCTGTTTGCCTCCTCTTGGTTTTCCACGCGCATTAGTGTCGTTTTCTCCTCCTGCACACAGGCTGTGAGCATTTAGTTCATCCTCTCCAACACAGACAGCAAAGGGCTACCAACTGTTACGTGCTCGAGCAGCTGTGTCCGTAACCCTTTAGCAATCGAGAAGCCAAACTGAGATGGCTTTTGCTAAAGGAGGGTGATAGCAATAGTTTCGGTTCACGAAGTGTCAGAGTAAGGGCACGCTGGAAGTCAAATCAACCAGATCCTCCCCTTGCAACCCCAGCCCTAATTTAAAGTCAGAGCTCACTGAAAACACCCTGCTGTCAGCCCAGGCTGAGTCCCCAGTTCACAGCTCTCAGTGCTCCCCTGCATCAGTTTCTTAGCAGCTTTTCATCTCTCCTGGCTCGTAATGCTCATGAAGCAGTAGACCCAGATGCTCATGGACCAGTCGATAAACACAGTTAATTGCTTAAAACTCTTAACTCCACGCAACTGTCCAGACAATTATCTACTTATGTCTTTACATCATTCTTATTAACGTTATGTCTCATCAGCTCCCATGCATTAATGGACTTTATCCTCTGCAAGTGCCTACCACAATAGAGCAAAAAATTATGTCAACATTTGTTCCTATTGTTCTTAGAAGTAAGTGCCAGCTTCTTCTGATCATCAAAATAGTGTTTTATCTTGAAAATGCTACAGAAAACATACCGTCAACAAAAGTAAGTTTGTACTGGAAAGTTTACAAGTTCAACAAAACTAATTCTGCTGCTTAACAAAACCGTGATTGCAAAAGTACTCAAAACATTTATCCAACATTTAAATGAGTGTAATTTAAGGATATGTAGCCTCTGCTAAACCTTTTACAGACAAAATGGTGTTTCACCCTCTCTATAATTCAACTTTTAGGTTGCAAAATCTAATAAGATATTAGCAATAAAATTGTATTATGAATGTTAAAGTTCAATTAAAATACTGCAGCTTCACAAATAGATAAATAATTTCATAGAGACAGCCTTCTGTAACTTTTTTGAGTTATTTATCATAAACAAACATTGTAATATGCAACCTGATTAACATCAGCATATAGGGAAACTTTGTTTACACTGTGTAATTCAGTTCCCTGTCAAGTTTTATGAACAACAGAAAACATGTCACTATATTATTACAGCAAATAAACCAATGATAAAATCACTGGTCTTTTATCTCATAATTTTGGGTTAACCCAGATTTCCATTGTAAGGTAGAGAAATTATTGTAGTTTGGAGACCAAAGCACAGACTTCTGCAAACCAAGTTCATCAAAGCTTAAGGTGAAAACCATGGGAGAACGTTTTGCTTCTTTCCACTTCTGGCAGAATTCTGGGCAAATGGTGGAGACTTAAGCATTCCCAGAGATGAAAAAACACATTCGGTTCAAGATACCACAGATTTTCACATCCCCAAGTAAAAAAAGTCACAGAGACCAATAAAATACCTATCTCCTGAAATAAGTGACAAAATAAAAGTCAACATTGTGATACATAACTTGAACCCATAGGTTTCATTTGAGAAACTTCTGTGATCTGCAGCAAAACCAACTAACATTTTTCCCTTTACCCGCAATACGTGCTGTTCTGTTCATGGCCTTATGGGTTGAAATTGGAGGTGAAAGTTGTTTTGGGCTGAAGGAGTATATGGCTGATGTATTGCTTCCATTTATTATTTGATCTCATTCTATTGTGTGCTTCCTTATGGCACTCTCAATAGGTCTGTAATCATGGGGAACAAGATAGAAAGGGTAGGGCAAGTATTGTATTTCCTGCCTTGGCTGGTACATAATTTTTATCAGAACTTATTTTGAATCAGAAGTTTGAGATAAGGATCCAGCATGCAGGATTAGATTTACAATGTTCTGGGCTTAAACATCCTGTTATTTTTTGTTTGTATGTAAACAACATAAAGAGTTAATACACTGTCCACATTTTTATAGCCGAAATATTTGAGCTTTTGTTTAAAAAGGAAAAAAAAGGGAAATGATACAGTGGTGCTTTAAAAAAATTGTTTTTCCAGCTCCTTTGGTACAACAATTGTTTGATATAAACTTGAATGACACTGTGAGCTTCCTCTCTGCTAATAGCCCAAATGTTCTTTTTCCAGTAGGAGGAAAATGCTTGTGTCCAGGGTGAGATCACACTGGCTGCCCCAGCGCGAGGAGCCCCGCAGCCGCGCCAGGGCAGGGCTCAGCAAGAACACCAAGGACGTGCGGACTTCGGCACGTACAGAGGATGGAGGTAGGGATATATGCTGCAATGGGGGGCTTTTCTGGAGGAAGAGACACGTACAGTGTGGCTGGTAAGGGAGAGGAAGTTGTGAAGTAGAAAATGAACCATGATTCTCTGCTTATGAAGGAGAACAGGGTGTGTTTTGCTGCCCCAAAAGCTCCGAGTGGTCAAGTGAAGACAGAGGAGTTTGCACTAAAGTAGCTGAGATGTGGGTAGAGGTTTCATCCAGATGAGGGCATAGAGAAGGGGCGACCTCCAGCTGAGAGCACAGCAGATGGCCAGGGGCAGAGTAAGCAAGAGGCTTAAGGATCAGCACCTCTGTTCCATTCCCAAGAAACACTGTTCTCCTTTCAGGGACAGGCACACCGAAATGTAGATGTCCCACCTCTGGCCCTGGGGCTGGACAAGGCAGAGGCAGCATATTCTGGCAGCAGGTTCCCAGAAACCAGAGCCATGCTTTTATCAAGGTGTCTCTGGTGACTTTGGGAATTGAGCCTGAGGAAGTGAAAGATATCTTTCAGTTACAGGCACATGGCTCTTGAAATAATAGAAACTACTTGAGAAGCTGCAGGTTAGGACAGGTCTGAAGATTTCAGAAGTTTTCAGTAAAATCTTCAATTGCTTCTTGAGGTAGCTTGTTGAACTGCAGATCTTGCCAGCCTGTTACTCATAAAAAGAGTTGAAAGATCCCAGAAAAAAAGGTCTTGCCTAGAAAAGCAGGTTGCACAAACACGGGTCATCTAACAGCATCAACTGCCTAATGTGGAGGTGGATGTCCATGATTAACCCCCAGCTGTACCCTTTAAACACATAACACTATCTGGGTGCAAGAAAAACACATAATGGACCCAGACCCAAATAGACCTGGGACTCTTCCAAGCTCTTTGATCCAGGAGTGCAAGTGCAGAGGGAACTGTGTGTCCCTTATGATGGGCCTCCACAGGCAGGCTCCTCCTCTGTCTGCTCTGAAGGGAACACTTGCAAGGATCCCAGCTGCAACGACCCTTTCTCCATCTCATATACCTCCTAGCATCCTTGCAGCAGGTCCCTTTGCAAGACCAAGATCTGCAGCCCTGAGCTCCTTCTGGTATCAGTCCCTCCAGCTGGGCTCCACAGAGACTCTCTTCAGTACGGCCAACGTTCCCTTCCTCCACCCCACGAAGCAGGAGCAGGCACACTAGCAGTTATCACGCTCAGCAAATGCCCTGCAACACCCTGACTTGCTTTCCATTAACCTCCCCAGGTTTCTCACTGAGGGGTTATCCAAAACCACAGACATTTGATATTTGTATGTCTTGTCTCAGACCTTTTGCTTCAGTAGCCCTCGGTGGGCTTGTCCAAGCAGACGAGGTGGCATAGATATTGCAACAGTAAAATGGAGGAAAGTGGTGAAGGTCTTCTACACCAGATGTGCAGTGGTTAATTTGGGATGGCAAGAAGCCCACAGCAGCCAGTTCCTGTGTCCTGTCCAAAAGGCGATGACATTCTCTGATTGCAAACATGATCCTACGCACCTCAAAGACAATTTTAGTCACAGGCTAAATTGTATAAATCTGCTTTCATAAAAGATAAGATCTTCCCTTGTATTTTTTTCCATTGCTCAATCAACTATTGTTTCTCTCAACGTGTTTTTATCATAAGTAAGTTCATTAATAGATGTGCTCTTTGCAGTCATGGGGGACTTTGTGATACGATGGCATTAATCTTTCCGAATAACATCATTAATATAATTTGCCCCTTAAAGGCACCCACCATGTACCCCAGGCAATTATAAAACTTTCTACTTGGTACTGAATGAGCTCATCCAGCTGAAATGACTACAATGCAGTTGTGCATAATATTGCTGTTAGCTGCATCCTATTTATTTATATTACTTGCCAGCCACTATTAGAACTTATTTGTGAACGTATTTGTCCTTTTGCTGTAAAACCACCAGCTCAGCTGGCTGCTCTCTAACTCAGTCACAGGAGAGCTGTCCTATGGAAGGATTGTGAAAGAAGAAGGAAATCTAGAAATCCTTAAACTGTGAGCTTTTTTGATGATTCTCTTCAAAGTAACCTAGGAGTTAGAATAGTAGAATCATAGAACATTTTCAGCTGGAAGAGACTTTCAAGATCACCAAGTCCAGCCTTTTCCTAGCCCTATAAATGCCACTAAATCACATCCCTCAATGCAACATCTACCCATTTCTTAAACACCTCCAGGGATGGTGACTCAACCGCTCCCCTGGACAGGCTGTTCCAATGCCTTACAACCTTCTCAGTAAAGAAATTTTTCCTAATATTCAACCTGAACCTCCCTTGGCTCAACTTAAGGCCATTTCCCCTTGTCCTATCACTTGCCAGTAGGGACAACAGATCAACCTCCACCTCGTTACAACCTCCTTTCAGGTAGTTGTAAAGAGTGATAATGTCTCCCCTCAATCTCCTCTTCTACCGGCTAAACAGCCCCAGATCCCTCAGCCATTCCTTGTATGACATATAAGTCATATATGAGTTGTTCTACAAGTAGGGCCTGATCCTCTTAGGACACCTCCCACCTAATTCAGCAGGCTTAGGGATGTTGCTGAACCTACTGATGGCATTCCTAACAGCCTTGCTAAAATAGAATTCCCAGCTCCTGGGTGAACTGGCACTTTCCTCCTCTGAGCTGGAAAACTGTAACATCTCCACACAGTGTAGGCTGGACCATGCCTATTAAAGATTCCCAGCACTAGACATATTTGAACAGGTATCTTTATATTCATCCTACAGCCACTTACATCTTCTCATCCTGGAGTCAAGATTCAAACTTCCAACAATTTGGGTTTAATTCTTATTCATCCTACTTCTTCATCAGTAAAATAGAGACACTGCTCTCCTCTCCTTTATAAAGCAAGCTGAGAACTAGAGATAAAAATTCTTATGCGGAGGTGAGATATCTTAATTTTTTCATGAGTGCACTGGATAGCTGCTGTGTGCTCTGAGCAGAGCAGCAAAGTTTGTGAGTTTGCTTTGTTTGTTCTGTCCATATTTGGATGAGAAGAGACATAGGCAGTAGATGAAAGTAGTTCATGTAATAAAACTGGAGTTGGATGAAACTCAGCAGTGTACTACTGCTTCATTTTAGCACTCCTGAAATAGTAAGGCCCTGTCAAATTCAGTCCCAGCAGAAAAGACCAGGCAGATTTCAGTTTCAACATGTGCCACATAGTTGCACTTTGCCATATTTGCTCACATTATGGCATATAATTGTGGAGGAAAAAAGGAAGAATTTTCCCATTTCTAAGCTGTAAATGTCTCTCAACACCTCTGTTCTTGACTGCAATAGCAATATATCATTACTGGTCACAGACTGAGGCAATTACACAACAATAGCTAGTCTATTTGCAAACACGGCGATTAAAAAAGTGGATCTAACTCAAATTTAAGAAGGAGTAATTAATGTTTTCTTCTAAAATTCCCACTTCAATCTCAAGAAAACCCAACTCAACCTTTTTTTGCTACCTCTTTCACTTCCAGCTATGCACAAATTACTGGATGTATGACCACAACCGTATCTGGTTTTTGACCAGAGGTTTGACTGGTACTCCCACGGACAAGTGGACTTTGAGGTCACAAGTTACATGAAGAGAAGAAAAAGAGGAGTGTTTCACTAACAAGGATCTGTGCTGACCCTTGAGAACAAGGAGGAGTTGTCAGATGTTATCTGCTACCTAAGAACCGTGCTATCTGCAGCTTTGATTATCAGACCTATCTGATGGGAGAGGTACAGGAGAGGAAGGGGAAGTTGTACTCAGCGGTGGCAATGTTAGAAGTTACCTGGAATGTGCGATCAGGGGAAGAGGTATTGATCAGAAGCATCCTTTTGTCCATTCCTGGCTCAGTGCAGTAGGAGCAGGGGACACAATCACCTTACCACACATTGATGCTTTTTCTCCTGAATGCCAGAATCTGGATTTTTGCAGCAAGCAGGCTCCTGGGAGCAGACCATCTCCACAACCCTGCAGTGTGAGAGCTGTAGAAACATAGAATCACTAAGGTTGGAAAAGACCTCTAAGATCATCGAGTCCAATGATCAACCCAACACTACTATGACCACTAAACCGTGTCCCAAAGCGCCACATCTCCACATTCTTTTAACACCTCCAGGGATGGTGACTCATGGACTTATCATGTCCATAAGTGCCACATTTACACATCTTTTAAATACCTCCTGGGATGGTGACTTAACCACTTCCCTAGGTAGCCACTTCCCTAGGCAGCCTGTTCCAATGCTTAACCACCCTTTTGTTGAAGAAATTTTACCTAATATCCAATCTAAACCTTCCCTGGTGCAACTTGAGGCCATTTCTTCTTGTCCTATCACTTGTCACTTGAGAGAAGAGATGGACTCCCACCTTGGTACAATTCCCTTTTGGGTAGTTGTAGAAAACAACAAGGTCTCCCCTCAGCCTCCTTTCCTCCAGGCTAAGCAACCCCAATTCCCTCAGCTGCTCCTCATAAAACTTGTTCTCCAGACCCTTCACCAGCTTAGTTGTTCTTTGGGCACCTAAACCAGTAACATCGCCAGATATTTCTGCTGCCTCCTATATCCATGTGTGTCAAAGAGCTGCAGCCATCTCACTGACACCAGCCCAGCTTACCGAGTCAGGTTGTTTTATTAACTGAAAATGAGCACATGGGGACTTGGATGTTCTTCCTAGTAGTGCCACAACGTCCCTTCTGACATCAGGAAAACATCCGTGCCACAAGTCACTCTTCTATAAAGAGGGAATAACATTTCCTTTCTCCCACACCTGGACTATCCAGGCTAGTCAGCCATTTGGACAGGGATTTCATCTGGCTGCAGCTTTGCAGATAAGAGCTCGCAGCGGGATCCCTCATCCCAGCCAGGGCCTCCAGCCACAACACAAGCGATCAGCAATGGTGAGTGGTCAGGGCAGGCAGCAGCCTTGCCTCTTGCCTAGCTCACACCGTGCACATCAGGGCTCCTAAATATCTCTCCTCATAATACTTACAGAGCAGCCAGAGCCATGGATGCTGCTGATCCAAAAAAAGGAGGATGAAGCCAGTTTTCATCACATCTGCTCTCTTCCATGTGGGCATGCAAGTTTGGGAATACTGGAGAAATAATTCATCAGCTGCATCTTCGGTACAGGCCAGAGCAAACTCTCTGCTGACTGCAGACCTGTTGCAAAGGAAGCTGCCTCCTGGCTCCCAAACAACATATCTGGCTTCAACCTATTTGCAGTGCCCTTGTCCAAACCTTCCTGCCCAAGTTCAGATCTCTCTGCCTATTCTACTCCTCTGCCTGCTCCTGCCTCCTGCTCCCTCTCCCTCCATCTTCCTTCTCTCAGCCGTGGGAACAGGCTTCATCACTTGAGAAAAATGCCCTGCTCATACCCCCTGCTGTTGCTCGAAGCAGACAAAAAAATTAAAGCCTCTTGAGCAGAGAATCCTTGTCAGGACAAGAAATAATACTGACCTTAGTGAGGATGGCATGTACCGCCCGAGAGGTGGTTCAGGCTGTGTGTGCCACAACAAGCCGTCTGCACAACTACAATACAGTGTGGAGTATATGGAATATAATTTCCCTCTCCATTTACATTTAATACAATGGCTTTGGACCACACATTATTAAAAAAAAAAAAAAGAAATGTAGGCACTTGCCTTTCACTAATGGGTTGTTACTCCTCTCACACCGTCTCTTCAGTGCAGAATAACAGAGTGATTTGTGTCTCTCCCAAAGACTCCCCTAGCCTTCTTCCCTACCCCTCCTGAAATTTGCTACTTTTTAATAAAAACAGCACCTCTGTATAACAGTGGGAGGACTGGACCCACATGGGTGGTCTCTTATAATGACGATAGGGTATCTGGGAACAATATTTTAATGTGTTTTGCTTCTAATTGAGTTTTTCCAGCATTTAGGATAATTATTTCTACCAATTAGCCCAGTGGTATTGTTAGCTGGAGGCAACCGGTCCTTCTTCAGGCCTCTGACAGAGGTTTACAGTATGCACAATAGTGCATAGCCCAGTTTATGAGAAAAAAATCACCCCTCTGCTCCCAAAACTATGGGAAAGAACCCCATTGTGAGACAAATATTTCCCATGGAAATTCTCCTGAGAAGTCTGGTAAGGGTCCATGTTTCAGATAAAAGCAAGTGGGTGGAAATTCAAAAATAAAGCTCACCAAAGAAGGGGTCATGCCTGAAGGGGAGAGAGTGGCACAGGAGAGGGGACGCAGCGGTCAGACTTTATGAGGCATGGGATGGTTTTGATCCTTGTACCCAGCTGTGTCCCAGGGCAGATGCTAAGCCCCACAACTCTGAGACTGAGTCTACCCGTAACGATGAAAAAACAGGTCAAGATTTAACGACAGTAAATTCATTCAGAGTAAATTTTAAGCCTTTCTTTACAAACATAAGAGCTAGACGCTTGTTCTTTCTAATGAATTTTAGAGCTGAAAGATGATACAGTCAACTAAGTGCTGGAGCAGTGGCCTTGGGCACAAGTCTGTAGTGGCTTTGCCTTACGTCAGCCCTGAGCAGGAAACTTCTGGTAGGCTGCAGAAGGAAGCTGGTTAGTGCTGAGGAGAGAGGGCTGACAAGAATTCAGTGCAAAGACACTGTGGAAAAAAGTATATAATCATTATAAAGGTAAAGGCTAGTGAGGAGTAACGTGTGATCTGGTAGAAAATACGCAGAACATTTTAGAGTTGCAAGCCAAGTCTTGCAGGACCAAAAATCTCTGCCTGACCGAATTCTCTTAAGGAAAACAGTAATTTTTCAAGTCGAAGATGAATGAGGCCTTTTCGTTGCCAAAAATGTAAATGACCTGGTGATGATCAGAGAATCATAGGATTATGGAATGGGTTGGGTTTGAAGAGACCTTAAATATAATCCAGTTCCCCTCCCTCCCCCCCCTCCCCCACCACAGGCAGGGACACCTCCCACTAGACCAGGTTGCTCAAAGCCCTGTCCACCCTGGCCTTAAACACTTCCAGGGAGGGGGCTTCCACAGCTTCTCCAGTCAACCTGTTCCAGTGTCTCACCACCCTCATCATAAAGAATTTCCTATCAATATCTAATCTAAATCTACTCTCAGTTTGAAACCATTATCCTTCACCCTTTCACTACAGTCCCTGAGATAGAGTCCCTTCCCATCTTTCTTGTAGAACTCCTTCAGGTACTGTAAGGCCACTATAAAGTCTCTCAGGATGAACAACCTCAACTCTTTCAACCTGTCCTCATGGGGTATTATGGCTGTATAAATATGAATTCTTACCTACTTCAAAAAAAAAAAAAAGCTCCGCAGATTTTTAAAGAAAGCAGGAGGAGAAATGCTTCCTCAGTGTAATTCTTTTCACAAGAAAATGCTCATTCCTAGAAAATGATGTCACCTGTGGAAACAGAAGAGCATCAAGAGATACGCCTCTGCACTCACTACAGAGATCACAGGCTGCTCCATGGTGGCAGAAACATGATTTACCCTGGGGTATGCATGACTGACCTGCTGAAACAGCTTGGTTTAGGTACACTTTTTTCATTACTATTTCATGTCAACATTAAAAGACCACCACTGTATCTGTACAAGGGAGATCTGCTGCCTCTTCAGCACAGTCCTGGCATGGGATGGAACCATGGGTGCCCAAAGGCCAGTTGCAGGCATTGTCAGAGCTGCCTGATGGGTACCAAGATTCCAGTAATTTAGGATCTACCTCTAAACACGCAACTGTTCTCAAGTAAAATTTAGGGCAATATCTACTACTAGTGTAGGAAAAACATGAGAGAAAACTGAATGAAGCCTGGTGTGAAATCAATCTACAAACAAACATTTAAAGCTCCTACAGCAGGAAAACAGGTACAGTACAGTGGAATGGGATTTTAAAGAAAAACCCTGTAAAGATAACTCATTTTATGAGTTTTTAGATGTGTAGTTTTGCCCCTTCCCTTCCCTTCCCTTCCCTTCCCTTCCCTTCCCTTCCCTTCCCTTCCCTTCCCTTCCCTTCCTTCCCTTCCCTTCCCTTCCCTTCCCTTCCCTTCCCTTCCCTTCCCTTCCCTTCCCTTCCCTTCCCTTCCCTTCCCTTCCCTTCCCTTCCCTTCCCTTCCCTTCCCTTCCCTTCCCTTCCCTTCCCTTCCTCCCAATACTGGGATAGTCTCTGAATTACTGTTATCCATTTTCATAGAACATTATCATAGAACAGTTCAGGTTGGAAAAGACCCTTGGGATCATCACCATTAACCCTACACTACAAGTTCACCCCTAAGCCGTATCACCCAACACCACATCTAAGCGACACTTAAACACATCCAGGGGTGGAGACTCAACCACCTCCCTGGGCAGTCTGTTCCAGTGTCTGACCACTCCTTTCCATGACGAATTTCTTCCTAATGTCCAGCCTAAACCTACCCTGTTGCAACTTGAACCCATTCCCCCTGGTTCTGTCCCTAATGACCTGCGAGAAGAGACCAGCACCAACCTCTCTACAATGTCCTTTCAAGTAATTGTAGAGCATGATGAGGTCCCCCCTCAGCCTCCTCTTTGTCAAACTGAACAGTCCCAGCTCCCTCAATCACTCCTCGTAACATCTATTCTCCAGGCCCTTCACCAGCGTTGTTGCCCACTTCTGCACTCACAGTTTTAGTGCTTTAGCAAAGAAACAGAGAATCTATTACCAAGATACAAGTCCTAAACAATCATTTCACCACGCGCTAGATGCCTTGGCCTTGGCAATGAGTCCTTTACACAACCAATATCTCCAGTCAGAGGCAGGAAGACTGAAACTTCACTGGAATCGCTCACATGTTGACTGGGAATGTATGGCACAGAAATTTAGACTGATATCCCTGAGGATTACAGAGCCAATTAATGAAAATACCAGAAATAAAAGTCATCCACACCTATTGCCTTTACCAAGACACGTCTTTCTTTATTAAACTTTTTATAATATGTAAAAATAAAGATCTTTAAGGAATGTACCTCTGACATTGCTTTTCCATGGAAGGAATTGGACTAAGTTTTTCCAAGAACTGAAAGTCCCATGGGTAGAAATCAGATAATCCATCTTCCTAGGCTGTTCTGGATGGCTGTCCATCTGTCTGAGTTGTTCAGTCAGATCTGCAGTGACAGGGACTCTGAAATATTCTTTGTTAATCCTCATTTCATCTGAAATGTGAAAAAATAAGAGTCAGCATCTTTAAGGAAGAACTAGGTACAAAGAAGGTTTCCTAACTTCAAAAAACATTGTTTGATCTTTCTTTCACATTGTCACTTATGCTGTAAATCTCAGACCAGCACTACCTAGTGTTTGGATCTCAGTTTTAACTATCTCAGACCAGTTTCTACTGGCTTTTATGAAAGATGAGCAAGCTCTATTATGGCTCTAGGTAGGAAAGGGTATCTGCTCAGTATACACCATAGTAAATTGCCTGGTGTCTGTTCCAGCAGAGTTTCAGTAACATTAAAAGATGAGAAAAACCCATAAAATCCCAACTGCAAAATCTTGAAGCAATTCCTTAAAAAGAGTCTGTCTCAGATTATAAGAAAGTCCCACTGTGATTTTCCTCTACAGAGAGGCTTAAAATAGTGAATCGGGCCGTAGTCAACAGGGACACCCTGGATCAGAGCTAATGTACATCCGTGCAAGACATCTTTTAACATGTAAGCCAGCATCAGATGCTTTAGAGAAAATTCATGCAACTGTATGCATCTGCCTGCCAGGACAATTTTATCCTAAATCTTTATACTTAAACACTTAAACCCTGAAGAATGAGGTCTGATAATATTTCCAAGTCTCTAGTTTTATTAGCTTTACAGCTATAGTTCTCTTTACACTTGCTATCAATATAAAATGTCCAATTCCTACTTGAACATTCCTAAATTCTTAGCTTCAAAGAGGCTTGGTTTCAACAGTCTATCTAGACTTTGTCAGTAAATGTAAGGAGAAAGAAAAAACTTCACAAGAGCCTTAGATATCAGAACCTGCTCCAGGAGAATATAGCACTGGGAAAGATAAAGAAGAAATATAAATTCAAAAGGTCAGAGAGCAAATGTCTGAAACAGCTGAAGAAAAGCCATCTCTCATCCCTGAGATTTAAGATAACTGGCAGAAGAAGAAAATATATTTTGAATGATACTTGCTTCCACCATACAAAAACCAGGTGTTCATTGATAAATATGCGAATCCGAAGCTGTTTAATATCACTTTTGCAACAGATGTTGGTTACATTTGCACATAAGAACTCCAGGAAATGGTTGAGGTGGATGCGAAGAGTTGTGAATGCAGGTACTTGGAAACACTTTAAAAAGCACTGTAGCTTTCCTAGAGGCAGTAGGTCTCTGGCAGCTGTACAAGATGAAGATCTGGCCCACTCATTAAAGGTTTCAGATCTTCAAGGAAAGAGGTAGGCATGTGTTCAGAGTTGGGCTCCCTGACCTAAAAACCCAAGGAGAGTAGGAGAATGGAGCAGCACATCTGAAAATCAGATAGCCATAGGTCATAGCTCAGAGATGCACTGACAATCACTTTTAGTTCCTTAAAAGAAGCAGTTGCTCGTGTTTCTGCAGAGTGTACTGGAAAAGGGATCTTAATTTTGCACGTCTTTTGAGGAGGAAAGGAAGGGCATTGCTAATGAGATATGGGAGCCCTGCTGCTAAAGATGTGAACTCAATCCTGAGTGTCTGGGTAGCGCAGAAGTCGGTCTAAGATAGTTAAAACTTAGTATCAGGTCAATATATTTTTAGATTAAACTATATACAATCATTTGTTTCTCATTCTACACAGACATTTCCAGGTAAAAAATGTAGAACGAGACCAAAAGAGACCACCCCAAGTCAGGGCAATGCCCCACTTAGTCCTCTTCTCACCAGCAGCAGTGACTGAGGGAACAGAAACACAGTACATATAGGTCAAGTATTTCCATGATGTATTCTCCCAAAGTGCAGTCATCCAGGGATTTACCAGACTGGAAGAACATCGCATTTAATAATTGTTCATGGACTCTTTCTCCTTGAAAATGCCTTTTTGAACTCATTTATAATTTTGGCCTCCACATCATCCCTAGCAATGATTTCCACAATTCCACTGTGTAAGAAAAATTAGTGCTTTGCTACAAATTATCTTTAAACCTGATAGTTTGACTGGGCACCCTTGACTTTTTGGGTTGTATTCACCTTCTCTACACTGTGCAGGCTTTTATGTCTTCACTGCACTGCCTTCAGCCACCTCACGTCTAAGCTGAAGGGTCACAGTCTATGCATGAAACTTGTTCCGTTCTTTCTTTGTGACAGTTCTTCTAAGTCTTTCTGAACACAAGGGTGACTAGGATTATACTTCATATCCAAAATAGAAAAGGAGTCAGCACTGTGTACATGTTCCCTCATTTCCCCAGAAAGGTGCATTTTACAGCAAGATAATGCAAGCTTTGCCAAGATCTCCTTAAAGCCTCACTGATTTTATTGTTTCTGCTCATGCCCTCCTCACACTAAGCCAGTTTTGCAGGACTGAATCCTTAGATCCTATGGACTTGACTGTTTTTCCAATAAACTTCAAAGTAAAGCCCTTGTTTACTTTAGCAGGCCCTTTTGCTTTTGGTATTGAGTTGTCTAATTGTTAATCCAAAACATCTTGCCTCAGTGATGCCAAGCACTTTAAAATTAAAATACACCAAAACTTGCAAAGTTATGCAAGTCACCCCAAAAATAGTTGGCTTGTCATTTTTCACCTGATACGATTTAGTGTTGTAGTAAATAAACGTTTGGTGTGTCTGTGGATAATCTCTTGCTCTGGTAGGCGTGCATGTTCTTGTCTTGGACTTTATAGCAGGCACCAGAGCTGATTGCAACACAAGTTAAAGCTTCCAGGAAATCAGCTTTCTGGAGTCACTGCTGGAGCAGGATTAACCAGGAAAGATATTGCACAGAGACACAGGTTTCACAACATTTATTCACTCACCACAACCAAAGATTTTGCTGGCTCTGAGTTAGTTCATTCATAGAACCATAGAATCGCTTAGGTTGGAAAAGACCTTCAAAATTGTCGAGTCCAACTGTTAACCTCTTGGTACCATGTACATCACTAAACCATGTCCCTAAGCACCTCACCTACATATCTTTTCATAGGCCTCCTCATTTCTCCTTACATTGTTTCTTTGGGTTTCAGGGTGTAAAATTTCATACCTTGCCCCCAACTCACACCCTTGCTGCCTCGTGCCGATGCACCTACCTGTCCTCCCTGCCTGCATCCTGCAGGGATTCGTGTGGGTTGTTCTGGGCAGACAACTATTTTGCATTTGAGTCAGGAGGCACCAAGAAACGACCCAATCACCAGGTCAGGATGTGTTCCCAAACAAGGGACACAACAATGTCCTTTGCTGGGGACTTTACAGCTGGTACAGGGTGGTGAAGATGATTCATGCAACCAAAGGTTTGAAGTGTTGACTGTTTTCACATGGGAAGAAGGATAGACTACATTTGTATTTGTTCCTTGGACATGTCTAGTTCCAAGGACTGTGGGGTCAACAGAAGAACCTCACTACACAGACTAATATGAATGACTGGATATTTACCCACACGCAGAGTTGCCATGTCCAACACACTTGGCAACTGGTAACCTTCGATTCATGCATGATCAGACCTGTTTAATCCATTAATCCTCACAGCTCATTGAAGCAGCCAGGTTTTAGAGTCCTTCTTTTGCAGAAGGGAAGAGCTCAAGTAGAGAATTTGGGTGACTTGTCTTTCGCCACAGAGAGACGATTTCTCCTTAGTTCCTCTTACCGGTGCCAAAGGTTCCCATCTTTTCTAAAATAAAGGGCTTAATTGAAAGTCAGCTCAAAGACGGGTTGCCTTTGGATCAGTCTGGGTTCAGGAAAGGGGGGTTTAGACCATGGGCAGCCCTGGGATCCCTCTCACTGCACTTCTTGCACCACATTCAGTTCTCATGCTCACACCCTTGTTTCATGTCTTTCAAGGCAGATTCAGCAGCCTCCAAATAATTCCTGGATTAAAAGTGCAGGCTCACGCTCATCCAGTGCTAAACACCTCCTGTTCCTTCAGCAGGAGGAATGAAGCATATTCAGCTCAATAAACTTCATAACAGCTTAGCATTATCCAAAAATAGGCCAGGTGTGATGAGAAACAGCATTTCCTGAAGCTAAACTGCATGTGTGCACCAAAGAGTGCCTTTTTTTTTGTAACATCCAGTGCTGCAGGGAATTTCTTTTTAAAAGAATAATTATATTTTCAGAAAATGATAGATCAAGATCAATAAAAAAGCATTAAACATGGATCATGGTAACAAGGAACCATGGCAGTTTATGATCAATCAATCCACTTAACTCTGCCAAAGCAATAAACCACGACTGGAGCTATAAATTGTCGAGCTGAGTGTGCAGTTTTAAAATGTCATCCAAAATCAATTGCCCCCCCCCAATTAGATCATTAGTTGTCAACAACTTAGCTAAATAATAAACCAGCAGTTCACATCTGCTTGGGAGCAGAGTCAGGCTTGAGCTGTTTCCCTGGCTACTTGAGCTGAAGCGTTAACATGAGTGTGGGTAGGAAAGCAAAAAACTATGCTGGAAATGAAATCAAGTTCTCCTCCCACTGCCTGAAGCACATAAATCTTTTAAATTAATGGTGCCGCAGAATAGGTCTGATTAACTTCAGTGGGGGTCAGGGATGCACCAGGAATGTGGGATCAAGCCCCACGTACCACTGACCTTTCCAAGGAGGTGTGTGTTATTGCAGCCGCCACCAAATCTGCCACTCCGTGCCCATCTACTGCCATTAGTATTTATCCACACACAGCACCGACAACCCCTGCAGACTCTCTGCTTTGCTTCATCTCTATGTAAGCAGAAATGGGAGGAGCTGTGCTTTTAAGAGGCCCAAAAGTATGTGAAACTCAGCTCCTGCCCTTGGCTTTCGGAGTCAGCCGCAACCAATGGAGACAGCTCCTACCTGAGGTCAGCTCCATCCTTTCTTTTCATAATTCAAAACACTGCACAAAAGGGGGATGATGAGACTTGTGAAATATGGCCCAGCAGAAGACAGCATGTCTGAGGTACACCAGCCCTGGGACAGTGGGCCACTCTCAGGCATGGCTCACACCAGGGAGTATCTAGTGTCCTGGTCACCTCCCTGATGTCCTAATGCCAATGCTACATCATTTTGGTACAGCTTGGCACATACTTGGCATCCCAGTGTAGTGGTGATGATATATTTATTGCCCACTGCTAGTGAGGATGAACGCTGCAATAGCCTGATGTCAACAAACTTCACCTTGTTTCTTCCAGTGGGATCAACAGGAGTCAGGATCTTAGCAGAGGACAAACTTTAAAAATTAAAACTAATAAACAAATGCAACCAGCAATCCTGACAGAACTTATTCTCTTCTCACCCCAGTTTAATGCTGTTGACTCTCCAGGGATGTCAGTGACATATTTCCTGGATTTGCAACAGCATCAGCAACTACATCATGAATTTTGCACTCACCGTCTCTTGCATTTGACAGCACTGTTGCTCAAGACAGATGCCATGGTCTTGCTTCCTTCAACATTTGCACTCCCATAGCTGAGCACAAGGTGGTAGATCATTAGGTTGTTCTTTTCAGATACACGAAGTGCCCAGCTATGCAATTCAAAGAGCAGCAGTACACCCGGACAGCAAGAAATTAGGCCAGGAATAGAAATATTAGCAATCAAGAAAACTTATTTAAAGTTGTTCTCCATTGCATTCTTCCTAAACTAGGTTATTTTGGCTCTTGGTAGCATATGCCCCAGTGTCCAAGCAGATAACTCTGCTATGCTGGTGCTACCCTTTCAGTAAACATGTTCAATACAGTCACTGTGTAAAGAAACACAGGAAGAGCTGAATTTGATGACTGGAATACAGTGTCATGTGAGCATTTTTATCTATTATATCTATAGCAGTTTTGTCTATTCTTTCAAGATAGAACAAAGTATATCACAGCCACAGCACAGCTACCTTCACCCAGAGATTTGACAGCAGGGACCAGCAGATCTCCCAGCAGCCTTTTTCCTTGCTCTCACCACCACGTTACACGTGTTAAAAACCAAGTGGACACAAACCCACCACATCAACATTATTCAAAGCCTAGCCCTACCCTTGCACCACTCTTTTCTCTGAAGCACATCCTGTCCTCCTGTGTGCAGTTATTTATATTTCTTCAGGCTGTCCTTTCCGGTAGGCTATTCTATTTAACATCCCCCAAGAGGAGAATTCCCAGCAGGACCTCTCTGCGGCAACTCTGCTTTTAACCTATCATTATAACAACCATAATTTAGTGCCATTGTATTTCTACCTCCCCCCTCCAATGTTAAACATTAACCTTGGGCCTGCTATTGACAGCTGAAGGCATCTGCTGTAATCATATGGGAAATACTGGGCATTATTTGGCTTTTCAGGAGATGAAGGCATACAGAGGTTCATGCTGCGTTGTTTTGGGGAAGAGTAGAAAATGTCTGTGGAGAGCTAGTTTTAAAAATCAGCCTTTAAATCGGGCTTTCATAACTTCTGCTTCCAAAAGTTGGTTTGGCAAAGCCCTAAATCTTTTCCACAGCCCTAAGATTCGGAAAGCACAGAGATTTCCTTGATGATCAACCTTGTTAGCTCCAAGGACCTATTCTTTGGGAGCCCTCATTGTGTGGCAGGAAGAAAGAAAAAATGAGGTTTTGGAAGTACCGACCCTCCTTCTGTTCAGGTTTGAATAAAGAAAGGGTCACTGCCCCTGAAGACTTGCCTCTGTCTTTTCCTTTTCTCAGACCACATAAATAGAAGAGTAACACCAGCCCATAAGCCAAATACATCAGGTTCTGATCAGTACACCAAAGCTTTTGCAACACATGAAACTCATATATGCTGTCACGTGCACAGGCTGTCACGTACACGTTAATCCTGCGCAGGATTGAATGTGCAGAGTCTTGTCTTTCTGCAGCATGTATCTCCTGTTGCATAATCCCCCAACAGCACTCTGCCCTTGGAGTGAAAGGCTGAGAATGTTTCGAACCTTTTTTAACCTGCAAAAAAGAAAGATGGTGGTAGGATTAGTAGGTACTGATTGAAGAAGTACTATGAAGTGGGAATCCCCTCTTCTTTTCCTCTATTTTCAAAAGCCCTGACAGGTCTCCCTCTCCCTGGTTTCTTCTCACTCAAATTTCCCAGCAAAACCCCTCCCACCATGTCATCCACGGTTCTCAGCCTTCTTTTACTTTCTCGATGTTTTTAAACACCTACTGTGCATAAAAGTGAGATAATTCTAATCGACCTGTCCTCCTCTAGTCTGTCATACACCTCACAGCGGCAGACTAGAAGTACCTCACAAGAATGTCCTTTATGTGAGTGCATCCAGCACATTGCATGTGGGGACACCCATCCCTACTAATTGCACTTGGGAGCACCTAAAAATCCAGTGATGGTCCTGTTTGTAAACACATAACAGACACAAACAGTTCACATTCAAAGGGCAAAAAATCTCATTGTTCCCTGATGTAGTATGGCATGCTAATTATCCCAGTTTTTCTACAAGGAGCAATAAGGTTGTGGCATTTACCCAAAGCCATGTGAGAAGCTGTAGCAGAGCCACTGGATTAGCTCAGGTGCCCTAAGTTCCTGTCCAGACCTACTTCTGACACACAGTTCTCAAGCATGGCATAGCACCAAAAGCTTTACTACACCCAGACCTGTGTATGTCGAGATGTACAGCTGCATTGCCCAAGCCACCCACCCTCTTACAGACAAATACAAGATCGGTTGGGCAGGATTTACTCCTCAGCAAATCCAGCTGGCTGTTTCTTATCACCACATTGATTTCTAGGCACATTAAGTTTGATTATTTTTTATTCCAATGTCTTTCACAGTAAATTTTGGGGTTGGCTGCTGCATATAATCCCAGGTTCTTTACTGCTCTATTCTTTGAGGACAGAGATTATACCTGCACCCCAAAGCTGCCTGCTTTCCTTCATACCCTCTGGCGAATATATTCACTTTAACCATGTTCTCCCTTCTCTGTTCTTTTCCTCTTGTCTTGTTTCTTGCCATCTTTTTATCACAGTGAAGTGCTTTGTTTTTGTTGAAGAAAACTGAAGCAAAAAGGCATTAAACATGTCAGCCTTCTCTAGGTCATCTGTACCTCTCCTGTTCCTCATTAGGTAATGGGCTTCTGCCTGCTGCTGTCTTTCTCTTACTTTAGTGTATTTATAGCACCTTTCTCCTTGTTTCCTAACACTCCTCAGTGGTTGTAATTCATTTAACACAGCAACCTTTCTGCCCTACATGCTTATTTTATTCCTTGATCTCATCCTAAGTAATGTGACCTCATTCTCCTTTTTTGAAATGATTCTTCTGGGACTCTCCTATCCTTATCCTACCCTCTGGCTATCCGCAGAGGGTAGGGGTGGATCATCTGCCATGAGTGATGTAGCCCAGCTCAAGTGTTTATTGCCTGCGAGGGGAGCTGCAGCTCATCACCTCTGGCAATGCTGAGCAAACCCGCCAAGACCTGGCGTCTCACTCATAAGGTAAGTCTTTATCAACCACACAGCATTTAAGTTACTTCCAGTTCTTCCAGTACCCCCAGCCAAGGGGCATGCCCCATACCTGGGCCACATCAGGGATATGCCAGATGGAATCCTCTTATCTGCATTCCATGTCACTGACATGCTGTGACAGCCATGGGTGGGTAAGGTGACCCTCCATCCTACGCCACATTTCCACCAGCAAAAGACAAGGGAGCATGCAGAGAGAAGGGAACAGGGAACTACAGAAATGTCTCTGCCCTCCATTAGTGAGGGAAAGCCACAGGAATCTGCCCTCAGTTTCCAAGTCAGCTGGAGTCCTTAGAGTCAGCTAGAGATTTATTCAGTTTTCTTCTGCAGCAGGGATGAGCATTTGCCTGGAGAGA
Organism: Trogon surrucura; assembly: GCA_020746105.1. Taxonomy (NCBI): domain Eukaryota; kingdom Metazoa; phylum Chordata; class Aves; order Trogoniformes; family Trogonidae; genus Trogon; species Trogon surrucura. The sequence goes on along the minus strand of CM036620.1, from coordinate 73,984,561 downwards.
TCCACTGAGGCAAAGCTAAAAGGATGCAGGTCTGCCTTGCTCCACTCCTCCTCCTTGCTGCATGCAGGAACCAACACTTCCCAAAGCCACCTCTGTGAATTCTGCAGTGAATTAACATGGCACAGGCAAAAGTAAAGCTGTAAAAAATGTTTATGTCTTTAATACACATATCTCTTTCGTCAAAAACATCTGACATAAGAAGCAGTTGCTGCCCCATAGGAAGGATAACTCAAATGGAACTACTGAGAGCTTTTAGAAGGGGGATATCCAAGCAAGAGAGGTTCACCCATGTTTGATTTCCCAAAGTCATGAGGGGGCTGCAACCTTACCTGTTACCTCCGTGATACTCAGCAATGCAGCTCCCACGCTGAAGTCCAAATAGGACACTAAAAAGAGCTGATCACAACCCTCCAGGTAGGACACCAAAGATTTCCTCTGTCCAGCTTGGCCTTGTTGAAGATTGGAGTGATTCTTCTAAGTTTCGACTCGCTCTCACCAAGTAGCTTTCCTGCTTAGCACAAGATACCAAATAATTTGCAAAATGCTTGCAGTTGCTTTGGTACATGCTGGCTCCACTGGCCAAGCATGTTTTTTGGGAAGCAACTCAATCCCAGAATGTGTCTCCTCAAAATCCTTCCTTTCTGAGATTGCAAAGACTTGGCACCCACTCAGAAGCTGAGGAAAGGGAAAGCTGTTGTGATTTCTGAACCAGTAGCCCAGGGTGTTTTATTTCAGTGCTGCTGGAGGTAAACAATTCAGAGAGTGCAACCTCCTTCATTAGAGACCACAAGTAATGAAGGGCTGAAAACAGAAATCAACAACCCTTATAGGCCCCCTCTTAGAAACTTACTAGATTAAAACCTGATTTTAAAATACTTTGAAGATGCAGTTTTAACTTCTATTAACAGTCACTTACTCGCATGTATGTCTGACTACTGTGACGTGCCAGAGCATCAGTTGTAACATCACAGAAGCACTTCCCTGCTGGCACATCCCTAAATGATCTCAGACCTCTCTTTACCCAAGAAAGGTTGGTTGGTCAGTCAGGTTTTCCATGCCTTAATTCTTCAAATTCAAGTAAACTCCAAGGAGACTCCCAAAGTCAGCCTAGAGCCTAAGTAGGAGATCAGCAGGGCTGGTTTATTTTTCAGCCCGCAGCTGATCCAGGCCCTTGTCGCTGTCTGTCTCACCTCATGTGACCTTGGGTGAACCAGTCTGGCCCCACCAGCTCCCCTATCAGGTCGTGTGAATGCAATCTAAATTCAGCAAGCAGCCCTAATTAATGCTCCTTATGTTTATTTGACTCACCGAAGATACGGGTTGACCTAAGTAGTAAATCTCATCGTTGCATAGGAACTACAGAGATCAGTTCATTTCCAAATGTGTCCTGGATAGAGCCCAAGATATCCAATACTGTGGGGAAAACACATATTGAGTGTCAAATTAAAGCCACAGCAGCTCTGCAACACATGGCAACTTCCTCCTGGAAGAGTCAAAGATGGCTGTAACTGCTGCTGCTTCTAAATGCACTTTCAAAGTATTAATAGAGCTGATTTAAAATAGTTCCTCTCACTCCAATTCCTGCTTTAACTCATACCCAACTGCTGAACATACTGTGGCTGCTCCTGCTAATCCTCACTCTGACAAATCACAGCCATGCATAGGTTTCCTTTCAGTACTTCCAATTTACTCTTTAATGGGAGACAAATGTGTCTTATTTGCTGACTGCTTAATGAGTCTTAAAGAATTTCCAGGCATGCAATGGGCTGGTGCTTATTAGAGCTGCTTGCAAATTGTTTTTATTTTCTTAATTCTATGCCCACAGAATATTCACTAGCACCTAGATGGCTGGTACAACACTAACATGTAAGTCAGTATATTACCTAAAAAAATTAGAAACCTCAGTGGGAGTATTCCCATTTACACTTGACAGGAGTCAGAAGCCAACATATCAAACTGACAAAGCATACACGTAAACAGTTTCTTTACTCATGGAGTTGTAGGATATCTATTAGTTGCTTTACTCACGCAGCTGTAGGATAGCTGTTACTGTCTTTACTCACGTAGTTATAGGACGGCTACTGCTGTCTGGGTTCCCGTCATAAGCCTCCTTTAGGAATACATCAACTACCTAATCCTGGCAACTTCAGGTCAGTTTAATTTCATGCATCTAGGGTTTACTGTAGATTATGCAGAGGAAGTCTTTTTCTTGTTGGCCATGCAAAGGAAAGGCGCCTCTTTGTGAATTGGAACATGCATTTTGAGGTTGGATTTTTTAAAATATTTTTAGGGTGGCAGCTCCACCAGGAAATACTTCCAGGCACAGTCTTCCTGACATAAACATTTATACTATCGGTTGCCTTTCTACCTGCTCTCATCCACTGGGCCAGAGGTGGGAAGCACGGATTAACGGCTGAGGACAAGGGGAAATGCAGGGGGGAGAGAAGCCAAGCGGGGAGCCCCGGGCGAGGGTATTTGGGACATGGGAAGAGCTGGAGGAAATGAGGGAGGGCATGGGATGGAGACATGGTCAGGGGTGGGGGATTTGTAAAACTGTAACGTAGAAGATAAAATTTTGGTTGGGACGTGAGAGGTTTTCACTGGAAAACCTACTGGTGCCCATCGCTCTTTCATCACAAAAGGGTTTGTGGGGTGCTGGGTTTTGTGGGAGTTGCGGGTACGTGGCCGCAGAAACTGCAAAGAGCCTTCAGCAACAAAGAGCCAGATGCGGTGACTTTGATCAGAGTCAGATGGAGTTTGGGGGAATAAAACACCCCAAAATAGGTGGTCATTGGAATAGAAACAAAAAGAGAAATTGTACATTGACCCTGAACTCGTCTGACTGAAAAAAAAAAGGAATAAATCCCTCATTTTTTTCCAGCATAAAAACCTATGCAATTTTCTAGAGACTAAAAGGCCTTAGATCTTACTGCTTTGTCTTTTTTACTGCTATAGGGCATTCAGCCTTAAGAAAATCATTAAGAATATGTTTTCTCATGGTATTCCAGCCTTTTTACTATTCAACAGCAGAGAAAAAAAACATGAATTAATATTTTTCTGTTGGTTTCACAAACTGAGAGGACTTAAGGATTCTCTTCTCTTAGAAAAGTTTTACTTTGCAGGCTCAACTGTACCAAAAAAATTAGCCACACTTACTGCAGAATAACCCCACTAGTGTTCAGCAAGGCAAGGCTGGGATCCGATCCTCTGAAGCTGCCTGCCGGCAAGGCTGCAGCGCGCGCGTGTGTGTGTTTGTGTGCTCCACTTTGCTCCTGGTGCCCTTGATTTCTCAGGCTGTTTTGAAAGACAAAAAGAAAGTTGGTAATCATACACCGACAGATGGTTCCTTGGTTAGTTACTCTTTATTTAGAGGGAAGCAACTGCGATTCATCAGCTTTTTCTTTTTCTTTTTTTTTTTTTAATAGCTACATCGTGGTGAACTTTCAACTCCAAATCTATTTCTAAGAAGTAGTGTGTGGCAAATGTCTATTAATAACAAACCTCGGGCTGACTGGAAATTTCCTTTTTCAGCATTCATATTCTATTCTTTGAGATGGTTTCACCCATTTTGTTTCACTTTTCACTGACAGAGCTGTCTAGAAAGTTTTCCAGCAAATGTCATATTAAATATATTGCTTTCATCTGTGTCATTAAAATTTAGATCTTTCTTTCTTATTTTGATATTTCTTTCTTTACCTTAATTGCAATCTGATAGCTAATGAGCTGCTTGCTTTTTTTGATTAAAAAATGATTTTTTGATAAAAAATGTTTGATTTATTTTTTTGAGGCAAATATGCTTGTAGCACCTCCCTGTGCACATCAGAGTTAAGCTCTATCTGTGCATAGTCCTTTTGAATGGTATTTTATAGAATTCTGTATGCACTTTAAAGTTAAGAATATCTGTAAATAACTTCAGTAGATGGAAGCCTGAGCCAAAAATTTGAAACCAAAAATTTGGCTTGAAGTTGCAGAGACGCTCTCTACAATAAATAGAGAAAGCTGCTGTTACCGTCCAGCTCATGGCTAGGGGTTCATTTTCCTTTTGACCCTTTTGCGTTGACAGAAATTTATTGCACATTTTAGACCCAAGTGAACAGCAATTTCTCCCAGATTCTCTTAATTAAGGGAAAATCCTGTACAAAAAATAAATAAACAACAAGAGACTCTGTGAGCTTCTGTTTCATGTCTCCTACCTGAGCAGACATCTGCACCAGAATTACTGAGTGCAAACAAACTTGCACATGAAGCAGTGTCCATGTTTTCTTTTGCAGACATGGGGGAGACTTGCACTGCCTTTTTTTTTTTTCCCAGCAGTACAATCTCTACATATCAGAGCCACTCACTTTTTCAGGTATTAAAGACGGTTGAAGCAAATAAGATTATTATCTTGACTTTCTAAAAATACATTAAAATATTTTAGTTTTGAAAACCAGAAGGGGACAAAGTCTATACTTAGTTACCATAAAGAACTTAAGGTAGCTGTGCTTATTCATTTTTAAAGAATTCCTCTGAATTTTGCAGGGGAAAATCTCAGGGAACTGAAATATCCAATTTAATAGCTTTAATTCTAAAAGAATCTGGATCCAGAACTGCTCCAAATTATTTTATATTTGGACCTGACATTTTGAGTTAGTCCATTACAAACTGGTAAATTCAGATCTCCCTCAAAAACAGTCCATACCAGGAGGAATCAGAGCCAAATTCAGTTTCATTTCCAGGTCACTCAGGAAGTTTAACTGTTTGGAAATTCTTCAGTTTTTCTCAGGTTATTACCATTACCAAATAGCTGCCTCAGGGTCCATACTATAACAGGGAGAATGAGAGGAAAAGTCCCTTTTTCACTGGGGTCTTTTTGGTTATACCATATTGCTGGCCTTTTAGCCAAGAAAAATGAGTGTATTTATGTCCTATGAAGAATGATACGCTGTTAGTAGATGGGATCACTGACATGAACATCTTCCTTGTCTCCCTTTTGCAAAAGTCTCTCTTCTTATAGATAAAACTCAGCGGACAACTGGGCATTTCTTGTTCTCAGTTCACCGGCCTGGACTTGATCTTGCCCAAGTGCTGCTGAATACCATTAGGATGATGCCACGTTTTCACATGGAGAAAGAAGACGCCTCAAGAAGATGCAATGGGACGTCCCTTGAACAAACCTATCCAGCAGCCTGGACAAACCACTTCAAGGATTTATTTTGTGCTTGTCCTCTTTGCAGAGGAGTTCAAGGTAGACAGGACTGCTAACCTTCAACTCCTTGTTGTGAGAAACAGGCACATCTCCAGAGCTCAGCCCAGCCGACTTGCTCCACAGGCACCTCTTGCCCTCCCTCTGCCTCCCCAGATCCTCCAGCCGCCCTCCTCCTCCTCTTCCCCTTGTTGGCACTGATCTGAAACCCCCACGGGTCACACAGTGGGCAATGAGATTAAGTCTGAGATTTGAAAAGATGATGCCTTTTTAGACAGCTTAATAGGCCAGATGCTCAGCTATGGATCAGACCATCTGTCCACTCAAGCCTTACCTGTACTAAACAGGTTATTGCCAGCAGAACTATCAAGAGATAAAGGAAGACAATTTGGGACTGAAAACCTAAAACCCAGCTACACAGGGATGCAGAAGGACTTCCCTCACAGTAAACATATGGAAAAGAAAATGGGAGATGATGTTCATGGTTGATATAGGCACTAGTAAGAAGATCCCAACTGCATGCGCAGCAAAGGACTTATTTGCTCTTTCAGCAGATATATATAAAGGAGCCCAAGAGTCAACATAAAACCACAATTATACTAAATTAAAAACACTTTGGAGTGGAGAGTAGTGTGAACTGAGCCCCCCCACAAATGAGAATCAGACCCAGCCTCCAAAGCCAGCTGCTCCTTTAGTGCAGTGATCTGTCTCCATACTTGCTGATAAGCAGTCTATGCCCCGTGACTTAAAATAAAAGGGAACGATGGGCCCTGAACAAACCCAGAGAAGAGGTATTGATTTGCAAATAGTTTAAAAGAATATTCAAGGGTCATGAGCTGACCCTTTTTCAGCTCTGACATTTTATATCAGGAAGGATCCTATTGAGATGGGAATTCATATCCTAGACATTGTTTTGTCTTGTTTCATAAATAAGTTGAATAGCTTAATTGATTGACACCCACTGCACTTTCCCAGCTTCCTCAGGCTCAAAAGTACACTGCTGTTTTTTGCCATAAATAATATGAACTTTCAATCAGCCGCCAGGCACAAAAAGGAACTGAAAATTCTTCATACAATAGCTGCAATCTGGCATACGAGGCACTGCAGGTCTAAAAAGGAGAGCTGTGTTTGATATCACCAGGTATTCATTTTCTTCCTGTGGCAGCAATAGCATTTTCCTACCCAATTGACCTAAACCCTAAAAAAGAAATACCCAGGGGCCCCTGCAGAGAGGAAGACCAGATCATCCTGGCATTTATGTGTAGCTGAGGGTTAGAAAACTGGTTTGCCATCCTTTGAACACAACACAGGGAAGGACACGCTGGATCACCAAATCCAGTCCCTTGGAGGTGCCCGTACAGCATCCCTTCATCCCTCCTAGACTCTGATCCAACTCCATCTCAACCCAGGTAACATTATTTGCCCCCAAGCTCCTTAGATCTCACTTCTCTGATGGTTACAAACCTCCTCCTAATTTCCAGTCCATGCTTATTTGTAATTAATTGAGATCAATCTGTTCTCATGGCACGTTTATCCTTTTACTAAAATAGCTCCTTTCCTCAATGGATATTTAGCCACTGATGGATTTAGTGTTCATTTCTCCTCCTCAGCCTTGGTTTCACATGCTTCAAATAGCTTCTTTTTAAAGACGTTTTAATGGCCTTGTCAGCAATTCTAATGACTTTTGGTGAGCTTTTGGGTAAGCTTATAGCCCACACTTTCAAAAAAAAATCAGAAAGCATTGCAAAAATGAGAAAGCATTGAGGAGTTACTCTTGAGGAAGAAAAGTGTGAATGTCAGTGCTTACCTCCAGTTGCCCAAGTTGTCTTCTAACCTCCATATGCTTTAATTTCCTGATCTGTAAAACAGAAAGGATGATGCATACCACAAAGGGGAGTAATTACAGTTCCTAAAGTGCTCTGAGATCTTGAAGTGAAAGGTTCAATTGTAAATTTGAAGCTCTTTTGTGCGTTTTTCTTGTTACTTCAGGACTGCAGACCCTGGAGAGACGGCACTGGGAGACTAGAGCAAAGGAAAAGCTTCTCTTTTATGCAAAAAGTTTCAATAAAGGGTGACAGATATCAGTTGCTAAGACAGAGCAACAAAAACTGGGAGAGAAAGGATACAGACTGAAACTATTGCAAGGCCAAATTCTAAGATCAGCAGTTTTTCTTTAGAAGCAGTAGCAAATAGTTAAATCTATTTTTCTTGCTTTGCTTCAGAAGAAATCTCTCCAAGGATGACCACCATACGCATCCTCATCTGTAATTAATAAATGTTTGGAAGGACACTTTCCCACTCAACATATGAAATTATAGATGATCCCTTAAATCCCCAGACATTTGCAAGCCTTGTCTTGTCAGAATTGAATTTACTACAGCTGATTACCCTGAGAATGCACTGACCTTCTTAGCTCCTGCTGTGGACTTTATTTTTTCCATGGCAGATAATATGGGGACCAGAAACTGGGGACTTGGTAGTAGGGATTATGTGATACTAATGAGACAAAGCTTATTGTTGATGTTAACTGTTATTACCACTAAAAAACAGTGCACGACTCCAGACAGATGGACTTCACTTTGTTATACCAGGAGGGAGCGAATGCATTTTGACAGTAGCAGCATCTATTTAAAATCTGGATCACATCTGGTGCCTCTCAGAAGCAGACCATATCTGATCAATCAGAATTATGGCTCTTCAGTCTCTAGACGAGTTAGAAGAAATTCATTATCTGTTTTGAAGCCTGCTTCTCTTTCATCTATTAAAAAAGGAAATAAGAGTCGTCGTCACTGGATCCATTTAGCTACTGAAAAAAAAAAAAAAAGGACAGTAATTAAACTAACTAGCAGGCTGCACATCTGAAGACACAATTACTTCTTTGAAACACTGTACATCTAGGTGCTTGGCTCATACCAGGCTTCAGTCAACAACAGTTTCTCAGCTGATGGAATGGTAGCCTAGGACTTATCTCCATTTCTAGTTATTTCATAAACCCTTCATAAAATCACATGAACTTCTCCAAACTTGGTCAGAGGTCAATATCTGTCTTTAAGGCACATTTAGCCCCTGTGCTGGGTGTACTCCTTGGGAGACACCACCTTGAGGACAATAATGTCTCCATGGGGCCTCCCACGCCGAAGGAGGTCCCAGCTCTTCCATGGACCCCTTCCAGACCAGCAGTTTTGAGTGCTGAAAACTGACAGTGAAATGCTGGAAATTCTTCCAGGTGCAGTCTGCGGAACCCAAAAAGATGGTGAGAGTCTGGGTTTATGAATAACTAAAAGCAGAATGCAAAAGGATGAGTCCTGTTCTGGATCACTTAAATATCTTAACGTAATTTTTCTGATTACAGAGAGAGGTGTTTTTTCCCTCTGCTGATGAGCACAGGAGTCACACAACTATGACTTAGCCTCTGAAGTTCCTGTCAGTGGTTGCCTCTTTAACGTGTGTTTTCTCCGAGGTTTGCAAGAGCACAGTTCAGAAAGTAGCCTTCTGAAAGCAACGGACTTTTATTTCTCTCATTCACAAGTTCTAAAAGAAAACCTACATTAAAAGATGAGGCATTTTGTAGGTGTTACAACTAAAGCTGGTGAGAGAACAAAATGATACTTTGCAGATGGATAAACACAGGGTTTAGGTCCAAAACTATAACCTTTGAAGAACAATTTAAAATCCCCAATGACCTATTTCTACAAATTCATTGTCAAATTGCTATTTTTGAAATGAAACCCAGAGAAAACATCTACTTTCATAAGTGGGGTGAGGGCAGTGACCGCAACCTTCCGGGGGAGGATCAGGTGTGCAAAGGAGACTAAGGCTGGCATTAATTTCTTTTGTAGGAGCTTGGGAGTAAACGCTTTGGATTACTTGTGTATCATGTCCAGATGGGTAAAGTTCAAAATGCGGTTATAATCACTGCCTTCCCCAAAGTGCTAAACCACTTTCAAAATTAGGTGAGGTGGCTCCAAAGCCATTTATCTACTGTGGGTGCAGGAATGTCATGGGAAATTTGACTCTGGATGACATATATCAAAACCTCGTGCTAGGAGGAGATTCCAGCTTCTCTGGAATTTCTACAAATCATGGGTGACAATTTTCTAACCAAGAAGTAAACGTTAACAGTAACTAAGGTGGAAGTGATTACGTTTGATTCTTGTCTAAGTCAGTCAAAAACACATGGTATTTCAAGACAGCTGGTTCCATAAAGCTACATCAAGTACAAGCCAGCTGTAACAAGGACTGAAGACAAATGTGACGCCTGTAATGAAGAGTTTAAAACTATTTAGCTAGATGTAAAAAAAGAACGAAATAACAACAACAAAAACAAACTAAAACTGTAAGAAACCATGGTTCAGAAAACATTCACAGATAGAAAAGGATGGAAAATGAGCGGTAATAAAGATGAATGGATGGATGTTTAGAAGACAGATGTTGTAAACACTGAAAATACATCCTGGAGCTACATAAAATTAATGAGAAAGTAAAGGGATGCAAGGAAATACATAAGACGAAAGAAAAAGACAGTAAGAAGCAGCTGTGTGAGTCCATTGGGGCCGATAGTGACCCTACCAGTACTATAAGCCCATGAATAGTAAGAGTATCAGAGTAATCAGGGATAATGCAGAAAATCACAAGTATTTAACAAACACATCCATTGCCCGGCCAGGAGAAAATCAGGTGTTGTGTTTGTATCATAAGTAGAGGATGAATATTTTCTGCTCTAGCCATAACTGAAACCAAAGTAAAACCATTACACTAAAGCAACTTTTTAGTATCAATACAACCAGATACCTTGCATCAAGATTACTAAAAGTGCAAGTCAGGAAGATCCTCTGGATGCTGATTTTAGTAATTTAGGTCCAGAAGTGGCAGAAACTTGAGAGAAAGCAAACATTATGGCAATGTTTGGAGAATGTAAAGGAAATGATCTAATAGGGATAAGTCTGTCAGCCTGACACTTACTGAGGGTAGTAATAACAGAAGATTTGACACAAGATGTAACTGCTAAAGAATTTGAGCAGCTCCCCTAAATAATAACATTTTGAATGAATTTATGGAAAACAGCTTCTAAAAGTTGCTAATCTAATCATTGTGAAAGACAGAGACGGTTAGGATCTGTTGATTTCATTTGTTGTCATCTCCAGAAAAGATGCAAAATATTCACTTTATCCCCCTGGTACAAAACATCTTGGGGTTAGGAAAACGTGACAAAAAATTAAAACTTATGTTCCTTGAAGAAAATATTTATCAAACTTAGAAGGCTGGAGGAGGTTCCAGTTAGGGCTGGTACAATTCAATACCATTTTTATTGAAAATTACCAGGTATAATCTGTAATTTTTTTAATTAGCCGTGGCAATGCAGTAATATTTTTTTGTTAGTACTGTATTTTAGCAATGGCATAAAGCTTTGAAGCAGTGCCATCCATAACAGCTGCAGAACCCCAGAGCTGATATGAAATACTCTTCTCCCCTCTATTTTTATATATGCTTCAGTAATTAATCTCCAATATAAAGAAATAAAGTATTTCTGAAAGAAGTAGAAGAGAAAATGCCAACTTTAATCCAGTTCCTACCCAAGTCAGAACCAGGCATGAAGCACGGTCTCTGTAAATAACTGAAACACTTGTTTAAAAAAATAAAATAAAATCTGTCATTCTTTGCTGAAATAAGCCGCATCAAATTCCTTGAGGTGAAGATACAAATTCCCTTTTTGTCCTGAACTTTCTGAAATAACCCCAGCACATGCTCACCACTCCCAGATGGAGCACGCAATGGCAGGTTACCGAGTTCAGGGAGCAACTGGGATTCACATTGCCAGCCGCTTTGTGCGGTTATTTCTGTGTTTTTCCAACAGCCATTTTACCATATGGAGACGAAAGTTCCCTTCAATCTCCAAACGCTTGCTTTAAAATTGTCCGTGACTCAATGGGTGGGATTGAAATCCCAGATTACAGGTCGGGAGCGAGGTGTCCGAACTCCCGATGTGGTCAGTGGAAATGTAGCAAACACAGTGAGATCCAGGGAGCTATTTACCTTAAGAAGACAACTACTTTGATTAGCAAGTTAAATCCCACACAAACCCTGTTAACATCTAATTTTTCAGAGAAATGGATCCAATGCTTTGCAGCAGGAAAGCAGAGCTCTCTTTCCCAAGGAAATATTTCAATGTAAGTTTCTTTCTGCAATAAAATTTCTCCTCAGGACCATACAGAAGGCATTGCTTACTGTTTTAAAGCAAATGTTCTTTCAAAGACCCCATTGTTCCTCAACTTTATGGGAACTTTTCTGCTTCACAGTTCTGTCCTCTTAATGTGCAACATCTGAAGGGCGCAGCTACCCCCAGCTTTTTGCAAACACCCTGCCAGTTTTCAAGAATAAATACAAACGAAAGTTTTGTGTTCTTTCTGTCTTTGCATTGCTTTCTGTTCTCCTTGAGAATTTATTCTTCCTCACTTCTGGATGTGCCTGTTGACTCTTTCAAAGGAAGGAGGATGACAGCTATCTCCAAAACGCTGCGTGTGCCCTTCCGTCTCCAGCTGGGAAATAACACCGCATCCCGAGCAGTCTTGCAGGGGGTGCAGACCCCTCGTACCAACACTGTCCTCCCCAGAGAGCCAAACAAGAGCAAGGAGAGCAAACTCATCTTGCAGCGGGCAGCTAAGAAATGACAAGGAATTTGGCTCAGGTCACCCCTAAGCCATAATCTTTGGTGCAAACTCCCCTGCTTGCAGGAGGAGGGTGGGAGGTGCATCGTGTGAGAATGACTGGGGTATGACAACATATTTGCATCACATCACTGATAATCAAGATATGTTGCCAGGAGACTGTTTATAGGTACCCGGTTCTCGCATCGTGATTTGCAATGTTCCAGAATATAACATAAAAAAAAGACCTCAAACTGAGACAATACTCTGCAGTGCCGCCCCTGATGACAGAAACGTATTTTCCACACCTGTCAGCTTCACACCCAAACTAATGTCTGTTTGATAAACACTAGGGAGAGAAAAAAAAAAAAAAAACAACCCACAGACTCTGGAGTTTCATCAGTAATCGGAGAAAACCTGTTAGTGTGTCAACAATCAGCTATTTCTGCCTGATGACTGTCACGCACATCCTGATGCGACGCTTTTCTCAGCTCTCATTTGGGACAAAGGCACAATACCCGTGTATACTCATTTTAAAAAGCAATCGGATAGCCTGACTTATGGATTGCATTGCAAGGAATCTCACGGTAGAACTCAGACACAAGATTATCTTGTTCATACATATAGTATAAGCACATTCTCACCCAAGTTTGAGTTTGGATTTTAAAGCTAATTACATTTAGTTAGACAAGATAAGGAGATTTTTAAGTGTGTTGACAGTGTTTTTGCTTTGCAAGCCATGCCAGTTGCCAGTTATCAGTACCGTACAATCTTCTGATCTTCACCCCTGACATTTTCTTGGAAGCCTTTTATTTCAGATTTTTTCCCATTTGAACGTCATTCCCTCACCTTCCACACATGCCAAGTGTTACATTACTTATTGACTTACTTAGCAATACAGCCTTGCAAGATCCCACAACACGTGTCGTCACAATGTTTGATAATGTAAATACTCCCTTGGAGGGAAAAAGAAAGTACTCTTTTTTTTTTTTCCCACTGAAGTATTTCATTCTAATTATTTTCCAGAAAAAAACCAACCAGTTAAACCAAAATGCTAACAGTTTTTATAGCTTTTATGAAAATCAGACAAACCCTAAATATATTAAAGAAAGACACCTAGTTGGACTGAGAGTGCAACAAAGCTTTATACTCCTAATTCCTAAAACCAAGTGAAAATTCAGGATCTTGGCAGGAGTCAAGGTTTGTCCAGCTGACTTGTGGTAACCTGAGAAGGTTAAAAAACCTGGTGCAAACCCTCCAACAGCTAAATCAGCTGACAAAAGAAGAGCCCCTTCCCTGGCGTCCTCACTGGACCACCGTCTGCCATCAACGGAGGACATGTTCTGCTGTGGCCCAGCACCCCTGGGAGATGCTCCCCCTTTCGAGGCCAGCCAAATCCACCTGTGTCACACGCACTGCCAGCCCAGAATGGTCCCTTTTCTGCCCCTGTGCCCATTTGGCCAGCCCCCACAGCCCTCCCCCAGGGCTGTGCTCCTACCCCACAGTCTGCACACACGCACATCGCAACCTGAGCACCATTTTGGCACTTCAAAGGCACAGCACCTGTTTTGAAGGTTAACCAATAGTGACAAGTATAATCACAGCCTCTGCTGAAGTTTTTTGCCTGCCAGCCAGGCAATTATGCTATTATTTTTGAATTATTTTTTTTTCCTTCCCACACCCCCTCCCCATCACCTTGCAAGGCAGCTCTACAGGTGGCTGCAACATGCTCCATTTCGGAAAGACGGTTTGCCTTTTCTTTGTCTCCTTTGTGGTGGTTCCCAACGCTGTTCCCCGCCGTGCCAAGGCACTGCACCGTGATGCCGTTCCTCGACAGAGGCATGGCACGAGGATGCCCCAGCAGCTTTGTCCACCTTATGTTCATCGAGGCCACCACACACGACAAGGTTACCTCCCGAGCTCCATCCTCACATTTCACCTTTATGGGCTCTGAGGTCCACGGCCAAGAGGAGTCACGAGCTGCTCCAGTTGCGGCTGCACGCTGCAGGACTGGGACTGGAGCTGGGGTCACTGCCAGGGCAGGAGCTCATATATCCGTGTCTAAAGATTCCCACGACCAGAAAGTTCCTCCTAATCTCAGTGCAAGGGGCTTTCCTTCGTCAACGAGTGTGCTTTGACAGAGGTCTTCTCCCTGGGCAGCCTGAGCTAGAGTCTTGTACAGGGAGGAAGATAGGGGAAAGGGGTTTTAAAACATGAGTGTAGCAACATCCCCAGCTCCCCCCAACCCTTATAATACACAGTTTACTGGTATTCGTCCTACAGCCTCCAGTTCCTGGCCATTTTGCCATGCAGAAGAACACTGACCTAAACCTTCATATCCCCAGCACTAGCCTTCCAAAAGCTTCTGTCCAGAGGCTCCTCTGGATTTTTCAGCGCAGTATTTTGATTTCATCTTAGCACAAAAAGGAGAGACCAAGCTTTCTCCTTCCATCCCTTGGAAGGCCCCTGGGAGGGGTCAAAAACACCTGTAGCACTAAGGACATTCAAAGTCCATTTCTATCACAAACTCTGCTGACCTGAGCTAAGCAGCATGAACACTGAGTGAGGGTTCTTTCTTCAAGGTGCTTAACACACAGTTGAATCTTGAGGGAAGAAAGCTAACGTTGAGCATGGTGGATGTAATCCTGAAAGGCAGAGGAAAAAAGGCAGGCTGTTGCTTCGCAAAACAGGGGCACTCAAATTTTGAAAATGGTTTTTTTTTTTTTCCTTCCCAATTACACTGAAAAAAACAGCTGTAAATACTCATTGAAGGGGTCATTAACTCTGCCACCCAAAGAGGACAAATACTGCAGCCTTGAAAAGAGCCATCATGAGGTGACAAATTCTGCAACTTTCCTCCCCAGTGAAATTTCTTGCTTTTTTTCCACTGGAGCTGGCAAGCGTTTTCTGTAGGGCTACACAAAGTGGATAGTCCTGTTCCAGTCCCAGCAACAGGGACGCCAGCCATGTTCAGCAGGTTCACAGCACCAGAAGGCTGTAACAGGGACAACACTGGTGTCTTCATGCTGGAAAGTCAGAGGTCCAATATGCAACCAGAAGACATGACCTCATTGGTGTTTACGATGTGCCAGCATAAGAAAACACACTGGGCTATTTCCTTAGGGGTGGGAAGGACGGATAGGGCATGAAGTTTTTCTCTCTTCTGGCTTCCCAGGTGTCTAGCAGGACCTGTAAATAAGAACAGCACTCTCCTCATTTTGAGGAAGGGAACGTCATTTCCCCTGTAACTTTCTGGCAAAATAACAGTTTGGGGGAATCCGCAATTCCCCTGCAGACACAGAGATGATGGCAGCACAGTTTCCAGGGGGCTCCTTACCTGCTCTGAGTCAAGAAAGTTCACAGACCTGCACACAGCAGGTAGTCATGGGGGACATGTGATTGCCAAATGCCAAAATCTTGTGCCAGTATCCCCTGACCTAAGGTTGCGCTAGGGCAGCTTGGAGGCATCACATCCCAGAAGACAAATGGTGGGTCTTGGCATGGGAGGGACAAGCCAAGAAGTGGTGCTGAGATGATGAACAGCTGATGACAACAACCCCAGATCCAAACTGCCCCATTCAGGGAGAAGGCTGAGAGAGAACAAGGAGAAGAGGAAGGTGGGACTGGCTCCTGCACATCACAGAGTGGCCTCACGGTACTTGGAGGTATTGGCTTCAAGAGTTGGCAGATCAGCCCAACCTGGACCATGGGATGGGAGAGATGTCACAAAACATACCCAAAAATGCAGGTGATGGTGGCCTGACAGAGAGGTTCACACCAGTTCACGGTCCACTTGCTCCTTGTGTGGGACCGAGACCCCTCCACAGGCTGGAGCATTGGCATGTAAGGGCTGTTGTGGTTGTGAAGAACCCAGAATGGCTCAGCAAAACAACCTACAAAAAGGTAGAGGTTATTTAAATTGTGCTTACCCAGGTTAAGCACCAGCAACATTCTGTTTGGAGGCTGACAACCTGACTTGGGGGGAGCAGTATGAGGTGAGTGAGGAGTTAGGTGCCAAGTTCTCATCAGCCTTTTCCAAACTCAACACTGCTACTAAATTTAAACAAAATCTGTTCCTGTCCATTCTGCAGGCTGTGCTCTGCCCTGTCACACAAGGAGACCTGATATACCCTCCAGGCATTTATTTATTTATTTATTTATTTATTTATTTGCAGCCTGTTCACCCGGTGATCACCCATCCCTCCAGAACATCCCATGACCTCAGCGGCAGCTGGGGTGCCAGGGGCAGACAGCCACCATTGCATGGGAAAGGATGGAAAAAATGCAATAAATTTGCTGACGTGGTGCACCCAGAGTGCCCAGGAAGGGTAAGGATCTGCATGGTGTCCAGCTTTCACATAACATGGGGCAACATACCCTCCCCACTCAAAACAAGGCTTGCATTTGAACCAAGGCTGTTCCCAAAGAGAGGCTAACTTCATGAATGCATATTTTATTTTTCTGAGAGCAGATCACCTTGGCAGATGCTTTTCCTTTCTCTCAGAGAGGAGAGCTGGAGGAAACCCCTGCTCAGAGCTCCTATGTCCTCAGCTGCATGACGGGTCAGTAAAGAGCAATGAAACGTCCCATCGACCAAGCCTGTGCTATTAAATTCAAACCAGTGATGCCACATGAGTTTTCCCCATATCATATAATCACATAAAACTGAAATTTCCGTTCCTTTCCAACCGCACTAATGCCGTTGGAATGATGTGTATGGTAACACCAGGAAAGTTACTGCTGTGAAGTAAGCACCTAGGGTCTAGTTTGCGTAATGCATGGATGGGGGGTTATTATCCATTTAATATATCATTTTGTCATGTATTAGGAGCAGAGATTTTCAGAAAAAATGTTTGCATGCTGCCTGTAACTAACACTGCTAGTTAAAACATTCTGGAGTATGTTGCTGATAGGATCCAGAAAAGCCCAAAACAGGAACAACAGCATTAGCAAAAAAAACATAGGCCATGTCCTCAACAGAAGGAAGAGACAAAACACACCTATATTCCACACTGCCGTCCAAAAGTTTCCCATTTGTCAAAGCCAAAATATTGTCATGATCACAGAATTTCTGAATGAAATCCAAGGCAGGTGGGTGGGAAAATGCCAGGCCCTTTTATCTTTTCTTCAAAAATTTATGAAAGAAAATAATAGTTTAGAAAACATTTCTCATTTGGAAAAGAAAAAAGGAAAAAAAGAAGAAAACACCAACAACCAATTCTAGCTACATATGACCCTGCCAAAGCAGTTTTTGTAACTGCTGCCCCAGGAAAGACCTGAGCTACAACTTGGGTTTCCCAGTGTTTAATTAATTAAAGCAATACATAACAACATTAAAGATATTGTTGGGTTTGTCATAGTCAGTTATGGCCTGACCTGGAAGCCATGGCTAAACTACCAGGACTTTCTTGTGTCTGGTGCTGTGATGTTGGGTTTTGTTTTGTGGTTTGTTCTTTTTTTAAGTAAGCCTGTACAGACTGCACATGTTCTCTGAACAAAGCCAAAGCTGTGAGCACCCAACGCCGCTGGGCACAAGCCCCTTGATGTGCCCAACAGCTCTTAAAGACACATCTGTCCCAGTCCTTTCCTCATGGATTCACCCATTTTAGCTCGTGGCACCGAAAAACAGAGAAGAGAGCAAACTTCCTTACTCATTTGTTTTCTTTAGAGTCTAGTTAGCCTCATAAACACGAAACAGGGATGGGGAAGGATTTTAAAAAATGTTCTCCTGCATGGAGTTTCAGATCTGAAAATCAGGTGACACTCTTTGGCACTACACAGGCAAGTGTGTGGAGTAATTGCTCTGGTAGCTGGACCCAGCCTCTTCTGCATTTCTGTTTAGCAGGTTAATGTTGAACAACTCTCTGTGGACTTGCAAATTATCTAGATCTACACAAGGCACATGACTGAAGCCTTCACTCCAGAATAATCTCGAAGAAGGCTCATATTTCTGATTCAGTGTCTGGTTTTGCCACAGAGGATAAACAAGTTCTGTCATACAGACTTGGACACAAGCTCTGCTTATGATCACTTGTCAACAGGGCAGCAGAGAGAGGCAAATGCATTACCCTTTCAGTCCCTGTGTGTGAAAATGTGGATAGATTTCTTGGCTGTTGCTCAAGCCCAAATGCCAGCTCAGCACCACGTGTTTGGGGCACTGGATAAATAAAGCCACCTGCATCACTTAGGGATAACAGAAAACATTGGACAATAGGGAGAACCTTCTCGGGCTTTCAGGAGACGGTCATAGTTGAGCTAAGAGCAGAGACTGGTTCCCAGAAATGTGGAAAAGAGCATTCACACCACTGAGTCATTCCCCATCAAGAGGAAAGCTGCACCCATCTCTGGTGACTTCTTAGCAGACAAACTGACCTCAGCATGGGAGGCAATGGAGGGAGAGCATCCACTTTGCTGACTCATCCCTTCATAGCCTTTTGTGTCTTGAGCACCACAGAGCAACATCAGGGCTGTACTGAGGTGGAGCGTTTTCCTCAGTCCTCAGCCATGACTCTGCAGTTGTCCATGCCAGGCCTGCCCACAGTCACCCACCACAAGGACAGCACGTATGCACTCTTTTTAAATATAGAGAGGTGATCCACTCCTCCGCCACCGTGCTGCCAGCTGATGCTTAGCCAATTACATTGATCTGAGTGTCCTAAATGGGATGTAGTCAGCATTTAAGTAGATCATTGACAAAAATAGAAAATCAGAAGGACCTGGGAGCTATTTTGGTCTAGCCTTTGACTGTAAATGGTGTGGCTGATAGCTAAGACCACTGGCTCCATTACAAGTAAAGCCCCCATCTCAAGTAAACAGATGAACTGACTTAAATAGACCAGCTTCTGTTTTGACATCTTTATAAGTCTTTTCCTGTGAGAAATACTCTTAACAAGGTTTACATTGCCTTATCCCAAAGCCCCTTACAAGGAAAACAATTAACCCCTACTGTCCTCAAATACCTTCTCTCTTTCGTGGGTATCCAATTATTGCTGTATACAAATGTTTTCAGATGATGTCTTTTGATTCAGAACACCAATAATCGTATAAGAAAATGCAGCCCATATCTTCTAGCAATATCAGAGAACACGGTTTCCAGTAGATAAGATTGCTGCACTGAGCCACATTTTGGAATGCAATATCCAGTCTCTGATCTCTGACTGACTTTACACTTGCCTCCCACTATAGCACTTGAGAAATGTTAATGGTCTTTTTTTTTGCCATCCAGCACCTGTGAGAGGGAGGGAAACAGTATCATTTCTGGTTTACAGAGGATCACTGTCAGCAGAAACAAGCTAAGGTCAAGGTTATCTACAACCCAGTCAGAAATAGTTTTTCTGAGTTCTGCTAAAGATATTGAAAAAGGTAAGAAAGGTGGTCAAAATTGTTCTTGGAAGCTGAAATAAAGCCCTGAAATCTACAGTATTTTTCCAAGCTGTGACAATAACTTTGCCATTATCTCCCAAAAATAGGGTCCTTCATTCAAGAGCTGATGTCCTCTTCAAGCTCATTTGGAAGCTATGCGCTTGATGCAAAATGGTATCTTATGGTCTCAATCATGTGGGAAGTCAGACCGTAAGATCATCATAATCCCTTCTAGCCTTAAAGTCTATAACAGATTAGTGTCTTTCATATGGATCGTTGTTGCTCTGAGCAGATGCTGAATTATTTCAGCATTTAAGTGTTTTGCTGTTGGCTTTGATAGGATTCAATGCTCCTACCATGCTGCCTTGCAGCTCTTTATCTTCAAGAGAAGGCCCTGCTGGTAAGGGCTGACACGAGTTTTGTTTTCCAGTCACCATTTTATTATAACAAGCACTGGATCCAGAAACGAGCTGACAACCCAAGATAAGAGGGTATCAGGATATCAATTTACAGCTTCTTTCTCAAGAGAGGCACATCCCAGAAACATCAACTTAAAATGAAGAAAATGCTTTAAAAACCACTTCCTGTGCTGTGTTGTTCACATGGCTTCAACGTGCCAAGGATTCTCAAGTATCAGAAGATTTCCAGATGATACCTGGGATGACAGAATTGTTTTTTAGCAGATGACATCTCCTACCATGTCACCTTGGACTGATGTTTCTTGAGGAGAAACCTACTATTAGAGTCCAGCCTAATTGCAAAATCATGGAATAATTTAAGTTGGAAGGGACCTCTGGAAACCCCTACTCCAACCTCTGCTCGAAATAGGGTCACCTGCAGACCTGTCTGATCCAGTTTTGAGTATCTTCAAGGATGGAGAATTCCCAAACTCAAACTACTCAAAGAAGAACAACAAACAATGGAACCAAACTATTCTTCCCAGTGGTAGAGGGTAGAGCAAGGGACAGCAAAGGTAGCAGAAGAGGTTCCAAACTTGCAGCTCAGGAGGTTCACAGTGGCAGCTTTGGGACCCATGACTGGAGAGGAAGTAGAAACTCCACGCTTGGAGATTTCAAGAGTCGGCCAAAGACTCTCCTGGCTTACTGTTGCCAAGAGCTCTGCTTTGAATGGGAGGTTGGACTAGAGACTTCCAGAGGTCCCTTTCAATCAAGGTGTCTATGATTCTGTAAATAGGTGGATCAATGGATCAATCAGTGGAAGTCAACATAGCTTTTGTAAAGGTAAGTCACACCTCAAAAATCTATTAGATACATAGCTTTTGTAAAGGTAAGTCACACCTCAAAAATCTATTAGATACTTTTGAAGGATTGCCAGACATGAGGGCCAGAGCAGTTTGGTTGATTCAATGCACTTGAGTTTTGAAAAGCATTGACAGCTGGTAAAGGCACTAAAGAAATTATTGCCATTGTTTATCATAAACTCATACGAGGTTAAAAGAAAAAAAGTTAAAAGCAGGCACAAATAACAATACCAATGCAAACATAAGCATGTGTGTGTACATAGGTGTGTATATTTTCGTATATATGCACCTTCTGACACATGTAATAGAAGAAGAGTTTCTGGGAAGTCCCTCAACACCTTGTAACTTGTGCTGAAATTTCAGCTGTTTAGTGATCTGGAAAGGGAATGAGTAATGAAATGACCAATGTCCAATATTAAACGTTATCCAGGATTTTCAGATCTAAGCCTGAATGTGAGTAATTGTGGGAGGATCTTATGACACTGAGTAACCAGTCAATGAAACTGCAGCATCAATAAGCACAAATTAATGTATATGGGAGAAATCATCCTAGACATACATAGGAAAAGGACAGAAGTAATTATGAATAACTGTCTAAAAATTCCAGCCTGGGAGCTTTGAAAAAGGGTGTGATAGGATTTATAAAAAAAGGAGTAGAGAACAAAATAAAAAGCTCATTGCACACCCTCAGATATAGGAAATTTTAGACAGCCTTGGCCAATATTTCTCAATAGCAAAATTACAAGAGGTAACACGGAGGACAATGCTGATCAGAGACCTGGAGTGGCATTTGTAAGCCAAGTGACTGCATCAACTTCTCAGCTTGAAAAGAGATGATGGAGGGATCAGCTGCTCCATCTGTAGGTTTAATTTCCCCCAGCCCTGGCTTAGTTTCCTTGCAAAAAAAGCATAACTATGCACAATTCATAGCAGTGCACCCAGACACCACCCATAACGTGTGCAGAGGACAGGCCAATGAGCAGCCTGAGGCCACTTAGGTATTTCGTTCTGCAATGGCCAAATTACATATATGTGACAAGTTCCACCAGAAAACCCCTGCAGAGGTAGAATGAGAGAAGGAAAGAAAGAAGAGACAAACCTCTGACTCATAGGTGCTCAAGGGTGATAAGAATAAACAAGGAACAGTTCAAAACTGCATCTTTCACATCCGCAGGCCCCGTGATGGGACTGTAACAACCACATAGTCTTTAAATGGTGTCAGAAACGGCAGGGATTCCAGTTTAATGCCATTACTATTTACTTATAAATAGTATCAGTGGGTGGAAACTCCTATTTCCAGTTTCATAAGGGAACAAATCACTCTAGAAGTCTCCACTCTCTCCAGAAATATCAACGTCAGGGGACGTGACAGGTTCAACAGCCTGGAGAAAAAGATCTGGGCAGCAAGAAGGATGGACAAGGCACTATATTGCGTGGGCCAAATTTGGGCTGGTGCACAAAATCTGACTCACCTATTACCATTCCCAGGTAATGAGTCCAGTGAAAGCACTCCAGCCTTTTGATCAGAAAAGAGCTTTCTTCTGGTCTGGGCCAGACATGGCCATGAGAGGCAGGGACCTGAAATGCCACACGTTTTTGTGACAGCTAAATAAATTCATATTTGGTGGACAGTCCTTTCTTGAAAGACTTTCATACCAAGTGTGAAATACACTGGGAGATTTATGATGTAGGACATTAAAGGGTGGGATGGCAAAATGGTCAAGTTAGTAGCTCCCATCCATACTCAAGCCCATCTTTCTAGACACTATGCACAGACCCTTGAGCTCTCGGTATGGTGAGTATCATCCAAATGGATCTGGGCTTCTGCTCCTGGTGTAATCAATGGGTAAGTCATAGACTGGAGCTTCTTGGCAGTAGTATTTTGACTTCAGAATCTTACAGAATACCAAACGACTGTCATAGAGTCCCGCAAAACCGAGCAAGGTCACTTTTGAGTTTGTTATGCCTGACAGATTTCAGAAAGCAAAACTTAGCCCCACGAAGTTTTGCAAACAGAGTGTGATGGGAAAGTTGGCCAGCACCCAACCCCATCCTGACAGGGGAAACTGGCACAGCTGTTTCTGAAAACACCTACTCAGTTCACCCATGCGCCGAGCAGTTTTACAAGTTAGTCATTAACCACCTCACCCCCACAGAGGCACACACAGTGTATAATAACCTCGTGGTGAGGCTCTCTACAGCCAAGTGACTGTCAGACACGTAATGCATCCAAACCCTCATACACCCCCCTGGGGTCCTGGGGAGGAGTGAAAGGAAGGAGTCTTGGAAAGAAACTCCCATGATGGTTTCAGTGGTACTTCAGCTGGCAAAGAGAAGTCAGGTTCTTCTGTGAGTGCAGCTCTAAGTGAAGAAGATGAGTTACAGAAAGTCGGCTGAAGCATTACAGAGCTTGAAAATTGCTTCTAGAAGTTGCTTAGTGCAGTACCACTCATTGGCAGGAGCTCACCCAGCATGTGAGAAATAAGAGTTCCTCCCCTACCTGAAAAAGGCTCAGATGCCCATGTTGCTTGGAAGGTCTCTTAAACACAGGGGTACTGGCACTACTGTACAAAGGAATGTCCTCTTGAAGTTGGCCCAACAGGTAGCCACATAGAAAAGGCTCATGGGGCTAGAAAGATGCCAGATAGAGAGAAATGAGACCTGGTAATTCAGGCATTCAACAGAGACGTCAGTGTGCACTTGCAGCCCAGAAAGCCAATTGTATCTTGGGCTGCATCAAGAGGCGCATGGCCAGCAGGTCGAGGGAGGTGATTCTCCTCTCTACTCCACTCTCGTGAGACTGGAGTACTGCGTCCAGTTCTGGAGCTCACAGCACAAGAAAGATATGGACATGCTGAAGTGTGTCCAGAGAAGGGCCACGAGGATGCTCAGAGGGCTGGAGCACCTCTCCTATGAAGACAGACTGAGAGAGTTGGGGCTGTTCAGTCTGCAGAAAAGAAGGCTCTGAGGAGACCGTATCATGGCCTTCCAGTATCTTAAGGGGGCCTACAAGAAAGCTGGTGAGGGGTTTTTTAGGGTGTTGAGTGGTGATAGGGCTAGAGGGAATAGATTAAAACTAGAGATCAATCAATTCAGACTGGACATTAGGAAGAAGTTCTTCCCCATGAGGGTGGTGAGACACTGGCACAGGTTGCCCAGAGAGGGGGTGGAAGCCCCATCCCTGGAAGTTTTTAAGGCCAGGCTGGATGGGGCTCTGAGCAGCCTGATCTAGTGGGGGATGTCCCTGTCCATGGCAGGGGGGTTGGAACTAGATGATCTTTAAGGTCCCCTCCAACCCTGACAATTCTATGGTTCTATGACCTGGCTCCTACTTCTTGCTCTGGTTGGGTATCCTTATCACTAGACCATGCCTCCTGTGTCTAGGAAAAACACTGTGTCACACCACTCATTTCCTCACCCATTAACATTTTTGGCTCTCCATTAAATCTTGAAGAGCCAGGAATAAATCACACAGAAGAGGACCAGCTCTCTTCATCTGATTTTGAAGAGATCTGCTCTGAGAGAGCTGCTTTTTGCCATGCAGCCCCCATCCCATTGCCCTCTCAGAGCAGTACAAGCCTCCTTAGAACAAGGGAGGATTTCCCGACCACCTTCTGGCACTCAGGGAGGCTGTCAGCAAGCGGCAGGGCGGGAGAGCTGCATGAAAATCTGGAGAGAACATTTGATAAACAAAAGGTTTCCCTCTCCTTCACAGCAGAGACATTACGGAAGGAAACAAGCCAAAAAGTGACACAGGGCTAAGATAATGCCCTGCACGCTGTCCAAGCCTCTGGTAGGGTTCCCTCTGCTTTTCCATGCTGGAAAGCCTGGGAAAGAGAACATGTTCCAGGTGCAGAGCCTACAATTCTTGTCCCTTGCTTGCATCTTTAGGACACTCCATTCCTAATTAATTTCTGCTAAATTTGTCGTGGTAAGGTCTTGAGTATCGAGGTACCACCACCCCTGTACCCTGAAGCCCTCTTCCAGGCAGTGGCTGTGGTTGTACCTACTTTTCCTCTTACACACCTCTGCAAGCACAGCAGCTGTACTTGGGGACGAGGTCTGGTAGGTGGCATTTCCTCTGGGTCTGGCCATGGCCATGCAGCTCGCCACAGCCCTGCCCTGTGGATCACCGTGCACTCTTGGAAGAAGGAGTTTTACTCCCGTCTGGCAGCTCTCGGTGCAACAAATTGAGTGACGCATTGTTAGTTTTAAGACAAAAGGGGAGGGGAAGAACAAAAGATCAGAGTGGGACTGATTTCTGTATTGTCATCGTCCTCAAGGCTCTTTCCTGTTTATGAAAAGTCTGCTGAGGGCTACAGATGGACCTCAAGTGCAACCTCTGCTCCAGACACACTCGAGTGCTTGGGAGGAGGAAATGACTCCAAACTTGGCAACACGCAGCCCGTCTTTGCCTGCGCGTCCTGCCACTTGCTTGAGAGCAGAAAGCAAAACGTCTTGGAGGAGGCTGCTTTTTGTCACAGCCCTCAGAGTGAAGGCAAATGTACACTGAAACCATGGCACCTGAAATGATACGAGGAACCCTCCGGTCCGGTCATGGATGTCATGGAGCACGCCTAGAAATGAGGCTGGTTTTGCCATGGGATCACACAGCGATTCTCATGAAAATGACTCAAAGAGAATGAAGATCTCACATCTCAAGGCTGCTGAATCTGCTCGTCATTCTCGTGTGTGAACACTTCTAGCCTACAAACCTCAGGTGTGCTGCCAAAGAGCCACGGGAGGACTTCCCCCTGTCCACTTTGCATTTGCAAGGAGGTAGCATTTGCTGCGGAACTTGCAGAGCCCTCGTTCCTGCAGTAAAGGCAACTGTATAAGGTTCTGGCTTTAGATGCTCTTTAAATAGGAGTCATGCCTTGGTTTGCAACCACAAGAGCCACTCTGCCCTTAAAATAGGCAAATCTGCTCGTCACGGCTTGGCTTATGGGCACAAGTGCAGACTTTGGAGCGTGCTCAGGGATCTGATGGCTCTGCAAGGAGAACCACGTGTAACCAAATAATTCTCCAGTAGCGCCTCCCCACCCTCCCCTGCCAGGCCTGGCACAATGAAGTCCTCAGGGAACATAGTCCCCGCTCATTCAGCACAGAGGATTCCAGCCCGCCTGTCCATCAAGATCCACATCCACGTCCTGCCAGCAGCACTGTATCATCCAAGACACAGGGCTTGAGTAAAATGCCTGATCTAGTTGAGAGGCATCCTTGCCCATGACAGGGAGGTTGGATTAAATGATCTCTAAGGTCCCTTCCAACCTAGGCCATTCTATGATTCTATGATTTCCCTCCTTGGGTTGGACTTTGTCCCTGGGTGGAGTAAGGGGCCACAGCACTACCTTCCAGCAAGAAAACCCTCTTGGGGCAGCTCCTCTGTCTCCTGTTGCTGTAACCCCAGAAACTGGGCAGAGCCAGTGGGGAAACAGCCACGACTGTCATCAGTGCCCTAGGGAGGACCTGTCTGGGCTGCCCACCTAGGAAGTAAAAGCCAAGAGTCTCTGGAGAGGACCTGGCCACCAAACCTTGTGTTTTTCCTCCCTCTGTGTTAGGATATGGGAGGAAATCTGGAGGAAGGTTCAAAACTGCTCCTTCTCAGCAGGGGCTGGTCAGGATTTGATCCACCAGTGATGTTGCAAAGGATGCTGCACTGACAACGTGAACCAGTGCTCTTGACAGGGACCTCAGGACAGTGAAGAAAAGGTCAAAAAGCTTGAGTGAGGAGTCAAAAGTAAAAAAATTATTTAGCCCAAAGGGAACACAAATGGACCACAGCATAGATCTCATCACCCTGCTTACCAGCAGAGCTGCTGCTGTTTGAGCCTGGATAGTCAAGACCTTGAGGACCAGCCTGTGTCTTGCTTCAACAACAACCACCACCCATGAGAGAAGCAAAATGACCAGCTAAAACACACTCATTGCCATGCCCAGGAAAAGCCCTTAAGAGTAAAAAGTGAACACACAAACCACACCCCAAACACAACAAGGAGCAAGCACAGACTGAAGGTGCTCTGTCAACCAGCAAGACAATGTTTTCCTCCTCACTTCCAGCCCTGGAAATGCAGGTTGTGGTCTGAGACCCCCGCCCAGGTCCAGCAGCAGCACATGGTCTCTGTGCAGTGCCCCTTGGGCACCCTGCTACATCTGCTGGCACAGGGACACCCTGGCTGTTGGGAAAGAAAGGAGACGGATCAACTTTCCAATTCCCAGATGAGTCTCCAAGGCAGGCAGTAAACAACCCACAGCAAACAGAGGAAATAGAACCAGAGATACAACAGAGCCATTTTCAGAGGGCTGGAGAATTTAGCAAGCCCGGGGTGATTTAAGTGAAGTTGGCCCCAGGTTTGCATGTAGGCAAGGAACAAATAGCCTTTGTTGGGCAAAACCCAGCATGCCCTACAAAGCTAAGAGAAGGAATTGGAGGACATCCTGCAAGGTGCAAGTGCTGTGTGCCCAAAGCATGCTGCAAAGGCAGGAGTCCATCCTTGCTGCCACAGCTGGTACCACAACTGGCCACTCAGAACAGGACGGAGTTAACAGTTGCATGGCATGAAAGACATGCTTACCCTAATCTGCTTTTCAGGCTGTTTAATTCCTCATTTAATCCAACCTCTTCCCCAGCCCTGGGAATCTGGAGGCTGTTGCCCTTGCAGAGCTCTTCCCTCCCACAGCTTCCCCATGGTCAGGTCCCTCTCTGGCCAGAGGAACAGCCTCCAGAGCAGCTGTGTGCAGGGGACCAGGAGGTCCCATCCTCATGGGCAGTGAGGCCCCCCAGCACGGCCAAACTCGTGCCACCCAGACCCGAGGAGCTGAGACTCTCAGCCAGAGAAGGGCAGTTGTTTTCCAAGCCTGTAAGTATCCCCTGAGGGCAGATCAGTGCCAAAGGACACTCTTGAGCTGGGGTGACACGTCCCACATGGGCAGTGGCCTCCACCTCTGCCAACGTATTACAGGTGGCCACAGCAACTGCAAGCTGTCTTGAAACTGGAGCCTTTACAACTCGTTAGATAACAGATATGGTCCATTAGTTTGGCAGGGCGACAGGCTCCCGTGCCAAAAAGCCCATCTCCGCTCAAAAGGGACACTGTTAACAGTAACTCAAGAGGATGCAACAGAAGAAAATAAACAACAGTTGAGGCAGTTGGTGTAATTGGCCAGCAGACGAAAATAAATTTATGCCAGCTTGTGAATACGGCTGCTGAGCATGATTCAGTGAGTAAATCCTGTGGCACAGAGCACAGGGCAGGCAGGAATAAAATTAAGAGACAAAGGCCAGGCTGCCTCTTGGAGAATATCAACCCCCAACCACCCAGCTTTTCCCATTTCTGCCCATTTCACTCATATGTGTTCCCTGATGTCATTAATGTATGGGTTTCCCAGGCAGCCATAATGTTTTTCAGGAGGGACATATGCCTGAACCACTGCTAAAACGAATACTCAAACCCCCCAAAACCCAAGCAGAACTAAAAAAAAGGAAAATGTTCAGCAGAAAATCCCAACCATTTCAAGTGCTCTTTGAGCACCATACATGAATAACAAAGAGTGAGCCTGCCATCTATTCCTTTGCAGATCACTTTTAAGACCAGCTTTTGTTCTGTGCTTTTTAGACCAGCTCGAGTCCAATGGACAAAAATTCCATTCCCAGGAGCACACAAGAAAGAACCGGGAGCCGTGGGTTGCACATTTCACCTTTACTTTTTTATTCTATACTAGAAATGTTCAGCACGGTCTTAACACGCTGAGCCAGCGTCTTCCTTTATGCAATGTGGCCGACAGCTCAGAAACTGGGATTCAGCAAGGAGGAAAGGAGGACGGAGGCTGTAGATGATATGTGTCCACTAGAGAAAAAGAGACCTCAGCCAGCCTGGATGGGACCCTATCAAACCTCTGCTTTGCAGATGCTGCTTCTGGATCTTACTGGCAGCAGAGAAAATATCCCCCCTTCTCGCATCCTGACCTGGATGCATATAAGGCAATTTAGACACTTGCTCATCTCCTAGTTTAGCTACAAACCACTTGCTCTTTTCAGCTCTCTCTGTGAAACATTGGCCTACCTTTATTGCAGGGAAGCTCCAGTTCTTGCTCACACTAAGGAGGTTTCAAGGGCAGCAGAGCTCCAGTGCTCATGTTCTCTCCCACCTTCACAGAAATATCCCAGCTTGTTGCCAGCTCAAGTTCATCCTTTGCAGAGAGCTGGGGGTCTCCTTCCCACAGAGAAAGCATTGCACAAGCTCCTTGCCTTTTTTTCTGATGGGCTGCTTCTTTTGCCCCTCAAATCCTGATTTTATTCACTCGATCTGTTTCAAAATAGTCAGCTAAACCACAGTGCAAAGCAATGAGGTCACTATAAACTCTGCAGAAGATGTTATTACTGCTATCCTACAATTCTCTGTCTTTGCTTTGACTGCCTTGTTTTCCTGAGCCATATGGGAAGATATTGCCTCTCAGCAAAATATAGACGTGAGAAGTCTCAAGGGCTATGGCTCAGATAACAAAGGCACTAGCATTTCCTTGATGATTATAACTCTAAGAACTAGAATTTTTCCCTTTTTCTAATTATAGAAGAAATATTTGGGCCAGATTTTCGAAGATTAGTTCAAATCTCATTTAGGCAGGGCAAGTAAGTGGCCTGTTTTTGTTTCCCAGAACTTAGAGGGTCTTTGAAAAATCAGGTCATAAAAGTGACAGTGGGAGCTGCTGAAGGCAGAGACCTTCTACCAAACCTTGCCTCAAGTAGCTTCCCATGCTGACAGATACAACTTACAGCCTCCCATGGAGCTTGGGAAGTAACATCACATTGGCAGCACCAGGCAGCTGGAAGAGGTGGGGACCACTAAACTCAGTGTTGTTAGCTACAGCTGGCCTATTAAACAGATGTATTTTCAGTCCGATAGGACGCACAGGTTCACTGAAATCAAGGCCAGGAGGATCCACAGCAGGCATCTAGCCTGGCCTCGGACGTCCATCACAGAAACCATTTCCTTCTTTGAATACAACAAATGCATCTGTAGAGTGTCCACAATGTCTCCCACACATAAGATATTTCAGGTTAAGGTTAACCAACTAACAATCACGTTTCACGTGCACTGGAAACCACAAGAATCCTGCAGGAAAGATGTTTGTGGGCAGGTGTGGTTGTATGCAGACACAGCAGGCACTCGCTGCTGCGGCGTCTGAGGGGGAGGAGCCTCTAACGCATATCTTTGCACCTGCAAAGCCATTCATCCAAAGTCCTCCAACTGCCTTGCAAATATTAATTGATAACTCACATCCTGGGGATGTAGGTAAATAGCAACTGCCCTGTTTTACAGGCGGGTCAACTGTTGCCTAATCTCAGCCGATGTCATTCAGAAACTAAAACCAAAAGGTCATTTTTTGGTTAGAGGACTATATCCCTTTCCCTGCATTGTGTAACAGAACTTCATGTTATGTAATGATTTTTTCCCAGTATTTTACATGTGTGTCAACCCTAAATTTTGCTGGCTTCCATAGCTTTTTGTTCTGCAACCACAGATAAGTGTTCTGCTTATTTATTGGAGATCTCCCTTATCTGCAGACTTTCATCACTGCCGGAGTCCCCAACAGCTCCCAACCCTAGAGAGCACCACCAAAGCCTGATGTACAGATACTGGAGGGGACCTTTTGGACCCAAACCTTGTGCAGGTATCACTGGGGCAAGCCGGGAACCAGACCCTCAGATGTCTACTGAGTGTTGAGACACATCTGAAACCCACAAATCCTGCATCAAGCCCAGGTGGAAGGCACATCTTTCCAACTAACAGATGGCAAATCCAAGCCATCACTTGAGGTTGATTTTCAGCATTTGACACACAACCTCCCACTTTATTTAGAGAAATGCCATTGATCAGAGGTATTTTAACTTCACAGACCTCCCTGGGGTGGTGGGTGTGTTGACCACACCTTGTAAAGAGGGAGAGAAAAAGTGTGATCTCAAGATAGACTGTTACTGGAGAGTGCCACAAGTGTAGGGGCACACATTTCAGCTGCGGGGCGATCTCTGATCTATCGTTGGGACCTTCTGCTGCTGCTTCGTTATTAAAGCATACACTGCCAGACAGCTTTAGAATAACCTTGTTTCCAGCAGATGTAGCTTCAGATTTCATATCTCCGAGTTCATCTTTTGTTTGCTTTTCTCTTGTTGGCCAAACCTCTGGTAGAGCTCTGCTCAGAGTGACAACACCACGTTACAAAGGCTGGGTAGATAAGGAGCAGGAAATGAGTTTCTCTAATGGATACAAATTCAGCATCAAGATATCAGTGTCAAGCAGAAAATTATATTTCTTTTGTGGTTTGTTTTTTTTTTTGGAAACAGGGTGAAACAAGAGTGCTATTCTTGTCACAACTGCAATGTAACTGGTGACAAGTGATGCTTTTACCTGTCTCTCCTTCCCCCACTGCTGCAGTGTCCCGTGCGGGAAGCCTCAGGGAAAAGAACTACCTTTGACAAGACTGTGACAAAACATGCAGCCCAGGAAGATCACCATGGGAGTAGCCAGAAGCCGGTTTTGGCACAGGCCCAAGGAGAGCCATGGTCTGCCATAACCCAGCTATCCACCTCCTTCCTCTTGGACCTGGGACAGGGAAGGCCTCACGTTGCCTCTGCCCCTGCACTACACAGGGGATCCTTTAAAATAACTAGGCAAGATACCATGTAGTCTTTACAAACACATTTTCTCAGCATTATTTGTGGAAGTACCGTGTTCAGACCACCGTAGTGGTGGAGCATGCATTTTGACCTGTATCTATCAAACCAATAGCTGTGCTGGTGCTTGAGGCTAAAATATCTTCTGGGCAAGTTACCTTCAGCTTCAAACTGATTCTTTTTTCCACTAGGACAACATGCTGAGTCTGTCTCAGATCTTCCTCCTAACCCAGTGACGTTGGAGGACTTGACCTAGGAACGATCACAGTTCAGCATGGGTTAGACAGATGAAGATTTAATACCAAAGGTGCTGCCCTCCCTCCCCAACAGTAGTTGAAATTATACATCAACTTCTAGGTTCCCCAGAGGACCATTCTATTCTTAGATGGGCTCTTAAACTTTTTTTCTTTCTCTTTCTGCAGCACAGAAGGGGAAACACCAGCCTTGCTGATTGAAAACTTTGTTTCATGGAGGAAAAGCTGGTAATACTGACGAGAAACATAAGCTCAGGAAGGAACCGTGCTCAAATGAGTGCCCTATTGTGAGATAAGTTTTTCTTTTAGCAATGAATCAACATAATAATCCATCTGTAACACTAGATGTGTCTGCCTGCACTGCAGCAAAGGGCCATCTGCCCATCTGCATATATGTTCAAAATGCTGCTGGGACAGCCACGATGGTCTCTTAATGAAAAGCACTCAGCAATTAGTACTTAAGTAAAATCGTGCCCGGGTGGTTCTGAACCCTCATTTGTCCTTCCCACTCAGACGCAACAAGTGTCTGTAACTTTTTCTCTTTGTTTTTATTCCAGCAATTTCTTTTGAAAGCCGTCGGGGAGAGGGTGAACACGTTCTGATTCCTGCAACAGCAGGAGCCGAGTCAAGTTGTAATCGACATATGTGCGGTGTAAGCTGTGCGGTTGCGATTTAGAGGGGCAAACTGCTCATCGTTTCCAAAATACCCACCTGCTCGGGGGGCCAGGCTGCAAGCAAAGCCATCCACTACGTGGCTCCATCTGTCTGACAAACAAGCTGCAGATTTGCTGAAAGAGGAATCATTTTGCCTCTATTTACTTCCTTTCTTTCCCTCTCTTCTCCCCCCTCCACTCCCCTCCCCTTCTTCTAATTGGAGCTCGCTTGAAAGGTGCAGACACCCACAAAAACAATGCGGCACAATGAGGCCAGCGCTGACGTTCGTTAAACTGCTTCAACTGAAATCCGTGCCCGTCTGAGGCTGAGCAGGCATAAAGGAGACAGACCACGTCAGCCTCCAGCCAAACCGGGAAAAATTTTTTAAAAATTAAATAAAAAAAGGGCTACAAAATGGTACAGCAAGTTCTATTTGGGGAGCATTTTGTACAACTACAGAAGTTAGCTGCAACCAAGAAGCAAGGGCTACTTTAGCACATGGGTCCTCCTGGGAAAACCAGGTGAGAGGACATGCCTGATGTTAAGAGCCCCAAGGACCAGCGAGGGAGGGAGACTCGAGCATCTTTATGTCTGTCCCCAGCTCCGCTGCAGGCTCTCCCATCGATTTTAAGGTGTAGTCCCAAGGACTAGATCAAGCACAGGACCCAAGCACAGACCCCAGAGCGCACATGAACATGGTAGAAATTGGGTGTATTGGTATTGTCGTATCTAAGCAGGCGTGATCAGGAAAGCACAGTTTCTTGGAAGAAGTCTTCACTTGCTACCTACCACCCAGAATCATCCTGGCAGTCCTGCTGTCAGTAAAATAAGGATATTTCTATCCCTGCTGCAAAAACTGATGGCCAGGAGGCTGAATTGCTCCCAGCCTGGAAAGCGCAGACTGCTGCATGGAGTGTCTAGGCCAGGACATATTATGGTCATAAATCTCCTTCATCTAATTGCTTAACCTCATTAGGGAAATGCTGGATTTCTCCACTAATCAGACCTTCCATTTCACTTACAAAGGAGAGAATAAAAAAAAAAAAAAGAGAGAGACAGAAAAGGAGAACTAATTGTGATTCTAAATACATTTTACTCAAATCATTCAACAATTTCTACCAAACAGTGAAGACACCCTAGGAAGGCACACTATTTTCCCAGTAGCCTGGACTAACTCCATAGGAATCAGTTACATTTTCAGATGGACTATGTGCAAAAGGCATTAAAATCAGACAGTAAAAGCTATTTGCAAGAATAGCACCAATTTTCTGGTGAGAGAATGGTGAATGAGTCAGGTTTCAAACACCTGACAAGTCAAAAAGAACCTTTCTGGGGAAAACACCTCCTCCCTGCAGATGAGAACGAGATTTCTCTTGTCTTTGCCACTACCTCATTGGGTTGCTTCCGAGCAGGGTTTACAGAGAGGATCTGAAAGATAAATCAAGTTACTCAAGAGTTTAGGATGGGAAGACTATGGGAGAACAACGTCGAGTACGCAGCTAAAAGTGTTGCTACATGTACCAGTAAGTAAAGTGCAGTAAATTACTCTATGGGTTGCACTGCTCAAAGCTGGTTCATTCTAAAGGATGGCTCCCTTCCATTCATCTTGTCCATGATCTCCTGTTTTCTTCTGTCTTTGGAAACCTATTTACCAACCTGCCCATCCAAGACAACATTTCTCCCCCACAAACATCTCACCACAAAAAGTAGGTTCACCCTAGGCTCCCACAAACTCGTGCTGCCTGTCAGTTCCTCCTGAATCGTTCAAGAAGTCAAAAATTTACACAACTAACTGCAGTTCAAAATTTGAAGGGTGGATTTCAACACTGCCTGAAGTCCCTGCCCCTGAAACAGTGCTCAGCCTTCAGCCAAATGCATTCCTGATCATATTTTTTGAGCCCTGCTCCCACTTCTGCCTAAAAGAAGGACACAGGGAACTCATGTGAGTGGATTCCCAGCTGCAGCAAGGGCAGAACATTTTTGAGGGGGGGCCACAAAAAAGATGAGAAGGCTGGAACACCCCTCCTATGAAGACAGGCTGAGAGGGTTGGGGTTGTTCAGCCTGGAGAAGATTCTGGGGAGACCTTATAGCAGTCTTACAGTGCTTAAAGGGAACCTATAAAAAAGATGGGGGCAATCTTTTTAGCAAGGCCTCTTGTGACAGTACAAGGGGTAATGGTTTTAAACTAAAAGAGGGTAGATTAGATATAAGGAAGAAGTTTTTTACAATGAGGGTGGTGAAACCCTGGCACAGGTTGCCCAGAGAGCTGATGGAGGCCCCATCCCTGGAGACATTAAAGGTCGGACTTGATGGGGCTCTGAGCAACCTGATCTAGTTAGAGATGTCCCTGCTCACTGCAGGGGGGTTGGACTAGATGACCTTTAAAGGTCCCTTCCAACCTAACGCATTCTGTGATTCTATGATTCTACAATTCTATGATTCATATCTTAATTTTGGGCAGGTTCATCACCCCAAGAACCTCTTGCAGATTGTCACAGACATTAAAATGAGGGCAACAACACAGGACCTGCCAACTGCTGTGGTAGAGCCCAGATGCTTGTTGAAACATCACAGGTTTTTTTCTAGCTGTACCCAGTTTCAGCCAAAACCTTCCTTGTTGAACTGAAGAGGTGAAGCTGGGAGGGAGAAGGAGCAGGGCCATGGGTGGGGGCGTTAACTCAGACTGCTTTACAAAGGCAGTTGTCACTAATCTTGGGGATCCAGCATCTCCCTCCCCATCCCCTTAAACAACTTGGAGCTTTTATATATGCCTCATCATGGGGCTGAAAGTAGAGTTTCAACTGGCAAATAACAAGCCCTGTCCTGAAGCGTCACAACGGCCCAGATAACGAGCAAGCCCACATTACAAAGCCCAGCTTAACCCTTCGGCCGGTGGCCCAGCTGCCCTCTCGAGCCCCCCTCCTCCATTTGCATAACTATCCAAGGGGGGAGAGGGGCGGTCGAACAGCTGGCCATCCGCAAAATGGATTATATCACCCTTTTGTCCCCACGTCTGGCTCCCTCCACTTGCATATTCAAGCTTTTCCCCCGAATCGAGCAATCTCCTGTGCCGGAGAGCCGCAGCGGCTCTTGAGATGCTCCTGGTTCAGCCGTCTCCAGCAATTTTTGTTCGGGTATAGAAGCACCTGGGTGAAGAAAAGGAAAACCGATCAATCAGGGGAAGAGCCCTTCGTGTGAGGGAAGTTGAAAGGAGGATGTGGAAATGAGGTTGGATGTTATCATTTGGAAGTGGATTTAGGAACAGGTGTAACTCTGAATAGGGGAATGTGTGAAAGCACAGCATTAGACAAATTAACTAGCAAAAAACCCTATTACATTTAGGAGTTGGTCTTTTCCTGAGAGCCTCTAGGGTCACCGCTACCATTCTGAACAGCTCTTACTATGCAAGATACACACGTCTTCAGGAGTTCAAGGTCTAGATAGCTTTGTGTGTGCACAAACACGACTTACAGTCCCAGTCCTTTCCTGCTTATGGGTTAAAATCACATTCTTTTCCTGAAGAGCAAGACTTTTAGGAAACTTTTCTTGGCGAGAGCTCAAAGTTTGGTGCCTAAAGATTAGCCCTGTCATTCCCACTAGCCCTGACTAAGGTAGACTTACAGAAATGCCTTCCTTCAGGAGTCTGTGCTTCAGACAACTTTTGCATTTGCTACAGTTCTGACATTGTGTCACAAGCATTTGTTTTAAATGATGGCCTCCTATACTGGATTCTTTTTCTATTCAAATTTCTCTATTTCTGTTGATTTCCATGGATTTCCCCTCTTTGTTTCAGTTATTTTCTCATTTGTCCTGGGTAGATTCCAATATAATGACATTTGAGAGCAATACATTCACATTAGACAGACAAGTCAGACACTTACCCAGCCCTACACGGTCCTACAGGTCGCACAACATTTTCCATTACAAGATCCTGATTTTACACAGGATCACAGAATGTTAGGGATTGGAAGGGACCTCGAAAGATCATCAAGTCCAATCCCCCTGCCAGAGCAGGAACGCCTAGATTATGCTACACAGGAACGTGTCCAGGCAGGTCTTGAATGTCTCCAGAGAAGGAGACTCCACAACCTCTCCGGGCAGCCCGTTCCAGTGTTCCGTCACCCTCACTGAGAAGAAGTTTCTTCTCTTTAGACTTGTTTCCAATGACTTAAAAGTGTTCAGGCTGAAGTTCTTCCACATCAGGTATTTGCTTTAGATTGATTCCTTTGATTTGCTAGAAAGAAGCTAAATTGGTTCAACACTCTTCATACAAAGACAAGGAAAAAACACAAACCTATGCTTTGCTCATAAAAACCCCACAACAAAATAAATCACCAGTCATCTAGCTAAGCCTTAGCATCTATAGGGACTTGGTCAGGATTGCTGTAATCATCACAAAGCTAGCATCACAAACCAGCATTTGCAATTCCTCTAAAATTTCATCTGATTTTGACCTTGCTTTAAGAGCTGGAAAAACACACCAGTTTGTAAGCTCTTCTTTGAGACATCAGCAACCCAACTCTCTGAACATTTCACACATGCTGGGCATGTACCTGCCCTCCCAGTTCCATGCTGCTGCCCAGATAACACCCACACCACCCAAATCCTTCCAACAAACCAGCTCTGGACACAATTTTCCAAACTGAGGGAGGATGATGGGTGTAACTGAGCTGCAAAGGGAATGGAACAGCCTGACGGGGATAGGGAGGCATTAGGGATGCTAATGAGTCAGAGGGGAAAACCAAAACTAGATCATCATGTAATAGCCAGACTTAAAAAATTCAGAGGAAAATCCGTGCTCCCTAGGCACAAACACTGATTTCTTGGTACATCTGCAAAACATGCATCTTTTTCTCCTCTGGTGGATCCATGTTATCAGCCAATGAACAAAACACGCTGTTAACTTGCATAGTGAATGATTTTGTACTAGGTCTTAAGATCCTGACAATGTTGATGACCAAATTCGAAGAATTAGTATATTTTCTTTTTTTTTTCTTCAGTGAAGGATTTGTATCACATAATGTTTTTAGAACTGTGTATTTGAGGGAGGTGAAAATTGCTAAGTACCTCAGAACGAGTAAAAGGCAGACGCAAGGCTGCCTACAGACTTGTAATTCAACCTCGTGCACCTTTCTGCATTATGCAAGATACTCCATTCATGTAAAGACCTGTCCCATCTTCCGTGGGAACTCTTCTCAGTTAGTATGTGGACCGAACTACTGGGAGGAAGAAGCAGTGCCAGGAAGCAAAACCAGGTCATCCTATGCTGGACTGAAGACTCATTAACTGCAAAAAACCAAAAAGTTGCAGATAGTACAGGGCCATCCTCTGTCTCTCTTCTCCAAGATCTCCCTCTTCTGCCTGAAAAATAAACGAGAATGGATTCTGAGGAATATGTGCTTCCCTGAGACGTGAGCCGCCCTGCATTTCAAGGAGTAACCCCATTGCTACCATACACATGCCAAGTAAGGGCTACAGACCTTTCCTTTGCTGTAGCCACCACAGATCTGATGCATCCAGAAACCCAGACAGTGCCTTGTCTCCCCACCTGACATAGAGTAGCTGTAAGATAAAGGAAGGAAAAGCAAAGAAAAACCCAAAAAGGCAGCTGGGGCTGTTGAACACCCCAGTCTGTAGCCGAGTTGTTCAGGAATATGATCTCAGTCCACACTGCTGCAGGGAAGAGTTCAGCAAGTCCGTTTTGCAAAGTGGGACACTAGTTTTGAGTACTCATCAGAACAGCCTTCACTTTAAATTCACATCATCATTCACATCAGATGAGTTTACTTGAATCAGGGCATCACAGCATTTTGTCCAAACTGAGACATCATAAAACATTTAATCGCATGGTTTGGGTTTTAAAGAGTTTAAGAAGTGAAACGTTGCTCTAAGGAAGTTTTAAACTTGTCTCCATAGAGTTCACACAGTATTTCCCTGGCTTGAATCACTTGCAGCATAGATCTGAGTCACTTCAGAACAACAAAAAGCCTGTAAAAGAAGTGCTGCTGGATGGCTCCAAGAGGCTGCAGATAGCGAAAGCATCCTCCTTCTCCCCTAGTAAATACCAGCTTTCAGCATCCCAATGACTGTTGCACTGACCAGATGGTGGTGGGAGCAGTAACTTGGATGATGTTAATTACACACAAACTCCAGAACAACTGATGTCAAACCTCACTTTGAAAACACCAGAATGGGCTGCTAAGCATATGGCAGCAACACGCCTCTACAACACCGTTTCGTGTATGTTAAACAACTAACAAGCTCCACCAGGGGTCCAAGGATAAGCAGCCACAGCAACGGGGTCCCAGATCCCAACTGTTTCATGCTCGTCCCTCTATAATGCTGAGGAAAAGGTACAAACGTGGTGGAAGGGGGTCCCACAGCTCCCGGACCGTGTCCTTTGCAAGGTGAGCACATGCAACATGTGCCACCAACCCAGCCAGGCCACCTCTTCTACGGACAAGCCCTTTAGGGAAACATCCCAGTGGATCTGCTGAGCACCACTGGATGATTTCTAAAGAGGTGCCCTGCTGTGAAAGCCCATGGTACAAGCACCTAGACCTACGCTCTGGTACTTTCAAAAATTAATACCATCTAGTGTGCAAAATAAACACAGTGAATAGACTCAGAAAAATTATTCTAGCATCTGCCAGCCACCAAGGACTTTCCAACAAGCCCCTGTGTTTTCAGAGGTTCTGCAGAGGTTAGCTTTACCCCAACAGTTAATCGGCATCTTTACCTGCAACTTGAAAGGAAATGTAAAATCAATCACTAGGCACCACCCCACCAGAAAGGACTTGGATACAGACAAATGCATAGTTTTGTTTTTTAGAAAGATGGTTTAATCCAAGTTTACAGCATAGGGGCCTCCATTCTAGTAAATGCCAATTCTAAAGAGAATCTATAGATTACAGTTGAACCATACACCGGCAGCTCCTACCTCTGCTCCAGGGTGCTTTCCTTGCCTTCTTATTCTCAATTTCTCTTCCTCCAGCAGTTATCTATCTTGTAACTTTTAAGCTTGCTCAGAGATGCAAGTTGCTCAGATCCAAAGGAGAACAGGAGCAGAAAGGGCTGTGGGAAGTCAGCCACTCTTTTCCTCTGCTCCAAAGCAAGCTTAAACGTAGTTATTGCTCCTGACAGCTGCTTGCTCTTAACAGATCTCCATTTGTGGAAGAGCTACTACCATCTCTCCACATAACTGCTCAGAGATTCCCTATCCTTATTTTTTTTATATTTGGCCTTAGAAGAAGCTATCACTCACCCTAGCTGCAATTTAAGCCCCATCTACTATATGATTTCAAGCTCAGTTCTTCCAGTGCGTCCTCACAAGTGCTTTTTCCCACATTTTCAAGATACCAGTCACGCCACTCTCCACTGCACTCTCTAGTCCTAAGTGCAGCATCTCAAGTTGCGTACTTACAGGTGCTCCTGTGAAGCACAGGAGTATCTCAAGTCTCACCAAATATATCACCATTTGTGAACCTTAGTTTGCTCTTCTATCATCAGCAGGACAAACCCTCAGATCCCTTAAGTGAAATAACACAAACTGGTCGGCAGTACTCTGAATTTGTGCGGTTAATTCTATCCAAATTTAGTACTCGCTGAAAAGGATGTCTTTCCCCACCATCTCCTCCCTGTCGCAACCATTTCTACAAGTTGCCAAGACTACTCTGAATGCTAACGCTATCTTGTCTTTAACATCTGTCCAGCTTCCTGTTGACTGCAAATGTAACGTGCTTATTACTTTGTAAACCAGGTTGCTAATAAAAATGAGATAAGTGACCTAGAGCAACTCCCACATCTGCATGCAATGCAGTCTTCCGTTCTGATACTGCCTGCAAGACGGAAGGAAACCACTCCCTGACCAGAGCTGCTTACAGCCTAGCTCTGCCCGCTTCCAAATACAATTCGGTCTTCGAAACCACACTTTCCCTTTTTGCAAACCAGCTTCTCTACTTGCCCAACGGCCACTACAGATTTTATCCTATAATCAAGTGCAACAAAGGTGCCAAATTCATCATGTGTGAATTTCTTTTGCGGTAGGAATTCAGGTCTTGCGGGGGATGCAAAGCCAACGCCTGCCAATGAATTAAGTTTTAACCAGTAATTCCTTTTACTCTTGGTTCTCAGGGGAGATTACATTAGCATCTGTAGACAAAGTGCACAGATTCCTTTCAACAGATTTCTTCATTTGCCAGTGTTACTGCACAGCTGTTCAACTACTTATTTTCCTGTCACCCACTAATAAGAGCACAAACTAGATAATTACTACTTTCTACTTTCATAAAACTTGTTCTTCAGTGTCTAAAACCACTCCTTGCTGTTTGTTCCATGAAAGGGCTATTTAGAGTTTTAACAGCTGGCCTACTAGGAGACGAGCCCTGTGTTACCATAAGCAAATGTATCTGTAACCTTCACTTGGGAAATCCCTTCCTGCCCTCAGCATGTGGGTAGGAATCTGGCTTTGTGTTGACTGAAAACAGCAAACCTACAGAAGGGAACCGGAGAACCTTGCCTCCGAGGCTAGAGAAGTCAATTCATTGAGATCACAGCCAGACCATATTTCACAGCTACAATAAATATTATCTGGTCTTGTACTCTTGCCTTCAGTCTATCACCACCTTCTTAATAGCTTTAGGCCTTTTTTTTGTTGTTGTTTTTGTTCGTTTTGTTTTCTTGGCAAAGTACATCTTACCTCCTTTTATTCATGCCCTCTGAGGTATTTTCTTCTTTTACTTCTTCCAGGAGCTTATCTTCCTCAGGGGAGGAAGAGCCAAACGGATTGTCACATTAACTTTCTCATTTCATGCCATTATACTTTTAACTGGAGTGCTTTCAAATAGGTAAATTAGCTTTTAAGTGATCCCAGTTGTGCTATTGGCCTTTGCTACAATCCTGCATTAAAGCTGATTCAATTTTATTTACCTCTACTGCCCAATTAAGAATACAGAAAGAGAAATGTAGTTCTGCAGCTAGTCACTGCAGCCCAGGAGGGAGCCGAGTTGTTCCATTACCCAGGGTGACAGATCACCACGCTGTAGCCCATCTCCCATCTCCCCACAAGGTGAACTGGCTGTTCTTCACTTGCCACTTCTCGAAGTAGCGATTTCTTGAGGACATCGCAACAGTGATCCTCAGCTGCATAAGCTTATTTCAAATAGCTTTGTGCTGTGTGTGCCACCATCTGTACGCTCTGCACTGCACCAGTAGCTACACCTGTGGGGCGAGATGCATGGTTAACAGGAGCTTCTGAGGGAACTGAAGCCCTTGCTCCAACAGTAACTCCTTTATTTACTCATTTAGAAAAAGGAGAATGATTTTTGCCAAGAGTGAGCAGCTTCACTTTCTCCCACACAACATGTATTAACATAATGCAACAAGTCTATTCAGTGTTGTTGCACCTTCGTCGCACACATACCAGTATCAATACCACAGATCATTGCCACTTGTGGTTGTATATTCAGTAGGAGTCAAAAAGAAGAAAGAAAACAAATTCAGAGCTTCTACCGGCTACCCAAACTTTTAAAATTTTGTATAAATACTGAGTTACTTAAGCTGGTTCAGTAATTAAGGGCCAATGCTCATTATGAAAAGGCTGACCCTAATCACAAGGCTGGAGCCTGTGTCATACCTTACCACAGCCTCTGTCATACGCCTCAAGATATTTATTTCTTATTTTAATCACCCTCCATTAACTGACTTAAAATACATTGCTGTAATTTTGTTTTGTGGCACAAGTTACAGTAGGAGTTGGCTCATTTAAGCAGACCAACACAACACACTGAAATGCCATAATCTAAGCTTCCCCTTTTTTATCCCACTCAAAACTACTTCAAGATTAATTTCCCCCTTGTTCAGGAAAATCCATACTGTAGCTGAACTAAAAAAATAAGTACGTGTTGCAATAGTCTGCAATTAATACAGTATTACTTTTGAGATTATTACAGTGTATATAATCCCCGAGACACACTTTAGGAACCCAGCATGAGTTACTTCCCAGCTTCCCAGACTACCTTGGCGTCATTTTTTCAGGTGACCAGAAATCTGCCCTCCCCCTCCACCCAAGTCTGCACATCAGAACCGCATTACAGAATATGGTGCCATAGCCTGCACATTTTTCACTAGCTAGTAAAACTCATAAGGAGACAAAAGTGCAAAGCAAAATGTCATTTTATTTAATTCAAGGACTATTTTCCTTCTAGTATTGCTGAAGGGATCACCTCCTGGGGAATTGATCATTACAAAGTCCCTGTCTAAAAGTTCAAGTGCTCTTGTTGTACATTCTTTTGAACCACAGAAAACATAATGACCAAGTAGGTGGGCAGCTACTTGCAGTTTTATCCCACCTAAATTAGCATTGCTTCAGGCTAGAAAACAATTCAAGTAGTAAAATAATGGAAAATGTTAACCTTTAAGGTCACTACCATATTTTGATCAAAAAGTCCTGAATGTATGAAAAGAAATTTGTACATGTCATGAAGGTTTTTTTTAACCAGACACTGTCGAAGATGGCAGTTAAATATTTTGGACCAGTTGTCAACCAGATATTTAAGAGTTCTATCCGAAGGTTTATTACCAATTTCATTATGCAATTCACTTTTCACATTAAGCTCTTTAACAAAAGCAACATATACCCGCACCAGAATCACTGTAGACAGATTTAGTTTTATAGAATGCCCTTCTGAAAATTCATTTCAAAATAGAGATGCTTTTTCTCCAGAACTGTAAAAGCCATAAAAATGCAAAATATCTGTTAGGAAATTTTTAATCAAAATTATTCCTTAATGTTCAAAATAACATTTAAACTCCTACTTTTTTGTTGTCATCCACATATTGATCAATAGACTAAACAGGTAACAATGGTTCACGTTTTTTTCCCCCACCTGAAACATTTCTTCTAACACAGGCCCAAGGTAGGCAATACAGAGATTCAGGGACATGGATTATGCATGGCAAAGGTAATCCTCTATCATTTTAATTTAGAACAACTCTGATTCTAGCACACAACTTTGAGTCTCAGTTGTTTTCAATCTGCTCCAGGTCCAAGTCCCCACAGTCTAGAGGAAAGATGCCTTCTTCGGTGCTCTCACAATCACTTGTGTCCTCATCGCTTTCACATACTGCAGCTGCTTTCTTATAATCCCTTGTTTTGAAGCTACCTTGGCATGACCCATGATGTCTTACTTCATCCAGCTGTTCTTTCATCGGACTGGAACCAGGGGTGATGATGTTCATAAGATCATTTGAGTCACATGGGGATGACACAATTGTCTTCATTTGTGTGTCATCATCATCATCTTCATAGTCAAGGGAGCAAAGACTTTTGGAATTTTTTAAAGTCTGCAATTAAAAATAAACACACATGAATATATTTCACCATGACTGTACAGGAGGAGCAGAACAAATTCCTTGAATTCTTGAATGAATTGAGAGCATGTACTCAAAATCAGAATGCCACATGTTTAAAAGTAACCCTGGAAACAACAAGGAGCATGAAGAGAAAGTAACTATACGCCCTTACTGCGCAATGTGGTTTTGCACAGATATTTTGCCTCGTAGAGAGAAAAACTACTAGTCCCCTTTCTGATGCAGAAAAATCCAAAGCCCTAGCTTTAGTGAACTAAACCAGAACTACAGAGCCCAGTTTGATGTATTAACCTTCCAGCAATTCCAAAGCACAGCATCTGGTAACATCAGCATTTAGGTCAAACAGCTGCACTGCAGCCTAGTCAACAATTTCATCCAAGTTCTCAAGCCTGCAGACAATGAGCCCTTGGGCGTCACCTCAGCAAGTCTGCAAGGCAACTGGCACATTTGGGAAACCTCAAAACAGGA
Source organism: Trogon surrucura (assembly GCA_020746105.1). Lineage (NCBI taxonomy): Eukaryota > Metazoa > Chordata > Aves > Trogoniformes > Trogonidae > Trogon > Trogon surrucura. The sequence continues at coordinate 73,940,690 of CM036620.1, read as the reverse complement.
GAAATCCAAGCTTCTACTGGAAGCGTCTTGCTCCAGAGTCAGCTTACGTTGTCTTATATTTGGGTATCACTTGAACAAGATCTCAGGAATTTGAGCAATTCTGTTTAAACTGGAAGTATGCTAAAAATAGAGGGGCACTCACCTTTACTTAGGCAAAGAAAAACCTCAGTAAATGTGCTACCTCTGTCCCTCAGGTAAAGGACTACAATGCGCCTAAGCTCCTCATGTAACTGTAAGGGATCCTTGACTAGAATCCCAGAAGCAAAATTTAAGAAAAAACAGAATTATACAGGCAGTAGAACTTGAATTTTTAATAAGTGAGAAACTTCTAAACTCTGTCTCATACAAGTCAAGAGTGAGAGGAGGGTGAAATCGTCAGGGCTCCTCTCAGAGGTGGTGAAGAGCCAGGAGACTGAAGTTCTACTCGCCTGCAATGTCTTACTGGTTAAGACACCAGTCTGTCTCACACAAAGATTTTATTACAAGTAGATTCACAGGGAACAGGACCAAACTTTCACACCCATTTTCAGCTTCCTTCCCCATTTTGTCATTTCTTAAATATTTAATAGTTGATATGCTCAGATGAAACAGGAACATTGCGACACTCCCAGTACACTATATTCCAGATGCTCTCCTAGAGCACTGGATAATCTTTCTATTTCACCAATGCACGTCAGCAGCCATACGAGCAGCATACCAATACTTTTGGGTGCTTTTTAAACAAAGCTTGACAAATTCAGAAGAAATCTCAATGAGTCAGCCTTGCCTGTGTGCAACTGGATGAAGGAGAGTGAGGGAAGGCAATTTGCCTGACCCCTCGGGGTCGATGTTACATGTGGAACACCTTGCACACAAGCCCACTGCCACTCCGCAAGCTCAGCCAGTTCCTTGGACACCCCTACATCAACTCTACACAGAAAGTTTACTTGAGAGACGGCTCAAGTAACGGTAAAAAGCAAGACACTCAAGGTTTGGAGCTTAACCACAGCACAGCCAGGCTGAGGAGTGAACAGCAGTGCTGGCAGGGGTGGTGGGTCACCATAGTCGGCATCTCTCCACAGGGAAGACACTGCAGCAGCATTCCCCGAGGCAGCACCACATGAAAACACATTCCCCACTACCAGTCAGAGGTTTGCTGTGCCTGTACTGCACACAGCTCTCCTCTTGCTCAAACAACTTCCAGATCTTACAACATATATTAGATGAGTAGTTAACAAGCTGCAAGTTTCAGTTTGGACAGACACAAACGAGACCTCATTTAGGCATTGATTTATGCAACTCCAAGACGTGCATCCAAAGACTGACTTTCAGGGAAAAAAAAAAAAAGTGACTGATGACCATAGTCCTGTCAAAAGTATTTCACAGAAATCTTAGCAATGGTTAAAAAACCCACATCCAGTTTTGCACATGACTAGGATCAACAAAACTGATAACATTGCATAACTAAAAAGCTTTCTACTTCCAAATTTCACTCCCCTATGAATATGGGCCTGGTGTAAAACATACTCCTGTTTGCAAAACATTTCTATATAGCTCACAGCTTGCTCAAGTACAGACATCTGAGCTCCTTCTTATGACTAAAAGGCATGAATTTCTCTCCTATTTACCTAAAGCAAAACCGTACTAGTTTTAAAGTAGAAAGTGCTAAAGGATATTTTAACCCTAATTCTATCTCATCGCTTTGAAAAAGAACACATTTCCTGCTGTGTATCTCCATATAGGGGACAATATTTTCAGTTCTTTAAATCTTACTGGTAGGCACTGGGAAGGAAAAGGGATCAAATAAAGGAAAGCTTTGAACGTTCTGCTTTCAATGTTTCCAAAAGGAATTCCCAAGTCCCCCCTTCAAAATATCTTTTATTCAATTTGCTGCTAGAAATTAATCCAACCACACAGCTGTCTTTCTGGAAGGTTTGTGTACATAAATGGAAAATTGCCTGTTAGCTGTACTGTGCTGAAACCACTTGAATGGGAACTTTTCGCCGGCTTCAACACAACAGCAAGTGCATTCAACTGGTTCTTTGTTCACACACTTGTCACAACCGCACCGAACTAAAAATAGGTGGATTTATTATCTCGCAGCACAATCCCACTCCTTTCACAAAGCAAAAGGTAGAAATTGCAGTGCATTCAAGCCCTCTGAACTGCAGCTTTACATGTTACACTGGTACAGTACCACACCTTTCAAGCACAATTGTGCTCAGTGGGGAGCCTGCGAGTACTTGCTCAATGGTCCTCATTTCATAAAGGATGCTGGACTAACAAGACAAAAGAGTCCACAGTTGGCAATGGATAGAACTCAATCAGCTAAAAGTATTCTTTTGTGTGATGGGGAAAAGAATAAAAAAGAAACTCCAAGTTTTAAAAGAAGTGAGGCGATAAAATGTCTGAATATTAAGGAAAAAAAAAAAGAAAAAACCCCAACTTTGTACTGAAAACAATGGCAGGGAAGGAAATAAAAGAAATCTCTCTAGACCCTTGCCATAGAAAGCAAACAAGAAAGGCCCAGAGTAGCTTGAAAGGAAGCTAATGTCTGTACTCTGTACTAAACCTTCAGTTCAGAAACCCATAATACATCACTCTCCAAATATAAAAAGCAATAAAAAGGTTGGTTTTGTTTTACTAACAAAACTAGAGCATTTGCCACAGTAGTCAAGGGAAAAATAAGTCATTTACGTGCACGAAAACAGTGCATAATGGGAGCAGAAGTTCTCATGCTTCTTCCCCATGCCCCCATCATACAGGGAGAGCCCACCCATGTCCCCTCTCGGTTTTGAAAGGAAGATACAGCTGCTCTGAGGAGGTGCAGCTGCAGCAGCTGGCACCAAGCAAGGAGCAGAGGAAGCCTGAAACCACCCAAAGCCCCGAGCCCATCCTACTGCTTCCCAGCACTAGTCACCACGACTGACTGACGGGCTGAAGCCACGGACTTCGAAAGAGAGGGAACTCATTAGCCTAATGAGACTAGTTACTTGGCTGGCTCTCTGTCCCGTCCCTCGATTTTCGCCTATGGCTGCACAAGAGATGCTGCTTTAAGAGATACTGGCACATAACCCTTCCTGACCGCTAAGGTCTCAACCAGAGATCTACCACCCATCTCTGGGTGATGCAGCAGTCCTCCTGATGAGAGTACCCTGGAATTTCCTGGAATATCAGCAACTAACCCAAGTGTAAAACACTGAAGAGGCAGCCCGAGCACGGAGCAACACGTGGCTTTCTCTGTTGCTTCCCTGTACCCAGAAAGTCGATGGAGGAACAAGTTAAGTGGGCTGCATTTCTCCCTTTGAGGGTTTCACAGGTCCTTATTTCACTTCCCGGACTCGTGTTTCCTACAAATGAGTCAGATTGGTTCAAAACTGAAGGCTGAAAAATGTAGCTGAAAACTCCCTTCTGAACATGCCATCACCTGACTGACACCACATCCTACCACAAATAGATGTGAATAGTGCCCCTCCCTGTAAACTGAATTCTCACTTCATGCATTACTTACTTGCATTAATATCACTACCTGCGACAACTCAAGCTGGAGCCACGTACAGTGTTTATCATAAACCATTAGAAATTGTATAGATTAAGAAATACCCCATCACAGTCCTAATTCCTGCATCTTCTTCTATGCATAGTGAAAAACAGTAAGAAAAATGCTGTTTATGTAAAAAATCATTAACTCTGTGGGAATAAAGATCTTGACACATTATGACTTTTCTGTTTTAATAGCACTGAGCATTTTGTGAACACTGAAGTGTTCACAGATAACCTCAGTTTGAAGAAGCTTGCAGCTGAGAAGAAACACTGCTTCAGCAGTACAAAGTAGTGCTGACAGGAGGAAAACAATATAGTATTCCTCATAATGATATATGTTTGAGGTTTGCTCATATACTCTACAATATAAAAAAAAAGTTAACTGGGAAAGAATTTCTCCCTGCTCAAATGAGAAATCAAAGGTGTAGAAATACATTAAGTTTTTTAATTCAAGTGCCTAAAATAATACTTCAGTCAAAAACTCACTGCAGATTTTTAAAGCCATGCATTTTAAATAAACCAAAAGTGGAGTTGTTTCTTTCTTGCATTGCACTACAAACCAAGTAGTTAAGAACACTTCTATTTATGTAGTTTGTGGAAACAGAATCAAATCCCTAGAAAATTCCTGACACCTTCATGGGCAAAATTTAGTCTTCGGTCAAATTCAGTTTGGGACCCAGACATGCTGTTCACTTTTGTAGCTCTGCAGTTATCCCTCATTTTCTTGGAAATTTGATATGTATTTTATATTCAAAAATGCAACACTTATTTCACCACCTGTAACCAGGAAGCATAAAAAACATGGAATATCAGATATGAATAAGAATGACCAATCAAATTCTACCATTTTTTGCCATGCAATTAGACATTTAACTGTAATAACCACTCTTTAAATCAGAGATGAAATCACTGCTGCAGCTCTTGTAGTCAAATAAGGTAAATCCTATTTGCAAAGCCAAAGACCTAGTTAAGAAAAAAAAATCAATACGAGCTGACACGCAGCAATACAGTTATGACTTGAAATGAAAGTTGTTCAGTACTTTGTCTCAGCTGTATCTTCAAAGGTTATTTTAATTTTTTAGATGTAGGTACCCAGGAAGAGAAGGAGACTGACATCAACTCATTTCACAGCAGATGCTAAACAGCATCATGAAGTAACAGCCTTTCATCTTCCACTAGCCAGACTGTTCTAGATTTAAGCATGCAGTTTGCTGGTGTAGTCTACCATGAAAGTTGATCTATTTATTGGCCTAGATTTTTACGCTTATAATATAAGGATACCGTGGCACCATTTAGAAGTTTTGTTTACGAGCTGTAAGAACTTAGTGATCTCATTTGGCTTTTTTATTTTCTGTTAGTTGAAAAAAAAAAAATACTATGGCTCACTGAAATAGAACTATTTAAGGGAATTGCTGGATTTGTCTAATTATACTCACATATGCAAGAATACAAGGCTGTTCATCACGTAAGGTAACCGACAGAAACCACTGGAATAGCTGAAGTCCACAAATGAGAACAAAAATCACAAAGCCAGGGGGGGAGTATCTGGGGTGCAGTTCTCTGCCTGAGTACCACTGCATCCCACACACATCGGTCACCTGGCACTGGTGGGGCAATTTTGGGAACTTCCCACCTGTACAGCAGCCTACTCCTTTAGCAGGGAAACTCCGTAGGTCCCAGCTACAATTGCTGGTGCCACACCAAATTCCAGAAAGCCACGTGTGAAGTCACAGGCGTGGCAGACCCCAGGTGCAGCAGGGATCACAACCACCACAGATGAAGTTCCATCTGAACACCTCCTGCCCCCCAGCCCCAAATTCAGACATAAAAATTATTCATGGTGTGCATTCCATGTATGAAATTACATTTCACACTCAAACTAAATACCCTCTCCACATCTTTTCCCTTCAGTTTTTCGCAAAGATCATTTAAACAACTGAGGAGAAAACTCACAGGCCCTCTCAGAGCTATTAGCTCAGCCCTTATGTGCTTATTGTGCACGTGTGTTCAATTAAGTTCCAACATGAACATAAGAAACTAAGGAATTTAAGCAGATCAAATAAAAGTTTGTCAGTCTAAAGATACTTCTCTAAATTGAATTTAGCCTGACAAAACACTAGTGCTATTTTATTCATTACTTTCTAAACTAAATTTTGGCAAGATAGGGACAATTTAGTGCAAGAAACTCAAGTATTGGGGTTTAGCAGTTTCTGTAAGTCCAGAACCATTCACCAAAAGGGTTAAATTTGTGTGTTTGTTTTTAAAGACAAACTGGAAGCCAAGCGAGTCAATGCAGTACCTCATGTAATACAGTCAAGAGTATGATTCCACACCAATACTAACATGAAGAAGGCAAACACATAGAGCAATTTTCCCCTTATATAAAACCCAGGCCAGCATTAAACTGATCTTTTAAAAGTTTACAATTAAGATGTTGGCATCTTAAATTTTCTAATTCAGTGAATTTGTGAACTGCAACATTTTACATTTTATGTTTAAGTATAAATCATCCAAGTTTTTATTATAAGAATGTGGGATTGCATTCTGCAAACATCGGGCCTATTTCACCTGCATGTAATTAAGCAGAAAAAGTTTCAACTACTCTTAGTATCAGCCCAGGAAGCCTAAGTACCTACAGATGCTATGAATTACCCCATTAACTAAAACAGAGGAGGCTCACACTGTACATTTAACTGCTCTGAACTGGCTGAAAATCAATATAGTGTAAACCAAAGTGGAACATAATGACATTTGTTTTGTTCAGCTGAATAATACAGCACAAGACTTTGAAGAAGATTAGTACTAGAAAGAGCAGTAGTGTCCCTCTGAAATGCACTGATGCTTTAGAACAGGTTTCCTCAAAGGAAAAGAAGGACCACAGGAAAAAGACTCAGAAGGACACAGAAATATCAGAAGGAATGGCCTGGAAGGTGGGTTCTAGCTCTGTTCTTGCTTAGGCAGCAGCTGCAGCCCTGGGGTCTCACAGGATGCAAGGAATTGTTCTGCCTTAAGAGACACAACTGCCTTTTTTGCCTATCTTCATCCAGTTATTTCTCTATCCCCCACCCGACCCTAAACACATCTACTATGGACAGTGGATTTACCCACCTCATAGATAAACTGAAGAGCTGGACAACACAAACTGGGCCTCTGCTGGAGCTGCAGAAGCTTAAGAGGCTTCAGTCCGGCAAACGCCCATCAGCCAACAGCATTAATGAGCGATGGTGTGAGGAACAAACAGCTGCACCATCTGTGCTCATACAGGGGGATGAACACATCTGGTTTTGCAGTAGAAGGGCACAGAGGGAAACAATGCAAGCATGTGCTCTCCCCCTAAAGAAATGATTCATGTTTTGCCAGAGTTGTTCCATCTTTTCCCATTCAAGAATTCTTACCTCTCCTTTCAGAAAAGGAACACAGGCCCTGGACACAAGAAACAACTTACAATGCATATTACCATCATCACTAATAACGTGAAAAAGTTATTTGAGACACTTAGTTTAAATAGTGTCTAATTAATACAGATTTTAGAACAATGCATTTAGTTTTCTGCATTTTAAACTCATTAACATGAGCTACATACACATCCCTTCACACAGACATATACTAATATACTTCACAGTTGCTCAACATAAGAAGTACAAAAAAACCTGCTTAACAAGAATATGATTGCTCTCAATATGACCTCTCTGCGTTCAGCATTCAGGAGTTAAAACTTAAGACCATCCTGGGCAGCCAAAGCCTTCTGACATATTATTCCTCCAATAGAGGAATTGTCAGACTTGCATATTATAATCAGCTCTAAAACAACAAAGCAAGATACCTCCAGTCCCAGGAATTCCACTAGTTTTCTAGACTAACTAAATGCAATCAAGAGAAAAAGTTGTAGGTGTGCTTCCACAAAGCTCCCAAAAATCAGCCACATTTTGAAGTTCATTTTAACTTGCCAAGCTCTGTTCTCAAGTAACAGGGTTTAAGTTGACTGATTATGCACCAGAGTAACACAGGACAGGATTTGACCCTTGTGGCTTCAAAACATGACCATATTGGCTTCATTTCCTGCCATTTGTGTGTCATCTATTTTTATGGAGAACTTCTACTCCTGAGCAGTTTGGCCAAGGTCTTATTCCTTCATGACTTCGCTACGAGCTGCAAACAATTACTTTCACAACTAAATCACATACGCACCGATTTTTGCAGAGCACACCCACGTACCGACTTCTCTTACAATTCGAGTGTGTTCAGGTTTTCTTATCCTCAGGTCAAATATTAAGCTGATACGATGGGTCAAATTTAAAAGAAATTGGAGGAGTAAACTCCAAACCCTGATTCTAAGGCTGCTCTCATTAGTTACTGACAGATGTCAGCCTCACCTATATTATTGGGTTATGCTGGCACTCCATCATAACTAGCATTTTAAGGGACTCTATAATTGGGCCATAAAGTTCACTTCTGCCAAGGAAGGGGGGTGGAAGAGAAAGGGAAACACGACCTGAGCTTAGGAACAGTTCTCCCTTTTTCCAACAAATTTTCCACTACAGAAATACTTGTCCAAAACAAAGCCTTAAGATCTTGTTATACAAGATCATCCAGGCACGCAGGGGTATATACACATGTGGACAAAGTACAAGTGCTGTTACAAATCTTTTGCTCAACTCAATGCAAAACCCACATTGTATCAATAAATTGCTGTAGCAGTATTAATTCAAATTGTAGGTGGACTCTCGCCACTAATTATTTCCAGAGACAAGTCAAGCTGAACACAAACACATTTGTTTAGAAAGGACAGAATTAGCCCTGTTCACCTTCAATCTCTGATACATACACCGCATTCTTCTAGCTTCATATCTGATTTTGGACCATTTTGAATATTTCTGAAACTATGCGGCTCAGGAAGCACTTTCGACATCAAGGGGCAAGCCTGCTATGTATTTGTAGTATCGAGTCAACCTGTGCTAAAACTTCCATTTGATAAATACCATTTCGGCAAGTTTGTTTATTTATTCAAGTACCAAAGTTGACAACACTTGAGCAGTTGATGCTCAGTAAGCTTCAAAAAAAAAAAAAGTTAAACCAGGAAACCACATATGTGGTCTTTTATCCTTCAGCTGTACTAAAAAGCAATATATGTTTTAAAATACATCAAACCATTCAGAAGAGAAGCAAAATATAGGCAACTTATATGTAAAACAGAGTTAACACTCAAAACCCTAAAGCCTTGCAGTAACACTAAAACCGAGCTCAACTTCTCACTCTATGGCCAACTTCAGCATTCCACTGTTTTGTAATAAAATCAGTTTGCGAGAAAAAGCTGCAACTTTCTGAAAGCTATACGTTCAAGTATTACACACACTTTGTTTTAAAGACTCCAATTTGCTTATACTGCCACAATTTGCAAGCTTCCTAGCATGCCATAAAAGCCTTTTAACTTCTAGCCACATGGTTACTACTACAATGAAAACTAAAATCAGCAAACTCGTGAGAATTCTCATTTATTTAAAATTCAATTTCTGGTAATACTTAAGTTTTACTGCAGAAGAATGTGTCATCGTCAGCATATAAAGTACTGAATACTTTGAAGTATACGAACAGTTCAGCTATTTGATTATCTGCAACTAACTCAAACACCAAACCAGATCAATTACGCAAAAAAACTTCTGCTCATAACTGTACTCCACTAAAAGTTGCATCTAACAGCAACTTCTTTTCAGTTTGTATATACTTGGGAAGAAAAAAAAAAAAAAGGACATAAACAAGTCAGTATTTCCCACCCTAGTGTAAGGACACACTGTCATCACTAATTGATGGTAGATAAATTCAGCTCAGTTCATTTTCACATGCCTGAGACATCTGTTTTGTTTTTATCACACCTCTGTACCAGGATATGCATGCAGCAGGAACTGATCTGTGCCACGCAAGACTCACAGAAGACAAAGTGACAGTTAGACTTAAGATCTTCCAAGGGTATTTTAATAAATCTCTCTGGTGAATCAGTTTGGTTTAGGTCTCTTTCAGAAGACGATGCATCCAGTCAGAAAGGGACTGGCAAAAAAGCAAGGGAAGTTTCACAGCAGATCAAAGCCTAATTTCAGAATTAAAAGGGTCCTTCCATTGTGGCACCATAAAGATGCACTAATCTATTAACTCAATTAACATGTTATTACAAGAATAATGAATACTGAAAGAATCTCTCTCCCCAAATTACCTTGAGTTAATCTCAGAAAGGCATAGTATATCTCATTTTCTAATACATTTTTAAAAAATTACACAGGGATTTCATTTTTTGCCAAGAGATGTGGAAAAAGTTCCCCTACCAATGATGAAACACTACTCGATTCTTCTGCTGCCACCATCTCTTGCAATTTAGAGCAAGGAAAAAAAAAACTAATCCCCTGCCACCTGCCAAAACCCAGATGCTAAAACCTGAGAAAAGTGCTCTCAACCCCTCCTTAAACTCTCTGGTGCAGGCACAGGCACATTAACTGTAAGTACCCTATATATAACACTGAACTGTAGCTCTTAATATCATATTGTATTCTAAACAACATGACCAATAATTTTGGCATAATCCAATTTTATGACAGGCTAAGTAATAATTAAAAAAAGAAAATATCCACAGCTGGCTGAAACCTGGCTTGTGAGCTAATAGATGGCCCCTTTTCTCCTAATGTCAAATGCAGCTGGTCTGGTACTCATTAGCTCTTTCAACAATGAACACTTACTTGTACATACAGGAACTTGCCAGAAAGGAAAAGCAAATCTGCAGCAGATATTAAGCTGCCTCCTCCTTTTATTAGCACACTTCTTACAGAAAAGTACCGTAAACACACAAAGCTATTTTCAGGTATGACAAAGCAACGCAGCGCTGAACAGCTCTGAGAAGCTCCAGCTACTTGCAAGACATTTGTTACAGACTCATTTACAAAAGAAGGGGGGGGGGGAGAAAAGACCTTAATGAGATTTCCTTTCCTTTGCTCTCCTCAAGGCTTGTACTCTCTCGCTGTCAGAGCCCGGGGAACCTCCAAGCGCAGGGGCTCACTCCATTACATGCCATTTCAGGCCTAATTTCACATTGTGACCCACTCTGCTCATGCAAAGAAAGCAGAACGCCAGATGCTCTCTGCGCCTGCTACCTCAGTGGCGTTTCATTCACCAGTCCAAAATAACTTCCCGGCATCTATTCAAAACCAAGCACCCCCAGCCTGGTCTGTCCTGTCACAGGACAAAGTGCTGGCTTGTCTTCAGCTCACTTTTGATGCTTGCCTATCATCTCCCAGACCAGCCTACTGCTATCTCCTTTCCTTCTTCCCAAGCCTGCTGGAATTTGAACTTTAAATGGACGCCCTCCATGGCAACAATAGATAAAAAAGGAGCCTTTGATTGTTCATGCATTGCAGAAAAGAAAGGAGGAGATTCATCCTGGCTGCGACCTAGCAGGAACTCATCAAGCACGGCTCCCCTTCCATTGCAATGGGATGCCTTAGCCTGTAGCTACTCATTCAAGCTCCCTGCATCTCTGTTTCCATTCAAAGAGGATGAATTCTTCAGGTTTCCCCTGTTAAGAAATTAAATGTTGATCCTATGAATGAAGGGCAACACCAAGCTTGGAAAGCTGCCAAAAGGTCCTGTAACACTCAGCAGTTTGGAGTTAATTCAATACTTATTGATATCTAGCAGGATTTATAGCTGCATTATTTATAAGGGGGGGAATTAGAGCCATATTTAGACCTTGGTAATAAACTATTTTTAGCACCATCTGTTTCTCTAGTTTGTTCCCTTGCTTGGGCAGGAGCACGCTTTTACCCAGTTCCCTCTTCCTTGCTTATTTAAAAGAATCCACAGAGCTGAAACCAAAGCACAAGTAAGGATCACACTGAGTATTTACTGTGCAGCAGTCGTCCTAACCATGTTTTGGAAACTAAGTTTTGCTGACTAAGGACAGTCTTGGGCTGATGCAACAGTATATGTTGTCTTCAGTTATGAGATTGAGCAGGATTTTTCTTAATGCAAGGGGCAATGCGTTCCACACAAAGAGGGTTATTAACTGGAGAGAAACGACTGATCATTAACTGCACTAAGCCATCTGAGAAGTGCTGCAGCTCCTGGCAATGCCCTTCTGGGCAATAGTTGCCAAGTTTCACCCTCATTAAACCCACAGATATTTTGTCACAAGTACATTCTGCCAGGCCAGGCCACTGCTAGAGGGGGAGATGCGAATCACAAGCAGCTGCTGCAGGCACCTTGGCTCTGCGAGATGAGGTGTTTCAAGCTGCAGCTGCCACCCAGTTAAAAGCTCCCCCAAACCTCAAATTACCTCTTCAAGCCTACATTTATATTCTGCTTTTAGAAAGAGACATGACACTGGTGGCCTCTGCAGCGTGATGCGAGGGACAGAGCAAAGGGGGGTGGCTCTTTTCTTGAATTCAGGGGGAAAGCAAGGTCCTTACATACTGACCAAGTTCTCAGAAACATACTTGGTAGCAGCAATACATTCATCTTGCCCTCTTGACTCACAAAAGTTTCCTCTTTTACCCAAAACAGTAGCACAAATATTTGAAAACTTTACTGTTAATTGTGTCAAATTATAAAATTTTATTTCAGGGCAAGGCAGAAAACTCATCTAAAATACAGGCTCATGGAGTTCTTACTCTTTGCAAAGGGCAGCAGTAAGGGTTGCAAGCTGGTTTACTACAGCTTGCAGCACAAGTCAAGCATTCCTGGGAAGTATGGGACATGCCACAAAAAAAATGAGGATGCAGCAAACAATCAAAATTAAATTCTACAAAAGCACAACAGAAACACATAACCACTATAATGGGTTCCAACAAAGAGTCCCAAGGACTTTTAAATTCTCAAGTAATCAATAATAATATAACTCTAAAACATTCATCTGGCACTACCATTACGTGAGAATAATTTCAGAGTGTGCAGGCAACGTAACATTGCTGTCCAACAAGCAGCCCTTGAGATGCTTCCTTTCACTCTACCACTTCTCCCAACAGAGAAAACAGGGCACAGCACTTCTAACGGCAAGCACAGCAACCCCTCACGTAGCTGGAAGGGCTACTTGGCCGTGGGGCACAGAGTCACGCCACTCCCAGGACCTGAGCCAGGGCACCGAAGCCTCTTCTTGGCGAGAAGGATCTCCAGCGACAACCACTGCGCCCCATCTGCCAGAGTCCGGAGGCTGCTCCAAGGGATGTCCTGAGGGGTCTGTCCCTCTCACGGGGAAAAAAAAAAGGCTCCAGATCTGCACTACTTCGACAGGACACATTTCAAAGGACAGGCTGGTCGACTTGAGAGGGGTTCAATAAAAAGCATTCAAAGGAGGGAATCAAAGTCTGCAGTACTTTCAGTGGCCGTATAAAGCACATGGACAAAAGCCAATATATACAGTAACTGTCACAGTAAATTTAAGAGTTATTGCCAAGTATGTTTAAAAGTAAAAAACTAAGCTTAAAACTTGTAGTTCAATTCCCTAAGGCTGTTGCATAACCTGCAAATGCATTACAACATGAGAACAAACTAATGCCAGTGATTAACCAAGAATGTAATCAGAGGATCTGGAAATCTTCAAAACGCAGCTTGTTGCAAGCACCGTACCAAAGCACCTAACACCCATGTGGGCAAAGATGCTCCCTGGTTTGCACTTGGTATCAATCTTACACACAACCATGCACCTTTTCACAGATTTGGAAGGCATAACCTACCTTGTTCCATTTATCAAGTTTACACCTCACTACCTAGCACTTATGCATATTTAGTATGATTACACATTAAGACAGGACTACAGGGACATGACTTACGAGTCTCAGAAGGCAATTGGAGAAGATGGCAAAAAGAGCCAGGATAAGTCTTGTCAGGATCTGCCCACCCACCCTTCCCTTACACACCAGATGGCCATGGAAAGGCAACAGTCTTTAAAGACCAGTGATCACAAAGAAAAGACTTTGTGATTAACTCTCAAGGCCATACCCATCTCAGAGATGGCTGGATGCCAGCGATGGCAACTGTGTCTGTACAAACTCCATTTATATCTTAATCCATACAGTGATTTCTCCCCTCTACCCCAGTGCCTGGAAGGGGTCTAAGCAATCATGAACTACAACTCCAATATTAAAACCCTTTCTCAGACCATTTTATGACACAGCAAGCCTATGTAAGGGTGACCTACACCTGGTTCTACCAGTATCAAATCACATATTGGCAAAAATCTGACACCATTAGGGAGATTTGCAATTTATCCTAGTTAAGTAGCTAATAATATATAAGTGAAATCTGAGTTATCTTCAACCTCTGATTTTAAAAATAATGCTCCAAAAGCATCAATATAGCTTTAACTGAGAATGCGACTTGAAAAATAAGGGTCATACAAGTATTTAACCTCAACAAACTTGTTACCACTACTTAGCATTTTGAACAGTAGTACTTCAGTCCTCATGATGATCACCATCCAGCAACACACTTCCACATCAAGGAGCACAGGGGAAAAGATACAGAAAAGCCTTTTATATTTATAATATGTATATTATTAAATATATACATAGACACATGCACCTGCATGCCCTTTAAACAGCCACAAGCAAATCACTATCTCCTGAAGCTAGTTAGAACAAACATGTCAGTATTAGCCTACAAGGCCACTTACATTAGACTTGTTAGGTGTTAACTCCGAATTTGTAGTGCTATCAGCCTTGATAAAAGGCTTCTGCTAGGAACACATGTAAGCAAGCTTCCCTGACCACTTCCAATAGTTCACCTTTTTCTGTAATTGCTGTATTTTCACAAGAACATATTGGCTTATATCCACTACAAATGTTTGGAGGCCACTTGAAGAAGTTTGTATTATACTTAAGCTTAAGGTGGGTTTCAAAGTCTTTAGTTGTTAAGATTTAAGTAGATGCATTCACTTCAGGTACTGCGACGATAAGGACTCCTCACAGTGCCCTTAAGCAGCCAAGAGTATGACATTCTTTCTAGATCTAGATGTATCCTAAAGTTTAACCAAACTGTTTTCGAATCAGACTGTTATCACTACAAGACACAACAAAAGCATTACACTTGACATCTCGGTACCCTGGATGGCTTGAGGAGTTCATTTACCTTAAAACAACTGAATTTTCTGCTGTCCACTCTTTTAGGGAGTCAACACCTCCTGCAGAGCTCAAACACCACAGTGAAGAGGTCAGCTAAACTGAATTTGGAACAGGATTTTCCTCAGGGATAAGGTAGCAATGAAATAGTTTGGATCTCAACGAAGAATAACAGCTCCTCAAAAGATGAGAAACAATTAAGTTCTTTCCAGTATACTCAAGCCACTTATGACCATTAATCACTAGTTAACGACCTAGGGTCTATGTTTTCTGCAGTTAAAATAGCTTGGGCTCAGTAACAGAGGGGACAGATAACTCTTACTTCTTCACACAGTTATTCCAACTCTCCAAGAGGCATGTTCTCTTTATAGGAGAGGGGACAGCAGTAATTTTAGAATACAGTATTTTTCAACTTCAAGTGTGTAAATTCTGTAGTTTTAAATTTGAGGTGAGTTCAGAACACTCCACTGCAAAGGTCAGTATTTCTCTATCACCAAATCCTATTAATTCACTTTTACTCAGCTGATTTAGCACACAAGTAAAGTACTTAAAGTTAACAAGTTTAAGAGCCATTTACCACACCAACTGCACATTTGCATGCTCTGAAAATACACCTTCCTGTGAGCTTTACAAAATTAAAAAAAGGAAGGCTTTTGCTCAGGTGAGTACTCTCAGAGCAACTACAGTGAATAACATTCTCAAAAAAACTTCCTTAAACTAGTACGCAAAAGTAAACTAATTAAAAGCTAGAAGGAGGGAAGGTAAAGACACAAACACACACTAAGTTTACATTTTAAAGATCTAGAGCCCATCAGGAGTCTTAACCTCTGGATGAAGTTTATTACTGTGCACTAATGAAGAATTTCCAGTGAGGCTCTATGAGGCTCTATGCTTCAGGTGCATCCAATTTCTGCCACCCTAAGCACACACTGCAGCAGTTAAAAGTAACCTTGAAACTTTACAAAATAGGACATGACAGTTAAGCCACAAGGCACCTGTTATGTGCGTTTTAAGATCTTAAATAAGATATTTCATACTACTTGTACATCATAACACTACTTCATGTGGCTTAATTATTTTTGACCTACTACTTTAATCTAAATACCCTTAAAACATACAGCTTTTCAAAAGGATAACTTTTAATACAGTGGTTGAAACTGCTACCCAGCATTAGCTGAAGTTTAGAAAAATTTTACTCCCACTAAGCAATTTATGACACAGTATTCTTGATCAAATACTGCAAAGATCGCAAAGTTCTCCTGCTTCTTAGTGTTAACGTGCAGTAGTCTAGAAGACAGCCAAAGTGCACACTGATCAATGTAAACCAGCTGAAAGCTGAGAAAGTTAATATATAACTAGTCAAAGAAAAAAAAAAAGAGCAGCTTCACGCAGCCTGAAGGATATCCAAAACCCGCAAAACACTTTCCCAGAAGGACAGTACCTTTGCACCGCTTAAATTGTTCATCACCTGGTCTTAAAGGCTCTATTAAATTCTGTGTTCACCAAAGGTCTATTTGGTGGACCAAGTAATCACACAAGCAATTTCTGCGTTGTGACAAACTCTCTCTCTCTTGCATGAGAAAAAGGAGCGCAGAGGCTGCGTGCCTTCTAATTTTAACTATTCAAGCCAGGCTGAGGCAAGGCAGTTTCTTTAGCAGCCTGCATGCTAGAAAGAACTACTACTAAGCACGGTATTGGAGCCTCTTCTACGTACATCATCCCTGGGTAAGGACAAGGTGGAAGGAGGAGCGACTCACACAGCAGATACCAGTGACTTCAGGGAAATGCAAGAGCATCCAGAGATGGGACAAACTGAGCCAGGTGCCAGCACTGGTCCAGACCTGAGGTTCTACCAAAGCCTGAGGTCTGCCATTCTGCTTTCCCCTTCTACTGCTGTGTAGGGCACGTTCTCTTCCTGCTGCACTGAATCCTGTGCAAGAAGCACCACGTCCTTTTGGCAGTGAAATAAAAGCTAATAATTTTTTACTGATACAGGCAGTCACACAGAAGAAAAAGTCAAAAACATGTAAGATTTCAACAGTTTGATATTTTTGATGAAGGCAAACTATGTAACAACACCTGGAGCATTGGGGTACTGCAAAGACTGAAAGAAATTAACAATTTTCAACATCTCCAAAATATAACTCAACATTTTATTCAACTGCATCACAAAAGCAAAGATACATATCTCTGTGCTAGAGATATTTTACATTCAAACATTCTGATGTGAGCAAAATCTCCTTTTTTTGCACTCTCCTGACACACTAAGACATGCTCCTTCTCCATTTTTAGTGTAGAATGGACACAAACTAAGGGTTTGCACTACAGAGGAAGAACTGCAAAAAGATACTAAGAATGCCTGCATTCAGCTATTCTACAATAGTCACTGCCCTTCAAAACTCAACACCTTGCACACTTGATAACTGCTACACAGGCAAGCCTCAAGTCTTTCAAAGATAATGCAGGGCCTTGCTATAACTTGTCCACTTAAAATCATGAGTTGTCAAACTGATGGTATGATTACAGGGGGGGAAAAAAAAAAAAACACATCAATTTTTAAGACCAAGTTTCCTTTGGCAATACTGCAAAATAATTTGTGTAAAAGAATGTTAGTGCTGTTTCCAAGTTAAAACCAGAGGGCGTTTCCCTACAACAGGGGAAAGATGTTTGACGGTCTACAGAGATCTTTTCTCCGACTGCTGTATATTCCTTGCATTAACTAAGCACAATTCAATTAAACACAAGCTCAGCTCAGACCAACTGAACTTTGCTGGCTTTCATAAAGCCAGAAGCAATGGTAAGAGGAAGACAAATTTGTTCAAGGAACTGCAAAAAAGTGAAATAAACATGGAATTACTATTAAGCATATAGCCAGACTGAGCAAGCAGTCATTTCCAAGGGCACTGAATGACCTAAGTTGTTTGTTTGGTTTTTAATTACTGCAAGTTCAAGATTCTTAAAATCGCTGTCAGGTGGATGAAAGGTGTCATACCAATATTGCAACTTAAAAATAAATTGAAAAAACTACGGAAAACTGCCTAGGCCTACGTTTCATACAAGGTGCTGTAGCTGAGACTCCAAAAAGCTTGGGCTAAGACAAGCTTTTCACATTTTGGCAGTTTTTCCTGTTAAAAGTCAAAGTATCAGTTTAGTCATTACAAGTTTACCAAAAAAACCCACAGTCAGCGAGATTTATCTTTTGACCTAACAAAATTAAGCATAATCCAGAAAGACACATCTAACTACTTATCCTGTACCAGAAATTATATTTCATCTCAGACTACTCTCTACTGCACTTCAGAGTTAAGAAATCCTGTTCAGGAGCTGTGTTTTGTTCTCCATCACTTCATTATTACAACAGACCTAATCTCTGAGGTACCATCTTATTTGCTAGTTAATGCAAATATTTACTTGAACTATTTAATTGCATATTTAAACTAGACAGGTGATGCCTGATCAAAGTATTTTCCTGAAATTCTGATCTACAACGTAGCAGCTGTGTTCACGTGGCAAAGCAACCTCAAAAAATCTGCGGTGTTATCTCCAACACTGGGAACCGTGCAGAGAAACTATAACCATGACAACAGCCATTCGCCTAGGAAAAAAAACGCGACACAACCCGATACCGAAACAACACGACTCCTAACTTCGGTTTGTGGTGCCGAAACACCAGCAGTACTTTTCAGTAACTGCTACTTTTAATTTTGATCCTTGAAGAGCCTCCTTCTACTACACGTACATAAAAAGGAATCAGAGAATTATTCAAGAAATAAGAAAACCAACGATTTCAGCATCTAAAGAAAAGCATGTTGAAATAACTCATTTTTTGGTCTCTGCTTGCACAGAGTTGGGCAATTCCCAGCATCTAGATAGGAAACAAGCAAGATTTGAAAGAACTTTAGTCTCATTTCCTCCTCTTCATTTTCTTTCATGTAGACTTGCCTGGAAATGACCATATTGACTTTTGCCATAAAGAATTTTTAATTCAACAAAAATTTAATCCTTTGCCTCTAAACGCACAGTAAAACTCTCATACATCTGACCACTTGATTAGTGGTAAATTCCCAGGTGGACTCCAGAAGCATTCAAACCCCAACCAATGGGCTCCACACCAGCACCAAGTCCTTCCTCCTGCTCTCTCCCACCACACCAAAAAAGCTCCCAAACTCTAGAGGCCTTCTTGATACTATCTACTCTCACACAATCCTTGTAAAATACAGAAAAAAAAAAATTGCCTCTGCTTTTTGCAAACTTAAATCATCTTCATTTTAAAACGGAAATTCCCCTCCACTCATATACACAAGTCCTCACCCTTTAATTTCAGCAGCAAAACCTCATTTCACATCAGGGCCACAGCTGCATTTGCTCTAAGCCAATTTTATTCTTTCACCAAAAATCCACAGCAGTCATTTACAATGAAGTAGTCTTACAAATACAAGTTTGATGCAAGCTATTTTCTTTAATATGTTTATATACCACACTGAATTCAAAAAGTGTATCTGAACATCAAAGACCCCACAAAAGACGAGTTTTCTGCACTAATCCAGGTAGAATCTAGGACCTTGTTATCTTCTTTCTGTGTGTACTGATCTCACAGGAAATTTCTTGGGTGGAGACTTAAGAAAGTTTTAAAAAAACCTCTGAACTGTATCTGAATTACTAGTACTAGTTTGGTATTCTTGCATATGCCCATTTCTGTGATCCAAAGAAACAGACCTAAACTAGAATATGGTTCCAGAGAAAAAAACCTTAGCCCTGCTACATCTTCAGCCCCCTTAGAGCTGAAGAGATCACACACCCCACCCAGCACAACAATTAATTGCAATTCTTAATGTATTCTTCTTACACCTATTGACATAATCAAAGTAGCTTAAAACACTTTTCCATAAGCAAAATAGTCAAGGCAGCTAAACAACAAGACTTCAGTCCAAGGGGGCCCATAATAACTGCATGACACAAGCAGTCTTAGAAGTTACGCCTTATCCCAAAAGGGAAAGGGTTAGTTCTTCATAACCATGTTATGACATATGACAAAATTTGGCATTAAAAAAAAAGATATAGTCTGTATTAAAAACCCTAACGGCAATAAACTTGAGCTGGAGCTGCCTACAAAAAAATAAACGAAGCATTGAACCTCAAATTGCTTAATCTACAAAAGTATGTAGAAAAACAAGTCCAGAGGAGAATAATTGTTCCCTAAATATTCTCCTCAACATCCATCCAGTGGTCATCACAATCAGACAGTTTTGCAAGAACTTTAACTCTTCTAGTTTTACGTATTTAACAGCACAGGCACAATTATCTCAAGTGTGGTTCATAAACCTGCTTCCAACTCTTACACTTCAAAGACAAGCTTAAACATCATATAAGATTTTTGCCAGACATAGTGCAGCAATACCAAGAACCTAATAGAGAAGTGAGACCTAATCAACACACAAGACAACTGCACAAAGATGAAGGTGGCCATCTACAGATGATGCATCTAAAGACTGGTTAAAAAGAAGGGACGGGGTGGGGGGGAAGTCCAAAAGAGTACATTATACTACTGCACTTCACTAGTTAAAGTTCAGTGGCATCAGCCACATAAGGGAAGGTTAAAATATTCAAAGAACCCAGTAAGAATGATATCATGGGCACATTTATGGCAAAGCACTGCATCATGAGGAACTCATCAGTCAAAAGGGTCAGAGCAGGACAAGAAAAACAAGTGGCTGCAGTCACCAACACATCACAGCTGTAAAAGGAGACAGAATAAAGCAAAAGCAGACTCAAACTAGAAAAAAAAAAACAACAAACAAACCAAAACCCAAACCTCAAAAAAACCCTGTCATGTTTCAAGAAAGGAGTCAGAGGTAGGAAAGGTTGATCAGAAAAGCTATTTCAGAAGAGCCTGGCTCATCTAGCATGGGGAAAAGGACAAGTAGCAACAACTGTTCTTGACACGCATGGATCGAGGGATCTGGTGGAGAGGAAGGGCTAAAGAAGAGGGTCCAGAGAACCCACTCACATAACACCAAATGAACACAACTGGCCATGAATAGGTTTAAAAGGTCGCTCATAACCTTATTCTTCGGACCAGTTTTTTAATACAAGCCAATCATGTTGGGAATGAACAATAAAACCCAGTTTCAGTTAAAACCTGTGTTAGTGCTCGTATATTACAAACAAAACCAAACCACATCAACTCCTGCTTTATTCACTTGCCTTTTGCAGTAAATTGAAGCCTAGGAACCTGCGTAATCTCTTTCACCAAGAGAATTAAGCTCGGCTATACATCTGACAGCTACTATTTTTTGGATACTTTCATGTTTCTACAGTATTTAAACCTAACAAATGAGGTTGCGGAAGAGAAACTGCTAGGGTGGGAGTGTTACACAAGAGCAGGCTTATTATAAGTGTCAGAATATATTTAAAGAGATCACAAAAATATTTTGAACACAAGTTGGTCAATGAAGGGTGAAAGTAGCGTAGTACAAAATAAAATATTCTGAGAGCTGTATCTTAAATACAGTAAAACAACAAGGAGCCAACATTTAAACAGCCTTTGTGACAGACTGGCACTCCTAGGCAAGATTTCTCCATAAGAAAAAAAAAAAAATGAATAGAAGCATTTATAATGAAGCCTGCCTCCAGTTCTCTTCAACTGTATGGAGTACAGCAAGAGGAAAAAACCTAAACTTAAATAAAATACTTAGGAACTAGTGTGTTCAGCTGATCAATGAGCTTCGTAAAGGAAACAAAGTGCACATTAAATTGAGGAAATAGTGATGCCTTCTCTGCCCTTGTAAGTCATTCATGCATTCTCGACTGTTTCTCAAACAGTCCAGAATATCTTCCTTATTGGTTTTCAAGCTTCCAACACTAAAATTTAAACTGGAGAAGTAAAAAAAAAAAACCCAACACCAAACCCACAAAACAACAAAAAAGACTAACAATTTTTTTTTTTTAAAAAAACCTACTCCATTTTTAAATCACTTAGTGATACTCCTTTTCCTTACAAGTAAAATAAAGAGCTTGAGTATCATCCTATCCCTTTCTCTATGCCCATGAATCCTTTTCAGACAGGAAAAAAAAATTAAAGTCAAAGCAGGTATGAATCATATTAAAGAATTTAAATATGACTGATCTGTAGAAGGGGAAGGAGATCTAATGCAGAGGGAGTTAAGAAGAGCATTCATACTTTGCTAACAGGTCCACTGGAGTTTGCTCTTACAGATTAGCACTTACTACAAATAGAATCGTTTGCTACAAATGCATTTCAACACCCTGTCAAACCTCCTCTTTTTCTTCTCTGTAATCCCTGGTTTTACAGTTTCCAAGCACAAACTTCAAGAATCAAGTTATTTCTGACGTAACTTAAAACTACTAATATCCATTACTACGTTATCACAAAACTGGACTTGATCCCCACTCTGAATGGATCTAGATCAAATGATTCGCACGATATGAAGTCTGTTTTGTAAAAAGTGAAGGACTTAACCTGACCAGAAGGGGGGGGAGAAAAAAAAAGAAAGTACGACAGCAGCTAAAGGAGCCAAGCAGTACTGTTTGCAATATTTCCCTTAAGATATCAAAGCAAAAGAGGTTCAGTTTTGGTTTGTGTTTTTGTTTTTGTTTTTTAAATAAACAGAGGAGGAATTCAAAGTGTCCCAGACCTGTCACTTGTTATGCTCTGCAGACAATATGTTGTAGCACTAGTTTGAATCTCTTTCCTATTTAGGTCACAGTTCTTGCTACTCCCACAAGTTACTGCGGTGCTCTGGGACTGGGACAGAGAAACACCTCACATCACCAGTATTTCTTGCAGTGACTGTGGTAGTATACTGATTTTTGCTTTGTGTGACAGACAACTGCTTTTGTCACTACTCAGGAACACAGGAGTCTGAACTCAAGTTACTTCGCTATTGCACAAGGAACTCCCAATGTAGAAGATCCAGCACATAGCAGCAGACTTAAACCTGAAGAAGAAACACCATTTGTGCTTAAAAAGACATTTGAAATCAAAGTCTCAAGAACATCAGTTTTACAAATAGTGCTGCTTGGGGAAACAATAATTGGAAGAGACAGGCATTGAGGGCTATTCATAGACCTAGTGCATAAACTAAAGAGGCTGCAAGAGGGCAGACTCCTTCCTCTTCCTCTCAAATGCCTGCACCCCTCCTGAAATACAAAAGTGTGCGTTTTTTAACCCACAGCTTTAAGGCACTAACTTCCAGATACTCAAACTGCTAACAGTGGTAAAGAAAAAATTATATTCCCCCAATTCTGTCTGGGAACAGAACTTTTGGAAGCTTTTATGCTCTTGCCACCATCATCTGGTTACTGACTGTGCCACGCATCCTACCAGTGAGGTGTGTATCATGGCTCCCCAGAGGCTTCATATTTTTCAGAATATGCACCAAGGCAGAAAAAGCCAGAACCATCCTAAGTGGATTACAATTTAATAAGGTAGAGCTGAAAATTCAGAAGCACAGTCATTGTGGAAATAGGCTCACTAAAAACTACAAGGACAACCCACAACAAGTGTTGCTTCGACAAAATGTGATGATCATTTAATGAAGATAATCGGATTTTAGCCAACTGGGATACCGAAAGGACAACCCTTTTGTTACAACAGTAGTGTCCAGGAAGGAATTGTGGGTGAGAACATTGAGAGAGTTCACAAGACGCTGAGGGCCAGGTCTGGCCCTCAAATGTGCTATGGCTGTGCTTGAGCCATCCAGCAAACGGGAGGGTCACTAGATCCCAAGTCCAACTAGTCAGAGAACGTTTCAGTAACTTGCATCTTAAGGCAGCTTCTACAGGAGCCCACGTTGAGCTCAGTGTAGTCATACAGGAACTGCAGACACTACGATCAGTTGGTCATGCCACCATACAAGAGGATCAGAGAACTTGGGTTTACTGGATCTTCCTGGTAGAAGGTACAGATTACTTCTTACTGCCATAATGAAAATGGAATAGGATTTAGCAATGCTCAACACCAGGAGGCATAGATGGTTTTCTGGACTGTTATTCTTTAGAAAGGAATCTAAACAGGATTTTGACACCAGCCCAAAGAACTTGAAAAATTCCTAAACAAAAAGCAGCAAAAGCAAGGCACAGCAGCAAAGATAAGTCAGAGCAAAGCCAAAAGGGACCTGCAGAACCTACAAGAAGGAGAACTTGAAGAGTAGCAAGCTGTGTAAATTACTTAATTCAGCACATGCCCTCATCTCATGCAGTAAGAATTACTCCAGTTTCCAACATTCATTTCTCTTGTCCTCCCTCCAACTGAAAGAGAACTTATAGCAGCAAATAATAGTCTGTAACTTCCTTATAAAACATAAGCACATGCAGGCACACACAAATCCAATTATGGGGAAGGAAGCTGGCAACACTTGGGAGGAAAAAAAAGCTTTTAGACCATGTGGAATTAGTCAGTAGACATCATACTGGCTTGCCAGTTTCCAATAAACAGACATGTATTTTGTAAGGATGCTTAATTGTCATTTGACAAAAATGCTGGGTCCCAGTAGAACAGCTCCATACTTGAGTTTTGTGCCATGTAAGATATATTCTAGAAGAAAAAGCCTTGCGTGCCTACAGAAAGGTTTGCTTTCTCAAGGTCTACTGTTGAAGTAGCTTTCCAAGTTCAAGTATCTACATTTTTTTATTATTAGTTTATAAAACACAGCTGAGCAGAACAGCACCCAAATTCAACGGTAACACAGGTAAAGACTACAGGCTCTCCAACCCATGTGTCAAGCCATCAGACTAACAATTCAGGCAACAATATTCAAGGTAAGAAAAACAGTAATACATCTTCGAAAAATAACTAGGTCAAGAAAATGCTCTGCTGTGGTTTGGAAAAACCACAAGGCCACTTCTTAAACTTTACAACCTGTACAACTCTTGTTTGGAATGCAGTTATCAGTTACGTTTCAGTACGGAAAACTTAACTCTCCCCTTGACAGCAAGACCGTTTAAGGTGCAAGATTGGAAAAACTGTTCCCCTCTAATACTGCTCAACCTAAAAACCTACTTCTAACAAATCAAGGACTTAATCAGTAAGTGAAGTTGTAAGTAAAGGAGCCTTTTTGTCATATTGAAGGGGAGAATCACACAAGTTCTGGATTATCTAAACTCCAATGGATCTGAAATGAAGCCCCAGATAGCCAGCAATTCCCACCACACCCCCGTTTGGGTTTTCTTGTTTGTTTGGAATTTTTGTCTGGCATGTTTTTGTTAGTTTATTTTTTTAAGCTACCTAGCTAATTCATCTTGTTCATGGCAGTAAGAGGCAAAAGCATCAAATTTAAGACTTACAGCATCTTCAACAATTTGGCAAACTGCAAATTCATCCTCAGGTATTTGTGCTGACACCACAGCAAAACAAGTCTCAGTTAATTGTTTAATAAAACGGGATTAGAAAAATATAGAGCCTGTTCAAATTCAAACCTGGTAGAAGCTGAAGGCATTGGGACAGCATCTAGTGGTCCTGCTTGAAGGGTTTGTCATGAATATCGACACTTGTTCCTGTAACATCAGACTAGATCTAGAGCTCTTACAAAAAGCCTTCCTGCTCTAAGACACCTAGCATTGAAAGGCTTCACTTTTCAAAACAGCTGTTCCTTGGAAAAGTTACCAAACTTTACAGCTTTAGTGTCAAACCATCTTCATCAGTAATAGACGACTATTGAGAAATTTTACTAGTTTGATACCAACATCAGTTCTACATGAGCAACCTCACATGCACTGACATAGCACAGACCCACAGAGTCACTCCTGCTCAGCAGAGTTAATAGTGCCAAGGGCAAGGCTCTCCCATGTGACACACAGAGTAAGCTCTGATAATTCAGCACCCTGGCTACTCAAAAGGAGCCCAACACTGCTAACTGGAAGCTTCTAGCTTGCTGAAGTAACTGCATGTAATACTTTCAAACTAAGCTTAAAGCTCCCTAAAGTTAATTGTGTCAAAAATAACTAGGTGTCCCTAACTCTACTTCAAGTTTAAGATAATCTTTAATATATCAAGGATACCTCTCCTGGTCATCTAAATAAAACATGAAGCTAGTGTCATAAACAGACCAATACAGGCAAAATGTATCACCTGTCTCCCAAACTGTAACCACCATTATTTTTTAATAGATTAATCTTTAACTCCTGCTGCTCTAGAATAAACTAAGTGAACATAGAACCCCAACAGGCAACCCTGTGGGAGGAAGTCACATTGCTTCAGTAAAAAGTTGACATTTAACAGCTTCGTACATTAGACCAAATTATAAACTGGGTAGAAAATGTTTCTCTAAACCATCCCACTAAAAGGCAAAATACCTGTCAGATACTAAAGCTTAGCAGGACGCTAATTATCTACTACTCATTAGCCATCCCACAAATCTGTTATTGCTTCCTCATATGGAAAGTACTCAAGTACTGTCATATTCTGAGGCTTGGCAGTCAGAAGATGACTCACTTTGAGACAAAACATTATTACCAAAATATAATGTCTGTTTCATACGGACATTGTAATCACCATTGTATTTGAAAGAAGAAAACAAGGAAAAGGAATTCAGCTTCCCTTCCTCTGAGTCCTCTTCACACAAAACCCAAACCACAGGGGTGGCAAGGGGAGGGGAGTGAGGAAGGGGAAAAACAAATACTAAAGTGCTTTCTATAACCAAAGCCGCCATAATTTCAAAGCAGACTAAATGACTCCACGACACTAACATGCTGCAGGATGATCACAGGAAAGCAGAGTTTCAGAGGAGATAATGCACTATCGCCAATGCCTTGCACACTGGCATATAAGAACATTATTAAAATACCAACATCAGAATTGAAGTATTTGGAGAACCCAAACTTAAAATTACACAAGAGCAGATGTGAAAAGAATGAAGTGTTTTACAGTTGCCACATCTTCATCTACATAATAAAATAGAAGAAAACTAAAGTAAGCAATGGAGGGCCTGCGATTCAGAACATAAATGCAGTTTAACTATTTTTTTCCCAAAAAGCTATACAGAAAAAAAGTAGTAATTCACACTCCCAATAAACACTTTTTTGAAGGGGGCAAGGGAGAATCGCAGTCTCAAGTATATCTGATTCAAAAAGAATTTGGAGTAAGTTGACAAGAAGCAGTTTCAACATCTCATTTTGTATTTGGTTAAGGACGCCCTTTTTCCCAGCTGTATTCAAGTGCACAACAATCTGAACTGTAAAGTTCAAAAAACTGATATAACAAACATTAATTGCCAGAGACACTTCCAGTTTTTTTTAAAAAAAAAGTTTTTTTTTCCATACAGAAAAGAAGAATCACGGAATGGCCTAGGTTGGAATGGACCTTAGAGATCAGCTATAAACCAACCTCCCTGTCATGGGCAGGGACACCTCAACTAGACCAGGTTGTTCAAGGCCTCATCAACCTGGCCTTGAACATCTCCAGAGCGGGGGTATCCACAACTTCACTGGACAATTTAGAATCACAGAATCATAGAATGGCCTAGGCTGGAAGAGACCTTAGAGATCATCTAATCCAACCTCCCTGTCATGGGCAGGGACACCTCTGAACTAGTCTTTCCACCCTTGTACTGAGGAAATACTGAAAGCCCTGAAAACTAGGCACCCTTCCCAGTTTAATTTGTTGTACTCAACATCTATCATCAAGCAAAGGGGACCCAAACTCATCAACTCATCAGTCTGCTGCTGTCTCCTACCTCTTGCTTTTGTAATAAACGCACTCTTACCTCAGCGCTGTTGTGCCAGGAAGCCCTTACAGCTTACACAATCATGCACTGCAAGCATAAAAGTTCACACAGACTGTTCAAAAAGGACAGAGCAGTGTCTCTGATAATCAATTCCAGAGCCTTTCCCCCTCCCCATTTTGAGCTGAGTTACATGTTACACACTTGGATAAAGCCCCCAAGTTTTAGTGTAAAAAGCTGAGGCAAGTCAGCTGAGTAGCTACACACCACAGCACCACCTGGTACCCTAAGCCTTATGAGATTCATTGTCAAATTAAGTTATAACCTGCCCTTTCTTATAGCCAAACTTTTTAAGGTTTACACAGTGTTTACCTCCGCCTGAAACAATGGTATAATCTAGTATCTTCATTTTAGGAACCAACACTCTTCTCAAACCCACAAGAATTCACCACAGCACACTGCAGAACTCAAAACCACGCTTAAGTCTCTGCACCTCCCCATGGACAATGAAAGTCCTCAACATTTGCTCCCCAGCTCATCTGTTGAAGTGAGTCGTGGCACAAAGGGGCTTTTTTTTTTTTCAGGCCATGCTGCTACACACATTTTGATGAAAGACTTAGCTCTTTGTACAAGAGTAATTCTGATTTCACCTTGTACACTGTATAAACTTACTAAAAGAAGTTAAAGCTCAGTGTTGGTAGTTACTAAGCATAACACCCAGATTTTTAAAAAAATAATTAACTCAAGATTTTCAAGGCAGCTGGGAAAGGATGGGGGTAACCTTGCTTAAAGAAAACAAACATCAGTTTTCAAATGCCACAGTCTTGGAAGAACTATGTAATTATAGATAAGCCTTTTAACTGATGTTAACAAAGTCACTTCTGAAATAGAAAAACTTAGAGACTTCCTACATTACTTTCACACAACAGATGTGCAGTTCATCTATTTAGGTTTAGAAGGATGAAAGAGCCACACAACCATGAATGCCTGCAATGACAAAATCCAAACTCGGAACCGATTGTCACAGAGTAACAAAGCCAGATGGAAAAATACAGATTTCTAACAAGGTTAAAAAGCTGTCTCTAAACTTCAGTGAACTACTTATGCCACAAATGCACACCCTATAAAAATAGGGTAACATCTCCCTGAAAATATCATTGCTATTTAAGCAAGTTCCTACTCGGACAACGGACGCGCAAGAGACAAGCACTAGATGTTGCACTTGATTAAGCAATTGAGAAAAACACCAACAGGTACAGGTATATTTAAGGGACATGAATTCAAACACAGGAACAAGTTCCTAGGTCAACAAGTCCAACATGTCACACACCGAGCGGAAGCACAGAGCTAGCAGAGGGAATGGCTTGCTTTCCTCAAGACAGGAATCAGCATCAGCTTTTCTGTGTCAAGTTACTGCTCCTTCCACTTGAGAAGGAAAACACCACTTCAACCACACAACACTTCCCCACACAACTTCACCCGTATTGATTTATAACAGCATTGCATAAAGTTGTGTTGGTTTGGGTTTTCTTTTGTTTTGATTTCGTTTTTGGGGTCTTTTTAAATACGTTTGGAGCTTAAGTTCACTTACTAGTTATGCACATTTCCACTGCAGATCACAGGAATACATTTTTTTCTGATGCAATACAAATTAAGAATTTTTCCCTTACATTTTTGAAAACAGACACTGTTGTTTGTTTGGGTTCGTTTTCTTTTTTTAAGAACTTCAACATAGGAAGCGGCATCTGTGTAACACATGACAGAGTAAATAAAATTTAAGATGACTGAAAGGTTTCATCACTTTCTACAAGATACTCATTTTGATTAGCCTATTTTACTGGAGCACTTTGAAGAGCTTTAAATTATTAAGAGACAACTATTAGTGAAAGGAACAGCCTAAATGTTTGACTGGAAATGGGTATCTAGCCGAACACTTTAGCTGGTCCTACCCAAGTCCTCCCAAAGCTCTGCAAGAAGCTGTAGAACCCTGACTACTGTTTCTTAGAGCAAGAATTACCGATCACATGCAATTCCTATAACTCACCAAAGGTACTCCTGACAAAAAGCATAATCATTCCTTCTTGTTTTGTGAAAGTATTAGGAATAACTTGATACAGACTCCGAGTCTCTAGACACCGTACTTAAAATCTGCTATCCCTCCTCCCAGTCCAGCACAAGTTGCTTTCAAATAGAGACTAAAAGAGGTCACATTTTCATCAGCAGAGGAGGGCCAGGAAGCTTAACATTTTATTTCCATAAAATATTATCATGACAGTAGGAAAGAGATCCAAAATCACATGCCACTAGCTTGAGCGAGTCTGAATGAGTTTTATAGCTTAAGCAAAATGGCCTTTGCTTCCCACAAAAAGTTCTTTATCTGCTAAGGAAACCACATCCCTAGAGGCATTTAAAAGGCTACAGTAGACCAAATACTAGAAAAATATATATTGTGGGAAGTAATCAAGCATCAATAAAGAATTAGATAGGATGATTTAGCATCTTTCCTCACTCATGATTTCCACAATTGTTTTTCACAGACTGACAAGTGAGCCAAATGCAGACACTCAACAAACTCAAACTGCTGTACGTGCTTTTTCATTTAATTTGATATGGGAAGCATAATCACACTATATATTAGATCACAGAATCACCTAGTTTGGAAAAGACCTTTAAGGTGCATATTTGCCCAACTTCCAAGAAGCTAATTTAGCCAACAATCGAAGTCAAAAGACCTGGAAGTTCACAAGATATGTTCTTGAATTCTTTGCACCTGTCTCTGGGTAACATCTGTGCTGTTTCACCGAAGACAGTGGCCCTTGCTGAAGCACACTCAAGAAGTCTCTCCCTTTTGCAAATGCCCCAGGAGACTAGGCATCTCAAGAAACTAACTTTCCACACACCTGTTCCTCTCCAGAGAGAAGTTCTTCCCAAGCTCTGCAATTCTCTAGCTTCTAAACTAATTTGCTATGAATAAATATAATAGCTTGACCATCCTCTAGCAGATTGAAGCATTTCATTATTCAAAATCCTGCAGTCACAGCAGCCAGTTTATTTTCACTCTGCTGAAGCTAAGAAACACCTACAAGTATCTTATTGCATCCATTTCCATTCAGGCATTTGTCCTCCAGTCAGAAGGTTGCCCTTAAAAAACCCCCACACTTTGGAAATGTTGAAGGTCTTTGGCCTGTTGCATGCAGAGCTACATTTTATTGGTAACCTGTAAAAACATTTTCCTTGAGGTCCACTGTGGACGATTTCTTTTCGGTTATAAATTAAAGTTTATGCCTAGAACTAGAGAAAATGGATTTAAACCACCTAGCCAGACAATTTTGATACTTAGTTCCCTTCCTTTAACAAGGCCATCAACCACTGAGCTTAAATAAGTTAATGCGTTTTGAAATACAAAGCAGTTTCTTTTGCTTTCTCCATTTATGAACTCTTGCAGAAAATACTACAATGGAAAGAAGGAAAAAAAAAAAAAAGGCTCCAGCACTATTTTTCAAAGCAAAGGTAGGCCAGGATTAGCTCTTGTTTATCAAATGTGAAGTCAAAAGCTCCTGTAGGAATAAATATTAACTTTTCAAACAAGAACCAAAGGTTCTGTCCCTGGCTCAATTATTTCATTCATAGCTGTTCTTTTTTTGTCCTCAATATCATACAAAGGGAAGCTACTAGTAAATTAACTAATATCACATATTTTTGATCCATTTTATTGATCTCCATCAACCCCAGTCCGATCCTTCACGACATACATGTGTGTTGTATTTCCCACAAACCATAGTCCAGAAGCCAAGGGCACTGAGAGCACCAGGAAGCAGGAGATATCATCCCCACACAGTGCAGAGACATCTACCGTCTATTTTCACTGAGCAGCAGTGGTGCACATCAATGCATCACTGAATTGCAAGGGGTTATCCACAGGTAGAAAAATCAGACCTGTGTTCAAACCAAGAGCTGTACTACGGCCTCTTGCAGGAGTACCACAGAGCTGAAGTGATTAAGTGTGCCAGGCAGAGAACAGCCTTTGCTGACTTCACTGTATCCACAAGCAGAAAATACATCTACCCCAAATAATCTGTTTGTTCCCATTTTGACAGGAGGCTATAAAAGAAATGCTTTACATAAGCATCTCAAACTATTTAAAGCCACATGCTTACTATTTAGAGAGCACAATCTGAATGAACTTCATAAGCCAGTACTTAACCTACTTCAGCCAGTCCAGGCTTGACTCACAGGTTACCCTGCCAGCATCATAAGGGACTCTTGGTATCACTTCTTTATCTTGCACATGCTAAAACAGCATCCTGGAAGAAAGTCTAACACAAGTAACAGCTACTTCAGTACACTACTCGTATACTTTACTGTCTTTTCTATGTCCATACTCGAATTCTACTTACAGCAATGATACTGCTCATGCAGCTTGGGAACAGTAACCCACTTTGTTGCAGCATACACACAATGAACAAATGTACCATAAAATGCCTAATAGGGCATACCTGGAAATTTTCTAGACAAGGGGAATTCGAAGAATCAAGGAGAATGCTTCAGAGCTTATTTTGCTTAAACTTAGTGAGGCCAGAGTACAGCTAACTCATTTTCCTGTCTTCATATTGACCACTACAGTGACCTCAGAGCCACAAACCAAAAGTGAATGGCAATCACAAGTTTTGTTACCATGGTTTTGACACTACAAATAATTTGCACACAGCTCACCCTTGTTCTATTCGCACAGGCTTCTGCAAACTGGCCCACAAAGTAAAATTCGAGTAAGTGGATGCAGAGATTTCATGAGAGAGATCAGGAGTTAAGAAAAAGTCTCTGAAGGAAAAGCAGTGGTCATTTGATAAAAGTTCAGCTGCAGCACTTGGGGAAAATATATGCACCTCCATGATTCATCCCTACTTTGTGTACACTTTTCAACTGCTGTAAAAATCACTGCTGACTAGTCTCTCTAGTTATCTTCACACCTAAGTGATACTAGCCTTGCTGTTTTGGCAGGAGTTGGCAAACCGCTGGGACTCAGATGCTATCTTCCGTGAGAAGCCCTCCTTGCTCCTTAGATCCACAAAGCCACTACGTCACTGTGACCTGAAGCGTAAAAAATCAATAATGATAAAGCAAAGACAATCTAACCTCATTTCACTTTCAGGATCAAAGTTATCCAAGTGTTTTGCTGATTCAAGACCTTAAAGGCCAAGAAAAAAAAATAAATCAAGCCTTCAAGTGTTTGGAGAAGGTGGTGATAAACAGAGTTTACAAAAATTGAACTGTTGAATACTTTGGAGGTCCAAGATGAATTCTTAAAAAAACAGATTATCAACAGAAAATAGATCTCAGTAGCTTTTAAGAATTTAAACCCCTGATGCACACTTGAAGGCCCCAAGACACACATGAGCAGAAGCCAGGACATCTTGCTGGAAGAAGCATCATGTCACACAACCACTGGTCCTGCTGCCCCAGAGCAGCTGCTCAGGAAGCAGGGCGCCAGGCTACCCAATGTGCCCTGCCCTGGCACCTCCAGCCTCTCTCAGGACCAAGAAAATGCACGAGTATAAAATCCAGGTGACTTGAAAGCATTTTTAAGCAGCATCCAGTGCTAGGAAATCACAACTTCAGTCCCTGAGATCCTTCACTGTTTAAAGACCCTTAAAACTTTTCACTGTGTTGTCTCATCTAGTCTATCGTTAATGCATGAGATGCTATAGCACCAAATAGTTAAAACTACTCCTTACTTGAATAAAGCCAGCTATTTTGTATTAACTATTTAAACAGACCAAAGATCACTTCAGAGAACACATTAAAAGTAGTCTTTTTTTTTTTTAAAGCATGATACCAAGATTAGGTTTCTTCGTTTTTGGTTTTTTTCTTCCCAACTCCATACCACAGCACTGGGGGAGGAGTAGCACAAGAATGTTAACACCAGAAAGACTTCAAACTACAGTGTGTTGTTTGATCAGAACCAGAATTAAACCTCACTGTCATAATAAAACTTGCTTACACACTGGAAAACATGTGCAACCTCTTGACTGTTCTTTACTTGTCGCACCTCAGAATCGACTGACGCAATTCATGAAGCAGAACGTTTGAAAGAGCTCAGCAGTTTCCTCCTCTCTTCAGAAAGGAAGATTTCCACCCTCCTACTGCTGTTACCAGCCTAAACACCACCTTCACCTGCTCTGTGGCAGCCTCTGTGACAGAGCTTATTGGCTGCAGAAGAGCATTAAGTCCAGAGAGGCTCTTTGCCATGCCACAGTCATCTGGAAATACGAGGGTCATCAGCTGCCTGCTGCAGTGAGGGAAGACAGACAACCCTCCCTGGAGCCAGGTTCTTATTTGGGTGACTGTGAACAAATACTGAGTAGGCATAGATGCTGCATTCTGTTCTACAACTCGGAGCTCTTCTTGCATACATAGCTGAACAGAGAAGGTGATTTTGGAGTCCTTAGGGAGAACAGCTATCATATTTTATCTTTTCTTACTGTCTTTTCCACTTGTTTTTACAGGTGTCTTCATGTTCTAGAAGGTCTGAAGTTTCAAAAGTCTGCATTTTCAGCTTCAAGTCCAGCAAAAGATGCTTCCAGCATATAGCACCATGTGAGAGCTAAACAGTGGTGTACAGCAGTTCACCTGGTCATCTCAATCTATTTCTACATATGTGATTTACTAATTTTACTGAATATTAATGTAACATTTTTCATGAAAATTCAAGATATGCCATATCCTTTTTCAAGAAGGCACAAAATCTAAAACAGAGGGGGAGTACAGTGAAGCGTGAAGCACTGTGAAAGAAAATAAAAAAAAGGCATATAGAATGAAACAGTTTATGGTGTTAAGAGCTGCCTGATTTCTTTCCTTCTTTTAAAGGAACAAATTAGAATATTAAAGAGGCAACAGTGGAAGAAATAAACCATGAAACAAGTACAGACAGATTATAAGAACATATTAATAATCTGTATTTTCTCACCTATGAACTCTAAGCTTAAAAAGCAGTAACAATGGGAACTTTGCTTTCAGGACTTTTGATTTTTGAGCATTTGCACTTAAATTAGTAGGAACCAAAGCAATTAGCACCAAGTATATTTTCCAGAACTCAACTAGCAAAAAACCCAGTTCATTAACACAAAACAACTCAACAACCCCAAACCTCCCTTTCTAAAGTTTCATCCACCCACAGCTATTAAAGATCTTCATTCAGGTACAACAGCACGCACTTCACATTCAAGTAAACCCATCATTTAGTCTGATAAATACTAATTTGAGAGAACTCTTGCTGAGAAACCTTGAGCAACTTCGGCAGGTGTTTCAATGCCAATCTCTCAGGACTCCAGAGAGTTGGCAGAAATAGCTACAGATGCCCAACTCCCATCCTCACGCAGCTGCAGCTCCAACACAGCACCTCAACAGACAGCAAGAACTCTCCCTCGCCAGCACCTTCTGATCTATCATAACCTGGGTCAACTACAACTGAAGTTCTCCACAAGCAATAATTACTGACCCGGTTCTGAGCATCTATTTGGTAAGTTTAACTTCTTAGGAAGACATCAAATTATTTGCCGTAAAGCTTAGAAGAAAAAAAAAATCCTTAAAAGCACTTGTCTTCAACATAGGTCTTTCATAAACTGACTTAGAAGTGAATTTGAAATCACAGAAAAGTTATTTTTGGAAACAATAAGGAGCCATCAAGATACATGAAAGAGAGGTCTTAGTGAACTTCCCCCCTTATCGTAGTCCTGATCTTCACTGAGCTATATGCAGATATAGGACACATCCACATCTCCTTGTGTGACACTTCAAAACAAGTTTTCTGTAGTATTAGCTTATCATATTTTGCAGGGCAGTAATTTTGTTTAAGTTTAAAGAGAAATGTTTAAGACCACAATATAAGTTTCAAAGCATATACATGTGCCAAGATTTGGGGCATGGGGAGAAGGTAGGCTGTGAAGAAATACAGTCTTCTCATAAGGTAATGGCCAAGCAAGATGCCATTCTGAAAGAAATACTCAGCATTTCTTGGAAATCTAATTTTTACTTCACACATTTTCAGTACTTGTCTAGTCTTTAAACAGAAGTTCTCATTACAGTTTAGTATGTACAGAAACTGATATTTCCAAACTATACTCTGTGCCTTTGATTAAATACACAGTAGTATCTTTATAGAAAAATTCTACTGGAACAGCTGGGGGAAAAAAAAAAAATCAGGCCTTGACAGTGCGGAATGAACTTTGTTGCATAAACTACTCGGCTTCTCACAAAAAATTTCAAAATAGGTCTTACAGGAAAAATTGATGAAGACGGGTTGTCTCATGCACTCTTCAATTCAGCAAGCAAATCCAAATTGCCAAAAAACTTTCTATAGACACAGACTATCAGGTTTTCTCCACATGCACTATTTTATGGGTTATTTAGAAGGTATAACAACTGAAACTGTTCTGCCTGTCTGATATACTGCATCTCACCTCTAAAGCCTGAAGAATGCAAACAGCAAGGCTAGCCAAAAAAGTAAAAGGTTTTAAATTTTACATTCAGTTTAAATGAAGAAACCTGCATTAGACCACACATGCAGTTGAAAGGCAAATCCACTAATATTTCTGGAGTAGATTAGCAAACTAATCTCAGCAGTGATTAACACAGAGAAACAGGCAAAATCTGATTAGCTAACTAGTAAACTTGCATCTTAACCAGAATTCAGAACAGTGTCTAATCACATCTAGAACAGACCTGGTTATCTGGTCATTAAGCAAACTGATCATTCTGCATGGCTTGCAAACCAACTGCCTGCCCCACAGCTTCATCGAAAGCTGTATTTTTAAAGAAAGTCTTTTAAGACACATTGCCTGACAAAGGTATAGGAGATGGTCAGATATCATCACACAGACTTTTAGCTAAGCAAAGTGGACATAAACTAGTTAACCAGGTGAATATCCCACAATAGACAGCTCAGTTCCAGCATCTTACTAATATTTTTCCTTGCACATTTCTACGTAGAGCTTAAGATTGGATGTTTTAGCCAGCATCCCACTCTAATCAGCATTTCTTTTGCACAGTGCATCAAATGCAGGGACACTGGTGCAGAACTACTTCCTCTCCTGACATTTTTATTGCTACTTCTGCAAACTGCCTCCTCCCCACCACTCTTAACACATCTACTCACACAAGCCTCCCAAGTTTGGTATCTACTGAAGGCAGGATGATTATGTTCTCACAGCCATGAAGCATTTTCTGACCATAACGTAAGGCTCAATTTTACATCTACAGAAACTATATGAGCATCTTCAGCTTTGAACTGTAGCAGCTGCCTCTGTGGACACAGAGGCTTTGAAAAATAAGCTGTGTACACGCATTTGTACTACATGTAAAATATAGGCATGAATGGAAGTTCAGCAGTTTAACTCAGCACCTTTATTCCCACAGGAGGAGGGAAGCAGAATTTCAAATAACTTGAATAAAACACCTCCATTGAGCTGGAGCACCTGCAGTTGCTATGTTAGAACACTACTTCTATTTCTGACTATTAGTCAATTCTTTAGTTAGTTCATTTATACAGGGGCTTGCTTGCTTTTATTTAGCTTTTTGGAATTACCTAAACTGTAAAGGGAAGCTTAACCAAACAGATTTGCACCAAAATGACTTAGAACACAAGGGCATAACTTTTTTGCTACCCTGTGTACCCCCACCTCTCCACAGCTTCCTTGCATTTTAAAAACAAGTCATTTTTCTCTGGCCTGCTTCGAGCATCTTTTCCTAGCTTTGTACCCTATATCAAGCAGACTGGACTTCAAGAAGTGGCGTTGGGAGGCAAAAGTAAAGAAGTTGCTACAGAACACAGCACTAGCAGCAAGCACAAGCAGCCTGCTGAAGGTGATACTTATTAGTACAAGAACACAAGCAAACCAGTAACAACTACAAATTAGCCAGGTTTATCTAGAAACAGCCTTTCTGCAAGAGTTCCCATCACACACTTGAGGAAAGTAAAATCTCACCCGTGTCATTTTAAAAAAGTCTAACGATGGTCTGTTCCATCGTACATCCTCCTCCCGTCTGCGCTTTAGCCGGCTCTTCTTTTCATTCAGAACGCAAGGCTGAGAGCGGCATCGCAACAAGCCCTGCCGCCGGCTGAGCTCGGGTGTGGAGGTGGGAGTGCTGTTGGCTGAAGGCAAGAGATTTCCCGTCTCGGTGATGTGCTCCTGGGAGAGGGAGAGGCGGCGCCTTGGGTTAAAGTCACAAGGGCCTCCAGAATTCCAGCGGGTACTCGAGCTTGTGCTGCCCTCGCTACTGTCCACGAACCCGCTGCTGGCAGAGGAAGGTCTGGGTACTGGTGATGTGTTGAAGCTGGTGATAGTGAAGACGTTATTTAGAGACAGTATGTTTTGTGGCAGGCTGATGCTTGTGCTTCTCTGTAAGGTTGCACTTCCGTGGCTGTTGCAGCGTTGCAAGGTAGCGCTACCGCCGCTGTTACACCGTCTCTTTGACACAGGAGTCCAAACCTTTGAATTGCCAGGCTTCCACGGTGACCGACAGCGAGCCAGCTCATCTGGCTCAGAGAGGGACCTACAGTGGCGTTTCGTTGGTGGTGCCAAAGGCTGGCCCGAGTTTTCGTTAAGGTTTAATTCACTTATCCATCCTGACACCATAGATGTATTGGAAGGCTCCTGCTGCCACTGCAGACTCCCATTACTGGCAGTGCCGGTGCTGAAGGGGCACACTGGGAACGGGTAAGCTGAATTCCTCGTTGTGTCAGTCTGAATTGGGTAACCCCCATTTAAAGCTTTCCAAGGGCTCTCTTCTGAAAACAAAAGAAAGATACAAGTGAAAGATGGAACGGGAAAAGATCTTTTTTTTTTAAACCTAGTTTAATGCAAAACCTTGAATGCAACCCAAGCTTAGGAGGATGAGGCAGAAATACCTAGGCTCTTAATCAAAATTTCACATTACAGTTATGTATTCATGTTCAAAAAGACAGAAAACTCCAGAAATATGAAGACCGAAGTATTTCAGCAGCCAATCCAGTATACGTGTACCTTGTTAACGCTTCTTCCTGCATACTGAAAGATTGCAGCACTGTTTCTTAACAAGCAATAAGGACAACTTTCATACCCGTTTCCTAATGCATAGCACATACCACAAATAAAACCTGTAACAGTGAACAACCGAAGGTACAACCAACATGGATTAAGAAGTAATGTAAGAACCCACCAGGGAAATGGTTTTATTGTGGAGTTTATTTTGGGTTTTTTGTTAATAAAAGAGCAGGATAATCTCTTCACAGACTGCTGTCCTTCATCTAGCTGTTACGCTTTTCTATTAAGAACACCCAAAGAAAAAAATTTCCAGAAGTGGACGCTCACATTCTGTGGTGTCAAAAGCTTTAAATCAGAAGCAGTATAAAGTTAATTCAGGCTGGAGATTGAATATAGGCAAAAAAGGAAACAAAGTGTAGTGGGGTGGGGGGGAAATCTTAATTCAATGCATAAAACAAGTATCCCTTAAGAACCTCCTGCAAGTTTTACTATGAATACAGACATAACCCATAGTGCACAACTTCTCATCTGAAGTGGCAATGCTGGGTTAAAAGCAGTCTGCCAGCGAAGCCTCTCACTCTTTTGTGAAGCGTTTCTTTGAGAACATTCTGCACATTTTACAGCTGTTCCTCCACATTATACAATGAAGTGTAAGAAGAACTACAGCAGACTTTGGATTTGCAAATTGAAAAGCAGCAAAACCATTGGCCAGTTAACAGTGCTTCATGCTTGGTTAGAAAATTTGCTAATTTAAACTAATTAGCCAAGTAAGTTTCACTTATCCCAGCCTTAAAGAAAGAATACTTAAAATACCACGTTCTTCCCTATGCCTATTTTAAGAACCTAAATATAGCCTAAACATTAAATACTTGTATATTCACATACTTGGCTGTTTAAGCTTTAGAGTAATCAACAGATAAAAGATTTGCAGAGCAGTTTTAAAAGTTGCAAACCCAAGTAGTTGTACATGGTCCATGCCCAAAGTATGTCATGGATTATCCTGTTTATTTGGATCTTATTTAAAGAACACCCTATTGTCTCAAAATCATTTAACTGTGCAGACAGCTGGCCTATTCAAACAACATGTTTTATTAGAATTCCTCTGTCCTCCCTCCTCCATTCTTTCAGATGGGTACAACCACATACTGTGCTTTGCCTTAAGCATGTAAGCTCTTCAAGGCAAGGACGATCCATAATTCAATGCAAGTAAAATAGCCAACACAATGGGATCCAGATAATGTTTGAAACTCCTAACATCTACTGTAGGACAATTTCCTAGCTTGGACTGGCCTGATTTTTTAAAAAAAAAATCCTTAGGAAGTTTTCTCCCAGGCTGGGAGGTTGGTTTAAAGTTTCCTGTAAAAAGAAATCAAGAGTTGCACATGTGTTTTAATTGTTTACATGATAATGTTATTTAAAATATCACTTCCCTTCGAAATCTCACACAAACCAAGATTCACATTTTACAGGGAATCCCACAAAGCAAATAAAAACCCTCCACACCTAAAGACACAACAGAACATGCAAAATTTCAAGCCCATCTCTTAATAAAACAGTACAAAGTACACATATTAACAGCTGGCTTTTTTATTTTTTATTAGATAAAGTTTACTCTTATTCTAACTTGGACAAGGGGGAAAAAGCAAATAATGCTTGAATGAAGGCACTGGACTTGGACTTATGGTTTGCATCAAGCTGGATATTCTATGTGGCAAAGCATGTCAAAAGGTGTGTGAAGATGTGAGAGCTTCTGTGAGCTGAGGAACCTGAAGAGACGTCTAGCATGAAAAACAGCATTGCTGTGCTTCTGTACACCACAGCAGATATTGAACCCCCAAAAAAGTGTTACAAGGGCTTTTACTATGCAAAGCAGATCACAAGTACAAAACTAACAACCAGCTATTCCCAGTATTGTTCAAAGACCAGCTTAAACCAGCAGGCTCTACAACAGCATGCTCCATCCCCCTCACCTTATTTACAAAAGAAAGGCTGCTTGCTATACCAATTACCTCTGTAAAACACAGCTAAGGTCTCTGAAGAACTTACCGTTGATTTCGAAAGGGAACAAGCTGCCACTTTTGTTCAGCTTCTCAGATGAGTACTGAAATTAATCAGAAAAAGAAGTTTTAACTGCATGAAAGAGCATACACCCCAAGGAAACGGCATGCAGCTTGCAGTTTCCCTCTATGTGCACCGAACATCATCTTTAACAGGACGGAGTTTTGCTGAGTGTCTTGAAGAAATTCCTGAACAGCTGATCTTTGTAAAAAAAAAAAAAACCTCTGGCATCGAACTATTTGCAATGTTTTCTGATATTGCCAAGTATCAAACTGTTTCAAGAGTTGCAACACGACCCCATGCGAATTAACTGCAAAATTAAGAGTGATAATTCACTCTTCATGAAAAAGCTTTGATCCAATTCTCAGTTCAGTTGAGAGGAAATTACAGTCTGACAATTGGGTTTCTATTTTCAATCTTAATGGTAAAAAGCAAAACACTTCATCTTAGAAACTGAGAGGAATAGCTCTATCTAAATTATACAAACTCTTAAGGGTCCTCAGAATGAACAATGCCCAAAACAGGCTCTGTTAGTATTCTACATTTTCTTAATCAGTGTAACAAAATGTTTTCTTATTCATTAAAGTACAAAAAAACATTAAAAAAAATTAAAAGTCTTTCCTATCCAAAAAACAACTTTTGCAGACTCAGTTTTTGAAATCACAGTTTATTGGTGATGGTTTGCTCCTCAGAAACAATGTAAAAGCCACGCTTAAAACAAAGTTTCTGTGTAAAGGGCCTCAGAATTTATGACTAAGCTTAGTTAGGATCATCTGCACAGTAAGCCAAGTCTGTGTGCAGAATATCTTCCACTTCAACTATTTTTTACCTAGAAAATATTACTACAAAGGCATTCTTAAGTAGTCTACGTTTTTCAGACAAAGAACAGAGCTTGCTATGCAGCCTGCTAAAGAGGAGTTACAAACAAATGGCTTAAACATTCATCAGAGCCCAAGGGACATCATTTATTCCCCCATCGCCACCTCAGGATGGAGAGGAAGATTGTTTTAAAAGAGAGCAACACACTTCATGTGAACATTGTTTTTTGTGTACAGCCAAAAAAGATCACATTGTACATACACTTCCTTTCCAGATACAAAGTCAATTTTTAAACAAACATCCTTGGGCTACAAAGCTTTTCTTTCTTGCTGTACAGCAACACAAAGAGTGCTAGTGACAACTTTATATCCTTGACCTCCACGTATAAGACACAAATGCTAAGCTACAGTAATATGCCCTTGGTGGTATTGTTTTAAGAGGAGGAAATAATGGAACTGATGAAAGGATAGGATAGCAATCACATTTTTAATCTTAATTTTTATCAACATCTGCATGGGAGACAAGCCATCTGATTTTTACTTTACACTTGCAGCTGCACATGCATTTTTAACTTCCTTTTAAAGAAGGCTACTTCAAGTAAACAGTGGAGCCCAAAGTTTGAATCTCCATCACGTTTGCAGTTAATTAGCCCTTTTCAAATCATCTGAAGTCTGCAACTCGACAGCAGGAGCAGCAGTCACTTTTACTAGCTTGCTTTCCGTAGCTGCAGTTGCCAGTTATGTTGCATACACACTCAAAAAGCTAAAGCTAATATTGATCGTTTACTTTAAACAGCTACTAAGGTAACACAGAACACAAGAGCACATTAAGATAACAGTAATAGTTACTTTTCAGCTGTCCCAGAGAAACAAATAAATTAGAGACTTAAAGATAAGGTTTTTCAGCACATTCCTCCCTCTCCAGTTTTCCCCAAATGAAAGGCAATGCCAATCTATTCAACTGTCC
Organism: Trogon surrucura; assembly: GCA_020746105.1. Lineage (NCBI taxonomy): Eukaryota > Metazoa > Chordata > Aves > Trogoniformes > Trogonidae > Trogon > Trogon surrucura. The sequence goes on along the minus strand of CM036620.1, from coordinate 73,898,534 downwards.
AACAGCTAAGAAAAACACATTTTTGCAACAATTCTATGTCAAAAAGTTTTAAACCTAATGTATCTTGAACCACTATGGAAAAGGGAAATAAGAATGACTTACTCATAACAATTAGGGGTGATTAAAAGACTCTTCACACAGGCAGATCTCACACTTTTAGAAAGAACAGAACCTCAAGGACAATTTCACATGGCAATTACTAGAATGCCACTTAGTTTTTACAAATAGTTTTCAACCAAATGAATTTTTAACCATTTTTTCACAAGTGCCTGCGTTAATTATCTGCACACTAATCATCCTAAAAGTCTTGTCCACCAGGTAGAGACTAAACTACTCCATCTCTGACAGCTGCAAAACACTGAAAACATTCTTCAAAGGGGGCACGGAAAAAGCAGGATCACATCCACGGTCTGTCTGTACTAAGAGAATGTTGGAGTTGTTCTCTGAACACAGACGGCAGCCTCGTCCACAGAGCTCTTTCCGATCAGCTTCTAGTGAAGCCCAGTGCAGACATACTACAATTGCAACTTCTTAAGTGACCATTTGACACAGAATCATGTCAGGTTACCAAAAAAAAAAAAAAGAGTGCCAATTCTTGGGAAATTCAGACCAAAATCCCTTGCTAAGAATGTCACATGTGACATCATATGCAGAGAAGGGACAGCAAGCTGCACCATTTCCAGGAAAACTCAAAGGCACTGAAGTAAGACTCTCCTTTACAATATGTACTTGACTTTCTATAACTGAAACTAAAAATACTTAAAAACTATTAGTGCATTTTAATGATGTCTGGAGGTTCAAACTTGGGTAGGCTATCAGGCTGTAAACTGTTTATAGGAGGGAGGATCTTTTTATCTATACAGCATATGACAGAAGTCCTTCTAGATATGGCTGCAAGAGGGCACTGAAGCAGTTCAGCAGCTCTCCTGTGCTATGTTCTACCCTCTCCCTTCATTCCCTTTGTGCTATGACCCACCTGAAGCTTCCTGAATGAAGAGCTTTTGCTACTACTCTCAAGAAGAGACTGCAATCGCTAAGAACATTGTTAGGGAAGTCTGCTACCCTCTGTGTGATGGAAACCTTTCTTAGCATAAAGCCAAATGATTCAACAAGGTCATTTTCCTGAAAAGGAAACTTGGGAGGTCACACATGTCCATCTTCTAACTACTGCTTTTTGAACAGATATCACACCCGTCAAGATCCAACGCTTCTTGAGAAGCTTTTTTAGGGGGGGGTGCCAACATACTTTAAGATTGAGACACACAAACCTCATTTCACTTAAAGTTGGAATTGTTTTCTTCATGCAAGAAAGTGGACATATTTTGAAGTGTTCAAAAGCAGAACCTCTCGTGCATTTGGAGAGACTACGCTCAAAAGGCACTGAATTGCATGGTAGCACATTGAGGACAGTGCTGCAAGTTTCATTTGGTTTATTGAGTCTTAGCAGCTGCTCTTTTGTTAAAATATTCAGACAGGACACCTAGTCTTGAACTGAGTAAATGGAAGAGGCACACAAGTGAGACTGACAATGAACTGTAACTTACATCACTAATTTAAAGTGTTCTCTGCTAGCAAAAACAACTGCAACAAAAATAATTCTGGCTGCTCTTCTACATATGCTCTAATTTACTACATTAAGAATTTCACAGTACTATTCCCCTCACTATACTCAAGACTTCTTGATCTTCATAATCTTAAAATGAATTTCCTTAATTTCAAGGCATTTTCTCCAGTTGCCAGTTCCACCAATTCATCAGCATTCTTCCCAGATCACAGGAAAGCCAGCATTTATTACCAAAGTACTAATTTCACCACTACCATACAAATGTGACTCTTTATTGCCTGAATAGGCCATGCCAGATCTCTCTCTCTACAAAATATCCTCCAAATATGACTAGATAGCAAGTAGTGAAGAGAAGCATTTGACCTTTTTGCAGAATGCGAAGAGATCGCTTTTTAGACTTGGCCCTCAAGTGTTTTGGCTAGAGGGTCTCCAACCAGGGAAGTCAGCCCCATTTTAAGTTTTTCAACACAAGTCAGCTTCATAAAAACTAAAAATAATAATAAAAAACCACATGAACAGAAAGGCTTCACAGCAGAGCTGCTTCCTTCTGCAAACGCTTGTCTGGAGATGCTCACATTTCCTTCCTTAATACCACGCCTTGAAGTCTTGCATCTCACACAGTGTTGCTTCACAAACCAATACTAGTTTCTATACAAATACCAAAAAAAGCACAAGCATAGCCAGAACATACAGAAAACTCAAGACTCTTGAGATTGAAGAGATTTCTTTATGTTCAGAGAAAGACCATCTATTTGATTAAATGATGCTGTCAACTCATGAAAGCCATAACACACCTGCAGAACAACTCACTGCTGAGAGTATCCCTCCTGGGCTGACTACATCTCGAGATCAGAGCCTGAGACAACCCTCCTGCTTCTACAGCAGGAAGCCCAACCATTTGTGGGTGGGTGGTTTTGTTATTTTGGTTTCTCCCCCTGCCCCACAAGAAGGTATATGCAGCACAAGACCGTACAACATCACTGAGCATGCACTGGCCAAACAAGTGCTTGAAAACTGGCATGTTAGGCAGAGCAGTAGAAGAAGCTACAGCCAATGTTTTACAACATAATCAGGCAACAGGTAAAGAAAGGTACTGGTTCATCAGACAGCTTGCACAAATGAAAAAGCATACTGTGTCCCATACATTTCGCCTTTATGTTCAGCTTGGCTAGTTGGAAGGTAAATAACTTTGAAAGAGCTATTCTTTCTTTTATAATCCTCATTTATGAGCTATATTATAGAATGGTTTGTCCCCAACTATTTTACCTACTTCTCTTGTGCCAAGACAAGCACTTGTGTAGACGCACTGGGAAAGAGATCATGAACTGCTAAGGGTTAACGTTAACCCCAGAAAGAAAGGTTAGTCTTAATCCTCCATCAGCTCACAAGGTGATTCACCACACGGTCCCACAGAACTCTGTGCCAGCACAAGTAATGAAAGGTCCAGGAAAGGCCATTTCAGAACTTCTCCAAATTGCTGTTACTATTAGAAGCCACAGCATTAACCTGAACTTCTTAAAAGTCTAAATGTGCTAGAGCTGATTCAAGACTCCCACTATAGCAGTCCTTTTCCCTTATTAAAATTTAGCAGTTTTATTTTTCTACTAGTAAAGACAAGTGTACTTTTCATCATTTTAGGTTCACATTTTGGTAAAGAAGCCATCATTTGCTCCCATGAATCCTTTTTAGCAGGGAACAACCTAATTGCACACTTTTATTCACACTTGCTTCTCCATTTCCACACCTGACTTGGACTTCCACGCTTTTTCAAGCTGCCATCGTGTACAAAGAGAATCTGTTCCTGGCCTCAGAACCCTTTTTGCTCAAGAAGTAAAGCATCTACAAAACCAGTTACTTGACAGATTAAAGAACAAAAGCAGGAGAAAGGGGAGGACAAAACCACTGATGAGACAACATCTGCCATTTTCCACCCTATTCCTCTTCACGCTAAGTACAGAGAAGAATTAAAAATAACCAACCTGTAACACCTTACAGCATGACAACACACTCCTTTTAGACTCCACACATGGTACAATCTGTAATACATCCTTCTCTGCTCCTACAAGTCTCCAGTCCAAATGCTACAGTGACTATCAGTAAAAGGACATCTCAGTTTCCAGACTTGAGTGCTTCAAAAAGTGGAATTAGAAGCTGCCATGACAAGTTGGGAGGCAAGGACTGCTACTGGTTACAGGTCATCCTTGGTCACACCCAGGCCCAGAGTTTAGTTACAAGTATGAGTCTGCAGTTCAAGAATACAGCAAATTCACCTACAAATTACATCTCTTGAGTGCTTCATCCGGCTAGCCAAAACAAATGAAAGCTAAGTAAGCACTTTAAGATAGTTCACATTATTCCAAGGCCGTATATCTGCCTTTCAAGAACAGCACATATTTAAGGTGAAGACAGTAAAAACAAGTTACCAGATTTTCACAAGAATTTTAAATGGACCCATTACAGTTTTAAAAATAAAACTGTTTGATTAACATTGACTATTAGACATCCTTAGTGGACAAAGTATCAGACAAAGGGTCAAGCATTTCACACATGCACGAGAATTGCAGGTGCTTGTGCACAAACTCCACTGCATTGAGGATGTGCTTCGCAGCTCATCTGGATTTGGGAAATAAGTAAGAAAGCCATTCAGCTGAGTCACACGGAGGCAGAACTTTACTGTTAAAGTAACTGAACATGCTTTGGGTTCAATGCTTGCACTATTTATTATTTTTTAAAAGTAACAGAACTAGATTTGAACAACACTCGAACATTTAGACAAAATAAACTTGTGTGTCTCATAGACATCTTAAATTCTGACCTGTAGAAGGGTGCCATTGCAACTGAAGTCAATGAAACAAGGCTAGGGCATTACATGAAGAATACAGTCTCAGGGCTCTCAGGTGGGCACCCAAAATTGACAGTTTATTTTGCATTACTCACTCTGGAGTAGATAGATAATATCTGATTTCACAAGCGAGATTCCACAGGAATAGTCTTAGTGTCTACAGAGCATGTCTGAATCACACCACAGACCCACAGATTAAACCAGCAGAAAATAAACCAAATATTACAAAACTTTTCAAAGCAACAGGCACTTGACACACTGATCTAACAGCATCAACAACAGCCTGGCAGTCAGTAACCTGCCTTTCAGTTCAATTGTATTTACCCGATAACCTGTTCTCTCCTCCTGCCTAGTGCCGAGAGTTACCTACATGGTGGTCACTGATTTTTGGAAGTAAATACTGTTGTCAGATACCAAGCACCTGGCTGTATGAAGTGAAGAAAACTTGCCCACATACCAGTACTTGTGGTTTTTCTCAGGGAAAAGGGAAGCCTGAGAAGCTTTCGTAATTCTTTTCAGCCATTAGAACACTTCATTTTGTTAAGAGGACAGGCTTTTCACTAATTTTTTAAAATGAATATGGAAGGTTAAAGAGATCATTAAAATACAAAAGCATCACTCTGCAAGGTGAGAGCTGTAACAAGAAAAAGTGAAACAGCTTCTTACAACTCCTACCTTGCAAATCAGCCCTAACTTAAACAGCTACATACTGGCTGATCTACATTCCTGACTTGTTCCACAGTTTTAAGTTACTATTAATCTACTTTGCACTTCACATTTATTACATGTTATTTTGGTAGATCCTTACCAGATTAATATTGTACGTTTTACACGTCAGATCATCCAAGCTCTGGTTCTGCAGCTTTTCTGTTATTAGTGTTACCATGGTAGTCGTTCCTTTTCCACTGCTCTCACAGAAGTGTTGGAGGCTCTTCGGTCTCTCGTTTCAATACTCATGAGCCATTTCTTTTTCGGTTTCAAGTCTTGAGATTTACACGTCCATCTTATTGCCAAAGTTTATTTCCAAATGCTGTCAGTGTATCATGTCTGATTTTTCTGTAAAATTGGAGCAGAAAACGGGAAAAAAGTCAGAAAAAAATTCCTGTGTGCATCAAAATTAGTGTTAGAATAATAGGAGTCATGTTTGGACCGTTCATTCATACAACTATGCCACTCTGTAACCAATGCTACTGCCTGGCATTTCAGATTACACATCTCTATCCATTAAAGAATACTCAGTAGGAGTTTTCATTGATTACAACTTCAGAAGGGAGATGAGACTCACACATAGTAAAGATCACAATATTTTTTGACCATTTCCTACTACTAAGGTGATTCTACCTATATCCAGAGCAGAAGACTTAAGCTTTCCCACACAAATTACTACCGAAGTCTTAGCCAAGAATCCCAGAACACTGCACACAGGATGCAGCTACATGCAGATTTACCATTTCAAGATATTTTACCACATTGTTTCGTCACTAAACCCTTCTTAAAGAGCAGAAACATGGGTAGTACAAATGCTACATCCATTTTCCAAACCCTCAGCTACTTTTAACATATTCCCTGCATTTCTTTTTTTAAAGGTTATATAATTGCTACTTGTCAGCAAACACCAGATCTTAAACTTGTAAGCAGGACAGATTACCATACACGTAAAAGCATCACTGACAAAAGCTTAGATATCTTTATTCTGTGAGCAGTCACTGAAATGAAAAGCACTATGTTCACTGGCTGCCTCCTTCTCTCCTAAGCATCCTCCACATAACTTCTTCCCCCTCCTCTCTTCCCTCACCATCAGGAACCCCTAACTGCTGCGACAGCTTTCCTCACTCTCTTCCAAAAGTCTTTATTAGCTGGTTATTTTTGTCACAGCAAATGGGCCTCTGTACTTTCCTCAACTCCACCTCATTCTTCTAGTTCTCAAGAAGAATCAGAACAAAACCACAGGACTTCAGTTTCTTCATTTCCTCTCCTCCATCATTAAGTCTTTCAGGCTCACCACAGTTTTCAAATTCAGTTTTCAGATCAAGCTCTACTTAAGGATTATTTGCAATTTCTTCACAGTACCTTCAACAAACTCTTCTTCCCATAACTTTGCCTTCCTGTGTTAATAAAAACATCTTTCCTCAACTCATGCTGATGATCGATTGGTGACATGCATTAACCATTCTTGCTTATTATGACTTAAGTTGGTCAAGCATATTTAGTGACTATTTATGGAATAAAAAGAAAAAGAATTTAAGAGATCCACACACAGGTATTTCCAAATTTAAACAACGCAATGTGAGCCTTGAGGAAGGAACACTGATGCTGCTAAGACCAGAAGTTTACTTCTGTTTGCTAGGTTTTAAAGTCGAGAGTAAAAAAGATAAAGAATAGCAGAAAATAATTTTAAATTAACCGTCCCATAAAACGTTGCTTCTTCTCCACACTGCTACGTATCTGCTGTTTAAATAACCAGTAGTAGCAAGAAAAAAAAGCCACTTGAGTCCATGACCCAAGTTAAACCCATTTAGAACTATGAGATTAATAGTATTAATGTTAGATTATCTTTTAAACCTGTTGCCTTTGAGTACATCCTCAAACATTTTCATATGGTAACCATTCACTATTTCACCTTCACAGAAGTCTGCTATGTAAGTGTCCCTTAGCCTGACAGCCACAGCCATAATTTCAGTCCATCTTTTGGCCTCATTCTCACATCTGCTTTTATTTGCTGTACGACAGGACACTTACAAGTGCTCCTCAACCACAAATGATGGTGCCTAGCTGTTTGGACATTCCACCAGCTGGTTTTTACTGAACGTGCCCTATCTTTCAGGAAAGCACCTAACACCTTGAAATATTTATTCCATCTTGTTCTGAAATTACACCAGGTCAAATATCAAAAGCGCTCAGGTTCATACTCTCACTGGTACCCTTTTCAATGTGAGCATCTGCTGAAGCAAGAGGCTGTTCATAAAGTGCTCTGCAAGCTTCAGGGCAAGTGGGTGAACAGAGCATTACTTAGAGTAGCACAACCAAACACTGTAATGTCCCTTTTAAAGCTCACGAAGTTTAAGCTGGTTCTAGAAACCCACCATAGGAGTCAAAAGAAAGGTTGACTGGGGGGTCAGAAATTGTCCCTACACAGACTGAAACATACTGAGGCTGAGGAGCTTAGTAACTGGCACAAAGACTTTCAGATTCATTTTAAGGATTAAGATTTCCACAACTAAGAGGCTACTGCTAAGAACCAGCTGAAAAGTTCATCAGGTGTTTAATGACCTTTCTGTCTGGAAAGGCTGTATAAGAATTAGCGGTTTTTTCCCTCAAGGAAAAAAAGCAAATCCAACAAAACTCCCAAAGACAGGGGAGGAACAAGGTTTGGATCTGTAATCAGTTAACTATATAATGTAGTTATATTTTGCTTAGTTATTCTAGTCTTCAAATGTTTCACTGAAATTTTAAGCCAGCATAATACAAGCTAGAGTAATGAGAGAACAGACAGAAAGATATTAATCTTTAGGCAATGAACCAATATGTTCAGTTGCATGAAAGGATAAAGAGGAGGCAAATGAAATCACAGAAGCTGAACCATACACTCAGCCACATTCTGAAATACAAGCAGCTACCGAAAGTAATACTTGAGAGATGCAACCATACAGGCCCTTTCTGACAGCATGAAACACAATCTGTCCCGAAACACAAAATGGAAATTCCAAGAAGTTTAGCATTTTAGCAACTCTCACTTAAGAATACCGATTTTAAAATCAGACATGCGCAACTGAAAAAATATACATACTTAAATAATCTAAGGGCCACACGGGACACGGGTGAAAAAGGGGTGTTAGCCACACACTTTTACATATCAACCTCCCAGTTTCTACTGCTCCCTTCTATCAGCAAATCCCATTTCTCAATACCAAGAGAAGGAGATTTAGTCCAGGGCAGAAGCATGCTTTATAAGCAAATTCCCTCCTCAGCCTCCCTTAATGTGCTTTCTCCTGTGTTATGTACCAATCACACCCAGAAGTAACCCACTCAAGCAAAGCGAGAAGGCGCACTGCGGCCACCACCAGATGTTCAGGACGGCCACTACACTAAAGCTGCTCCAAAGCAAGTCACCAGGCTGGACATCAGTACTAACTGTTTTACACCACAAAACTCTTCCTATTGGGCAGTCCTTCTTCCTAATGATGAGATAATGAATATTTTAGTGGAAAAAAAACCACATTACCACCACCTCTCCAGGAGAGCTGTTCTAGGCTGGGGTTTGATCTACTTCAGCAGCCAGAGCTGCCAACACATTTTCTTCTCTATCTGCTGCCCACAGCAGTATGCCCAGACAAGTGCTTTTGCTACCACACTGAGAACTATATCAAGGAATTTTTATAGTTAAACCAAAACAGTTCCTTTTGTTTCAGGTAAAGGTTGTTTTTCATCTGGATCAGTTCTCCAGTCAGGTTTGCCAAAAACTGAACACAATGGTTGTGTGGGTGCACACACTCAACATGGCATGCTGACGTTGCTTATCAAGGTACTTGCCCAACTATAGCATCAGGAAAATAAAGAAAAAGAAAAAAGCCAGACAAAAAAAGCTAGTTGACATTAGCATTTCCCACACTGAACCAGGCAGATTCCCCTATCATTAGGAATTGGATGTCTCCTTCCAAAGCATGGCTTGGACAATTCATACTCCTTTGACTAATCAAACTTACCAGCCCAAAGTGATCTGAAATTGTCCCTGCAGACTCAGAACCTTCACTCAAAGTGACTCAAGTCCTGGTTCGCTCTAGACGAGCTACTTAGAGTCTACCAGGAATTGCTTCCCTCATCTTTGCTAAATAATACTGGCTGTTAGAAGACAAGAGATTACAAGTCACTCCAGCTTCACTACGCTGTTGTCACTTTAAAACTTCATCAATATATATATTCACAAGCTTTTCATCCTCAGTATCTCCTAGAAGGAAGTTCCTTACACTACAGAAAACTCCTCATGGTATTTTCATATTTTAGGGGTTTTGTTTGTTTGTTTCTAGATCCTCTGCTGTGATACACACTGAATGTACCCACAGATATAGTGAGATACCTGTTTTACGCAGTTTTTCCACCATACTGGTTATAGGCAGCAAACACGTGTTCAGCCTTTCCTTATCAGGCCCTTTACACTTACCAGCCTGAATCCCTCTCGAACTGCTCAGCACTTCAAACTAATTGGATTTTCAGTAACAGGAACCATTTGACCATCCTTGTTAGGGCAATGTGGATCCTGCTGAATTTGCATTTCTTCAGCTGCCTCTTGGCATAGATCTTAGCACAATCAAGTTCTGCCTACCACTGTGAGTACATCTTGTAAGTTTACCCCTAAGATACACACCTTTGCTGTCACCAAGTCTCTACAGGCAGCAGCTGAGACAGGCATGCAAGTTCAAACACTAAAATCCTCCAAACCTTGAGGTAACAATGATAATAATACTAGCAGTCCTTGGAGCTCCAAGCTGGATGAAGTCCTACAAGATTGTGGCCATCTTTCCCTTAGCACACCATCTTTTATGTAGCCTGATTAGGTAGAAGAGCAAGAAAGCCGAGCCATCCAAGATAAATATGTACAACAAAAGATGTTAGACAAGTCTCTGTCCTCAGAGAGACTTATCTTAGAGGTGAGAGGTGGAGGGGAAAGAAGCTATTTCTATTGCTGAAAGGCAGACTAATGAAAAGGAATAAAATAAATGAAATATAGAAATCTAACTCCAAACACAAGCCAAAGCTAACATTGCTCACACTCAGACAATGAGGTGTGATGGAATCAGCATCACCATTATCTCTGATTTAAAGTTCTGTTCTATGCCACATTCTGAAGTCTAAGAGTAAAGATTTATGATACTCTCTCTATAGTACTACTAAAGGAGAGGTTTTATTTCCTTAGAAGTTTAGCTACAAGTAGTAATGACTTGAAAAATCTCTGCCAAAATTAGGAGTGGAGACAGAAGAAAAGAAGTGCTCGTGTCACGAATTCTGTATCTTCTCAGTGACGCCACTGCAGCCTTTTTTTGGGAAGATTACTAAAAATATGGATTACCCAGCCTCACAGACAATTTAAGGATGTCAGAGGCTCATCCAATTTGACAACCTACTTTCAAAGAGATGAAGAGTCCTGATGAAGAACATAAAGTCAATTCAAAAAAATCTCTTCTCGGCTCTATGAAAGTAAGGCAGCCAGACTCATTTCCAACCTACTCCTCCTCCTCTGCATCCTGCAGGACAAAATGTTCCAGCAACAGCTCATCTCACTGGGAAAAATTTACATTTGTTTAAAACACTTCTAACAATTTCTTCTCTGTCTCTGGAAGTTCCATCTCAGATAAAGAAGATCACAAGTTTTCAGATGACTTCCCCATAACACCAATATAGGTTTCTCTTGACGATTGCATTTTCATTTTTTCAGCCTACAGGACTAAAATTACCCAGTGAGAACACAGAAGGTTTTTCTCTCTTTCCTGTTCCTTCACATTATTTCTTACCTTTTGCTCAGAGAGCTACAGGGAACCCTTATTACTAGCAATCCCATAAAGGCATACTTAGCCAGCTCCCAGCAGAAGAAAAGGATTAGCTGGAGTCAAAATTCCAATTCGGATAAGCAGGTCCTTTAAAACATTATCTCTGCTTCAGCAAGCCAAAGCAGCTAATCACCCCGGCAGTACTAACTCCAGATCTAGATTTTGCTACTAGACTCCAGATGAAAGATGTGATTTTTTGCCTCCTGGCACTTTACACTGTATCCAAGAATCATTTCAAAATTGAAACATCACAAAGCTGATCAAGTTTTAACAGAGCATTGTCTGTCTCATCCTAGTTATGCTTGAAGCAAGACTTAGTTGGAAGACCAGCTTTTTAGGAACTGCTAAACCAATACTTTATGCCATTTGGAAAAAAAAAGCTACATAACATCTAGTTTCTCGCAATCCAAAATCTCAGCTCCTAAATAGAAAGGGAACTTCTGCTCCTAACACTACACATTATTTACCACAGTGCTAAGAAGTTCACAGGGAGGCTAAGCATTCCCTGCAACAGAAGTCTATTACTAACAAAACTTTTAGCTCAGAAAGGTTCTTGATGGGAGGCAATTAAAGAAAATTGTTTCGACTCTATCCTTTTCAGCACTAATGTGCAGAGTGGTTATTCTGCAATTTTCCAAAATTCCACATCAAGAAAAAAAAAATTAAGTCAGATTTTTAACTAGAAAGTTTCCTGCACCTATAGAAAAATCCATCAGTGTTTGGAGGGACAAGTACCAGAGGGGGACACATCTCAGTTCCCAGTATACTACAGCTTAAGGTTCCTCTCAATGAACAATTAACTATCATCCAATTATTTTCTGATGTTCTTTATAAAACACTTAAAAAGTTTATTAGAAACAACTGTTTCTCACCAAAAGGGACAAAGAAAAAGCAGAGTCTATAACCCTCATTTGTATTCTGTAGAAATCGTTTCAAAACCATCTAGCAAATCCTCTTTAAATAGCTGTTCCTCTACCCGAGAAGTTCAGATGTGACAAAATAAGGTAAGGATCAACAACACTCTCTGCAAGTGCAAGAACTAGAAATGAAGCCAAAGAAGTTATTTCCAACATTTGCAATTCAGAGTTTCTTTTAAAGACTAAAGAGATACTTCTTGAGCTACAGAATCTCTTAGCTTTCTCCATGCAGTGCTTTCATAAGCCAGTTTTTATTAGAAGGAAACCTCAATATTATGAGGTGTTCAAGCCTGGATTAAGGTTGCCACAACTTCAGTACAAAACTGAAAAAAAAAGGACAAGAAAAACAAGCCGTAAGGCATCATGGCCAGTGAAGTCAAGTTTCTCAGATATTCCACAGGCTCAGGAAGCACAAGCAGTATCAAGAGCTCAAAACCATCTGCTGAAGAACATCCCTCACTCACTGTGCAAGACAAGACTGTATCACACCATTCTATGGTTGAAATACTAGGATTTGGGTTGTTATTGCCTCCAGAGATAAATGAGAAGTACTAAATTCACTTGCTTCAGATGTTGAATATCACTATGGAGCCCAGAAATTCAGTTTTGATCCTAAAGCATCATCATTTTAACACCAACTGGTCACTGAGGCAGAGGTGGTAAAATACAAACCATTATTAAAATAAGTCTGCATCCCACACACTCATTTCCTCTCCATCTCCACACTTCAGATGCAAGAGCTTGCATGAGAAGGAAGCAAAGCCTCAACCATCACACACAGCCTTTGGGCTCCGTTCTACTTAAAAGGCAACACATTCCAGCAAAGAGAACAAGTAGTACTCAGTTTTATCAATTAAAAAAACAGACCTTCTTTGAAGCTTCCCATGTGAGATGGAGAAAACCTGCAAGCAGAAGCACCAGAAGTAAACTAAAGACAACATCCTGGCTTAAGACATTGGTTTCCAGTTGGCAGAATTCACAGCCAGATGGTGTGCTGCAAAGAGGTTAAAGGTAAACTCTGGTGCATGGATTTCTCATTCTTCACATGCAGAATTCATCCAGCTTGACTTAGAAACACATACAAAATAAAGAGCTAAAATTGTGTAGTGAAACTTAAATTAGAAAAGGGAACATTTCACTCTTACATGAGGAACTGTTGTCTGTAATAGATATACTACCCTGATTTCTCAAGTTACTATCAGGTGGTTTGAATTTGTTTTTAAACCAGAATGAAGGTTGCCCTTCCAGAAAGGCAAAGGAAAGATAAAGATAGGGAATGTTAAACCTTTGTCACAGGTTATAAAGTATATTTCTCAAATGGTGGTGAAGTAAACTCAAGAGACTTTTTCCAGATCATACCTAATTAAAGCAGAGACTGTATCACCACTGAAAACTAGGGCTGAGAACTCAACCCAGCCCAAGGTTAAAGCATTTGTTATTGCCAGCTCCTATCAGTAAGAAGTCTCATCAGCATCCTAAGTTTAAACTTGTCTTCCAGACCTGAGGAAGACCAGACTTGAAGGCCTAACATTCAAAGCAGAGACAAGTCACTCCGCATCGTGTAAAGTATCTTTGTCAGGACAACAGATGAGCCACGCCTTGTGTCTGAACCCATATGAACACGCTTTTCCAAGATGCTTTTGTTACTTACACTCTCTTTCCTAAAACAATCTACCACTATTTAAACGACAGCCAAGGATTTCATTAATTTTTCTGAAAGACACTTACATCTGCTGTGTTTGGAGTTCCACTTGAATTAACCATCAGCACTGGCCCACGACCAAGGCAACGTGTGATTTGGACTCCGTTTTCTCCTTTTCAGCATTACTGCAGAAAGCACAAGGCTATGATGCAGCGTTGAGGAACATGAAGTCTCGTCTACTGACGCTTTTATACATGAAACCAAGCTCTTTGCTTCTGCCATAATTACGCATTAACTGTGCTAACAGTCATTACTTCAAGAATATGCCAGCTCACACAGAATTACTGCCTGCTAAGTAGTTCAAAACCAAACCTGGTGGGCAATGACAACTTCAGAGTATTACAGTAACTTTCAGTCTATGATATTGCTGAAAGCTTGGAGCTCAGGTCCTACACAAATTATTTCCAACTCCACACAATGTTTTTTTATAAATATCCTATTTAATACCAATATTAGTATTGGTATTGGTATTTAGTCTACAAAAGCTACAGTAAAATACAAAACTCAGACCCATAAATAATAATTTCTACAGAGAATATCAGTGTTTGAAGAAATATACATAACACCAGCCTAAGCCTACCACACTCGTACTAAAGCAAGTGATCCAGATTATACAAGACACCCAAGATTTCATTCTGCTTTAAAGCTTTTAAACAGAGACTGCATAGATGAAGATTAACTGGTCCTACTACTTGCTTCACTCCACTAGTTAGAGAAGTCAGGGGAAAACAAAGATAAGCAAGTATCATCTACTTTCTCATAGTGTTTGCCTTTAAAAAGAGTCAAACAGGCACATATATAAGTTTTAAAAATACTCAGGCCTAAAAAACATGTAGCACTGACCTTTAACTTGCAAGCAGTGACAATGACAATTACTCCACCCAACATCCTGCAATAATGTCAGTAATGAAGTACTGCTCCATTACCAACCCCTGTGGGCTTGTAGCTCAGGGATTATACAAATCTCTTCCACACATCCTGCTCCTAAAACACACACAGCTAATAAACCTCCTCTCACTGCCTTCAGGTTCATTCTCAAGAGGTTCAGACATCTGGTTGGCTTGTTTAAAAATAAAAAGCCCACAAGTAGGTTTGTTTTTATGATCCCAAGTGTGAAATGTTCTTGCTGGAGGCCTCAGGCCAGGTGAAAACCACTTGTGTTAAGATGCTACTTCATGGCATTTCAGGGATCTAACGAGCTATATAATCTGCACCCAGGGAAGTTTCCCTAACATTAGCTTGCATATAACTATGGAAATTGAAAACAAGGAACCTATGGCAGTCCAAATATTTTTCAGTAAATAGTACAGCTGGTGAACTGCAGAAACTGCTAAATTTAGAACTCAATTGCTTAACAGTATTCTGTAAATATCCATACATCTCAGTGCTTACAGTAACACAAAATACACTTCCTCTGAGCCTTACTGTCCTACTTCTTCATACTATGGGTTGTATTTTCCTCTCATGACAAAGGACTATGCCCGGTTTAGTGGTGTAAGAAAAGTTTCAGTCTGCCTCAGAATTATAACTCTCCAGAAGATCACCGTGCAACTGAATGAGCACATGTATATCTGCATATCCTTATTTTAGCAGTTTATGACAAACACACAGTTTACAAAAGTCTAAAGAAAAGAAGGCAAATTACAGGAAGAGCTCTCTGAGACTAAAGTTCTACACAGGCTCGCATACGGTAGTTAAAGCTTTCTGCTGTGTTATTTATCTTGAAAGAGCACAGAAATGCATTGAACAGATACGATATATGGTGCAGAACAGACAACTTAGCTCCCTCTCACAGCCCAAACTTGTTCTTAATCATGGCTGACCATCTGCAATTTGTTGCTCAAGAAACCTGAATTCATCTGGCAGAGGACACCACCTCACCAGGCAGCACACTAAAAGACCTCAAGTTTTACAACACCCATCTAGTTACATAACCCCTTAGAATTCACAGAAAAGCCCCAGTACCACACAGCTTTCCAGCAGCAAGAATTTTCTTTAACATAAAGGTCTCGGATATCACAATACAAATACCACGACTGAATGCTACTTTGACAATTTGTTGTTGCTCCTTACTCTGCTAAGATACAGTTCACATCAACTTTATTGGTTTCCAGTTTCTGGTTTGCACATGCTGCAAGTTTTCGAATGCTGAAATTTCTGCGATCTGCGCTACTGCTCCACTACATGCAAACCCACAGTCACAGTCCAAAAACGCTCCAAGCACGAGCAGACCACAAATTAAAGTCCATTAAAATAACTGAGTGAAATGCAAAGACAAGAGCAGTACATCTGTCAATACTGCATGTGCTGAAGCATTCAATGCAGATATTACTTGAAGCAGGGGCTTCCCTCTTGCCAAACTTAAAGTACTTCAGTAAAAATCAGTTCAGTTGAGTTGCGCAGCTCTTAGTAGCTCGCTTGGGCCATTCCAAAAGCAAGACAACTACCTTCTCTGGCTACGAATGAACAGCTGGATTCAGGAAACGCTGTGCTAGAGGTCAAGACACAAAAAAAGGTGTACACAGTTGCAGTAAATATTCAAAAAGAGCATTTGTAGCAATGACATGAACTAAGAGAAATCTCACAAGATGAGGTTACAACATGTAAAAAGACATTTATGTTAAGTCAGAAGAGAACAAAAAAAAAGTGAACTCTAGCTACATCAGTGTGATGTGTCTGTTTTCTTCAATACTGAAAGACCACGCTCTGCTTGATGGAAAAACTCAGTATTTTCACTGTGTAGTACCTCAACATTTTCAAATGTTTATTTGTCATTAATTCTACAAACAAGTTGTGTAGAAAGACTCATTTGACAAAAAGTGGATTCACTGAAGTCTAGGACTCCAGATCATGAAGTTCACTCACACAGCACAGCCTACGAAGCCTTAAAGCAAAACCATGACCTCTGGAACAGGAATCGAACAGGCACAAGGTGCCGATCAGTGGTCAGTGCACTAGTATCATGGACCACACTTCAGTTAGCATAGGGCAGAATAACACTTTTATAGGAGCACAGAAATGTCAGGTAAAAAATGAAAGCTGAGGAAGGGGAAGAGCCTTTAGTTTTAACCTTCACCGATTAGGAAAAAAATCTAGTAGGTGTAAATGATGGCAGCATTGTCAGATGTGACCAGCAAGTCAAAGCACGTACCATCTGCAGACAAAACCAGTGCATGAGAGGAGAAGACCATGAGTGTCTGGAAGGGAAATCTGTGTCCTCCCACCTGGGCAATTACCTTTACAGATGACTGCATTCTGACAAGATCAGCTTCTGGTAGCCAAGTTGAAGGACAAACCAGTAAAGATTTCTCTGATAAAGTCAACAGTGAGAGAGAGAGATGCAAGCACGTCCTTCTCAATCTTTCAAATGATCTTTCAGTACTGATAACAAGTGTGCTTTATCTAAGCACACGTTAAAATAAACCTCTGAAATTACATCTGGGTTTCTGGCAAAGGTTAAAGCATACTGTAGTCTGCATAAAGCAGCAACATCTTTTCTGCTGAAGATCTGAAACATCAAACCACTGCGTATGGGGAAGTCACTGCCTGAGCACCTGGACCCAAGAAGTACCAAAGTGACAAACAAGCTTCTGACAGCTGCAGCCTTTTCTGCAGGTGCAAGAGGCATTCACTTCATTTCAGTTTGGCTCAGTTTAACACTTAGTTCAATAACTAGTTCAGAATTTAGAAGCTGTGATTTTATTTTAAGACATTACACAAATAAGTTTAAAGGCCCTTTTTTTCCTAACAAAAATAAGCAAAACTCTATTAAAATACAAAAAGGCATTAACGACACAAGGTCCACTCAATTCACATTTCACCATCCACCAATGCCTTTAACTCTCCAACACTGCTTTACTTTTTTGGCAACACGTGGGTTAAAAGTGATCACTGAAGTAATCTCAGCTAATAAACATTCAACATTTTTAAAGAATAAGAATTGCAAACCTCTGCTCAACTTAAGACTGCAGCATGATTTCAATGGATAGACGTCTGTCTCCTTCCAGCACAGAATGGAAAGAATGGTTAGAAGATTAATTATTTCAGCTTGTAGCCAACCTCATCAGAACTTTAACTACACATATCTGGGTGATGAGAATAAACTGCTTACATATGCAGGGACTATAAACAGGGCAATGACCAGAGCAAGACTAAAGAAATGACTGGAAGGTAGAGATGCAAAGTAGTTTGAAAGTTTACAGAGAGAGATGCTGGAGAAGCAACAATGAAGAGCATTTAAAGATTGCATAAACAATCCCAGAGACAGGGCTAAAAGAAACTCATTTCTAATAAAGTGTAAGGTTCATCATGTGAACCAAGTTGGGCAGGGGAGATTTATCATGAGAGCCAGGATTTCAAAGAGAAAAGTTGCACTCCTAGAGACATCAATACTTCTAATATCAATTCAAGAAAAGTATCCTGAAGAAAAGTTAATTCTGAGTAGTAAGGTTCATTCTTCAACACCCAGTAGCTTGTGATGCAAAAGCAATTTCATCTGAAGAACAGAGAGCTTAAAACAATCCTAAGTGCAGATGACTTCAGAGTCACTCTATGAGAGCTGGAACTATTTGCAAGGTACCAGATTTAGGCTGTTACGGAATATATTTGAGTACAGACAGGAACAGGCCACACTTCCTTAGAAAAAAGTTTTAGACATCAGTTTCTGCAGCTAGGCCTGCCTTCATTCCCTGTCTGTCTGCAGAAAAAGGTCAAAATGTGCCTGGATTCCAATTCCCCACATTCCAGTAGTGTCTCGGGAGGGATGGAACCTTCTGTGAGCACTAAAAGGCAACAAGGAGTTAAGCAGCACCCACCAGGTTCACTTTGACATCAGAGTAACAGGGTTTACAGATGAAAGTGAATCTATTCAGGTCATACATCTCGGTTTAAAGACTTCTTATGCTGGAAGGTAAGCAAAGGCTGTACCAGCAAATGCAATACTTGGTGGATAACCACACCCAGAGAGCAGTTATCAGTCATGCATGGGGAGAACACATCAAACAGGAACCCAGCTCAGTTCACCAGTTTCCCATCATCTGTTGCTGGCAGAGAAGGCTTGTTACAAGCAGCAGAAAGGCAGGAAGAACTGCAAGGCAGCATTGAAATACTGCGTAACTGACAAATTAAAAAACTGTTCAGCAAGAAATAGACTACAATTCAGTTATGAAAGGTACACTCAGGCAGGATGAACTGAGCAAACAGGAAGGCGAGGTCTTCAGAAGAAAGCTGTGGGCTAGCTTGGATCAACAAGCTGACCTTAAAAGAAGTGTTAAGCTGTTGAAAGAAAGTCAAACGTATGGGGATGCATAAACAGGAATATCAGCTCCAGGGCACATGAAACATTCTTTTTACTCCACTCAGCACAGGAAAGCCCCAGCTGTAGTACAAAGGTGGGCTTTAAGCAGCACCCTTGTAGGCCAATGCCAATTAACTTAAGAATGATCAGAGTTGAAAAAACATGACCTCTTGAAAAGAACTGAATACACTAGTTTTATTTAGGCCAAAAGTATCACAAGGCTACAGGGTGGAGGGCAAGACACAAGGAAAATTGAACCTGACAAAGAAAACTTCAAATATTTTTAAAAGATTACTTACTGCAGGGAAAGAACAGCTGTCCCTCATGCCCAGGGCACTAGGCAATCAGCTCGACCTGCAGTAAGGAAGATACCAAACTCCATACTGAGAACAAGTTTTAATGCTGAGGACAGTAAAATGCCGGACTGAGCACAAAGTAGAGCTGCCAAACTTCATTTATGAATCATATTAGATGTGCAGTATTGGTATGGGGCAGGGGACTCTCACAACCAGTCTACACCTTTTTCAGCCTTTATTTTTTTAAATAACTACCTCAATTTCACACCATTAATGCCTTTGCTTCTAGAATTTACTTCTCCAATTATTGAAATTAAAATTTCAGGATCAGTATGTTCCGGTTATTTTACTACACAACAAGAGAAAAGTCACACCTGCCTCCTGCCTCCTTCGTGCAGAAATAAATCAACTCCAATCATCTCCCAAAGCAGCAGGCAAATTTCAGTAATATTGCAGCATCCTGCTGTATCTTTCTCCTCTGACCAACAGAAACCAGAAGCAGATTACTTCAGCAAGACGTGCGTGCTTCGCCTTCTAACAGCCTAGACCAGTGACGTAATAAGCTTTCATTGATGCAGTGTCCCAAATCACAGCCACACAAACGTATGCACCTACCTCTCACTACAACTGTAGCCTTAGGTTTGGTCAGGACTTCCCAAGGATGGAAAAATGCTGCACATAAACCAAGTACTTCAAAACAAAAACTAAGACATGTAGGACTTCAGAGATGGGGAGCTGATGCAGACAGCGTTAGTTACCGACAGTCAGAGAAGTCAGTGACTGAGAAGAGTCACGTGTTCACATTTAAAGTGTTAAAGTCACTAGATTGGGCAAGAATTAACTCATAAGAGCTCAAGCACAAACAGGACTCCTAAGAAACATACAATAAAGAAAAACACTACCCTTTTTCATCCTCTAATACTTTTGGTACTTATCTGCTTTGTTCAAACGCCATCCTTCTGATCTGTGGAACATGAAAATAAGAGAGCAGCAACAGTTCATCTTACGCTCCAGGAGTTCAGCAATTTCTTATCCAAATATTGAACCAGACAGGTCTGGCCAGGATGGAGTATGATGAGGGAAACACGTACACCTACAGCCAAGCTCAGGTGGACTCCCATATGTACCATGAATTGCACAGGCTAAGCTTCACCTGTGTTCCAGTGCCAGCAGTGTCTTCTTCCAACCAGGATCTGCTGCCATACCCCAAGCTTCAGTAGCCCCTTACAGCAGGCAACAGCAGTTTAGCCTCCAAGTCACTCACGCTTCTCAATTTCATCGAGTTTCAACTCTGTTGTTTCATCACTTTTGAAAAAATGAGGTCCTAGGCACACTCTGCTTTACCACTATGAGAAATATATACCATATTTTAGCCAATTCAACTAAGTAGTTATTGAATGCTGTTTTCATTACTCTCTTCTCACTTACTAAAATCCTGCATCAAATTACACAGCAGTAGGCTTGAGGTATGCTTACATATCGCTACACTCCATTCCAAATAGGGCACGGTGAATAATTATTTGCCACTACTATTAGACTGGGAAAATTGAGCAAAAAAGTTCTTTTTTTTTATGCTAGGATTATAATTGTCAGTTCATCAAAAAGCTGTTCAACCAGCAAGCAATAGATCCTAGGTACCTAAACAGAGATCACCGCTTAAAAAATACTCATGCCCTCAGATGGCACACAGAAGTATTCTATGTTATGAAAACAAAACAGGTTCATACTATGATATAAAAAACCCACTTGCAACCCCAGTGGCCACCTACACGTTGACAAAGAAATGCTGAGCTACAAGAGACAGAACCCAGCAGATCCAGACCCATCTAGCCTCCAGCACATTTCTAGAACTCAGTTGATTTATAATCTACATTGCATCTGAGGCTCCAAGCTTTAACCTTTTTCATATTCCACGTGCGATTTCTGGACTGTGGAAGCTGATAAAGCATGGTTCCTTCTTAAATACAATAAATTTTCATCCGTCTAAAAATCTAAAGATGTCAAATCAACAGCAACCTTGAAGGAAGGCAGAAAAGTGTATTTTTCATTGGGAAAGCTAGGGCAGTTAAAAGGAAATAGTACCTTGAAAACAAGAATTTTTCCCTCTAAACAAATTTTGGAGGGTAGAATAAAGAACACAAATCTCACACAGTATCCATCAGTAGCTGTATGAAATGAGGAATACTTTATTACAACAAAACCTAAAGTCACAATTAAGGTGAAAAATAATACATGTGCACAGCACTGAATGATGTGGTGCCACTGACACCAACATGAACTGCACAGAGCAAAAATTAAACATGCTGCAGTTATAATGTGAACTGCTCAATTAGGTTAAAAAACACATTTACCCTACAAATTAAAAAACCTCCCAAAGCCCTCAAAGGCATTACTGCTGTTCACAACGTTATTTGAGATGCAAATTAGAGACCTAAAGTTAATACAACGCCAACAGAAGTTCCTATTATTCCCATTCATGGCTCAAGGGGAGTCGACAGTAGAAGAGAAGCCACAGTCTTGTTGCACGAGGTCTTATTAGGACAGTAAAGGTTCTTCTTCATTTTTAAAGTTAACCCACCTTAGCTTCAGTACAGAAATTGCCAAATTGTAAATGTGATCTTTCATAAACCCAGAAAACTTCAATGCATTAACAAATAAACAAGCCAGCTGTCGAGGTTGGTGTTAAGGAAAAACAAGGATTCTTCAGAAAAAAAGGAATTCAGATTCGGTCTTCCAGCATCACAAATCTCAATCTAGAACACAAAAGTAAAGGTATAGACAGTGGTGCCGCAGTCCGTTCTTCAGCTATTTCCTGTGCCAGCTGGGTTCCAATTTTAAAGCTCAGCAAATGCAGAAACGGCTTTCTTCCATCTCAAGGGCCTTTCCCACGACAACACGCAGGTCTTCGTATATTGAGTCAGTTTTGCAAATGGCACGTCTAACAACGGCTCTAGGCTAAACACCGCTTGATTTCACCCTCTTGGCTCTATCTGTACGGACTTAGACACAGGAAGAGCGACTGCCATCGCTGGCACTCTACGTCCAAAGCTCCAGGCCTGTAATCCGATGTATCATTGACAATATTCTACCCTGTACTTGAATTTAATTTTCACAGGAACTTAAACCAATGTTGTCACACTAAATTCTGAGCAATGACGCTAACGTGAAGTAATCAGAACCCTTGATCTTACTGTTAGCTCACAACAAGCAAAACGTAAGTGATGGCCTGTATTTCACTAAAATATAAGCAAATGCCAACAGTGGAAAGCCAATTATTTTAATTTTGGTTTTGTAACTCAGCAAGTTTCCTAATTCAAACACTTCATATTTTCTAAATCGTGAATTCAACTGCTTGCTTAAAAAAAAAAAAATACTGCTGTCAGTTAACTGTGAGCCATAACCTAATCTATTTGGTAACAACCCTACCTACTTCCTCCCCTCAACCTAAAAATGAGCAGAAGCACGGCCTTCGGAAGTTTTTTGTGCCCACCTGCTGCTGAGGAGCTTCTTGCCAGCTTGTTGGTGACATTATTTCTCAAACTGACCAAACAGAAAAGCAAAAACAGTTCAAAATGTAAAAATGGCAACAGTAAAGGGTTGAGAGTTACCTTGATTTCAGTTTTTTTCCACACTCAACACCACTTAAATATCGAGGTGGGTCATCACAGAAAAAAAAAAAAAATGTAAAGAAGCCTAAAAAGGAGTTAAAAATGTCTATTTTTTCATAGGTCTCCTTTGTAGAAAGGAATAAAATCCTTAGGGAAAACATTTTTCTGAAAATATGACCATCTCAATCCCCCTAGCAGAGTGTTTGTAGTTAAGATAAACCCACAAAGCACAGATATATTTTTTTTTCCTTACACAGGCTCTCTTTTCATCACTGGATTGCAATACTACTTCACTGCTAAGGTCTTGTAAACCATATAAACTTCATGACACACCAAAAGCACATTGTCAACATAAATGGCTACCTCTCAGGTATACCCAGTCAATAAATTAAAACAATTTGCCTAACGGGAAAAAACTCAGCCAATACACTGAGTTCAAGTAGCTGTTTTCCTAGCCATGATTTTTTTTCCCCTAGAATTAACGAATAGGGCTGCATTCTGCTCATTAGCCCTTCCTTCAGAAGTGCTCATAAAGTCCTTCACAGGTTCTGTGTGTAGTTTCACACACCCACATCCCCCCAGTAAGCTTATGTTACTTACACATTAAGTTCTAGAATAAAAATTACAGCTACTTCCACAATGGACAGGAATCTCTCACATGTTCTACCATAATATATTAAAAAATTTAATTTTACAAGTAGATTCTGTGAGACTAAAGACAAGGTCCTGTGAATACTTACCTACCTGCAAGATCACTCTTATATGAGTATCAGATCTCAAGAATGCGGTAATCTAGAAGTAGTCCAAGAATTTACTTTATAAAAATAAAAATGGAACTTCAAAGCAAGCAAAGCTTTCTTTAAAAAGAAAGCACAAAACTTGCAAGCTTAATGGAGAGGGGAAGCTCACTGTTGCCAGAAGGCAAAATTTCTGTTTATATTATGACCATCAAAATATACAAAAAGTAAATCATAATATAAATATTAATATTTTCCACTAAAGCTTTAACAAGACTACTCACTAGTATTTAAGAAAACTCAAAGCAGAACCAGAAAGGGCAAATTCTTACAAGAAAACTCAAAACCAGCAATAAAAAAAGTGTAGGAGCAAGAAAACAATTGTGTTTGGAAAGTTTTAAGTACACCATGTTTCTAAAGGGAATAATCTATCAAACCACAGGAGGTGACTAGAACTGCCATCATCACTGCTAACACAAAGGAATGCAGATTGGGGGAGGCAGCAGAGCAAGGGGGTGAAAGAACAGGGAAGGGAAAAGGAGAAGGAACTAACCCAGAGAGCTACAGTAATGGCTACCAGATTCTCAAGGAATTCCTATAGGAAGGAATAAATCCTTTATGTTTTTTAAAAATAAAGCAAACCATGCAATGCAGTCATCTCAGTAACGTCAACCTTTCTGTTTATCTTCCCCATCATATTTTCACATATTTTTATCACTAAACTTCCAAGGCTTAACAATGGTTGTGAAAACAAGTAATATTTTTTCTTTCAGCCTCCTTGTTCTCCTGAATCACAGTGCCCTGAAGAAAAACAGCTTTTCAAGAGTAAGTAGGGAAGTTTAACTACACCAAACTTAAAATATTCCTCTACAATTATTTCATCAACTTGAATTATCAAGTTATAGAGACAATAACTATGGGCTACATGCTGGCAAGGTAAAGGCCGCTAGAGGACAGCCAGATTATCACCTTCATGGAACATCCTGAAAAAAAATATCATTAGGGGGTTGGTCTTGCAGATCAGTACTTTATGTCTGATAGGCAGCACATACTCACAAATGATGAAGAGTAGCATCATGTTACTCACCAAAAAAATAGGGATGATTAAAAATATCAGACACGACATGATTAGTACGTCCTAGAAGTTCAATCCAAGCTAGTGGTAAACCCATTTTATAGCTTATGTAGAACTACCCAAGATGTATGTTTTAGCTGCCCACGCATACTGATCTCCTGCCTCTGCATGCAGTTCTTCGAGGCATTTTCAGAAGAACAATAATTGTAAAGATAGAGCTTGCTCTTTGGGCTTGATCATGTACGCTGCATCCCCCATAAAACCAGATCAAGTCACATGTTTCATTAGGAAAGTTTTCACTATTCAGCAAACACTGTACTCCAGATTCCACAAGCCCAAGCCGAAGCAGACAGACTATTCACAATTAAAGCACATCCAGAAACATTTTAGCTTGCCACAAGGTACACAAACTTACTGGTTCTCATCAAAAAAGGCCTTGACAAAAATATTCCCTAGCAGTCAGGCACATAAACGGGAGGCAATGCAACAGTAAGGGTTGTAAAAACTGTTCTCAGGAGCTAATTTTAATGTAGGCACAGTGAACCAGAAAACAGATTTGACCAGCTGGCTCAACTCATCCTGAGGCCTAGAACTCGGCAGGCGCATTAAAAGCCGGTGTCTTATCTGGTCTGACTCACCGAGCCCGCAACCTGAAAGTTGGAGCGCTACTCCGGAGCTCTATTTCTGTAGCGGCTGTTTTCTGAGCGGTTATGATGGATATCTCGTTTACCTAAAGGGAAAACGCCTCAACTTTCGGCTCTCTAGCAGAAGAGTTCAAACAACTGACGCAACGCTGAACCAGGGAGAGGATCATCTCCCACAGCCAGCCTCACGGGACCTAAGGCGACCTCCTTAAATAGCAGCCAGAATTTCAAGAGCACATTTCTATTTAGCCAAGAAGACCTTTAACAAGCCAAATAATCAGAACAAAGCCATGTTACTGCCCTCAGAAAAGCCAGAATAACACAAAGAGCCTATTCACTCGCCGAACCCGGACTTTTGAACCCCAACCGGTCGTTACACTTAGGAGCCATAAATTAGAAATCAACTTTCTCACTGCGGAGGGAGGGGAAGGAAGAAAATCATCACCGTTTTCACCCAGGAAATCGCTGGGGGAGGCAGCTATTGTGGCAAAACACGCACCTACTCTAACGTAACCCTATCCCTGAGCAACAGAGGGGAGAATCGCCTCAGAAAATAAAACAAAAAAACCACCAACAACCGCGAGGTATGTGCCCGCAGACGTGTCCTGCGGGGCAGCGGCACAAAGGAGCCC
Organism: Trogon surrucura; assembly: GCA_020746105.1. Lineage (NCBI taxonomy): Eukaryota > Metazoa > Chordata > Aves > Trogoniformes > Trogonidae > Trogon > Trogon surrucura. The sequence continues at coordinate 73,872,679 of CM036620.1, read as the reverse complement.
CCGAGCCCCGCCGAGGCCGGAGGGACACCCCCCCCCTCTTCCCTGCCCTCCCCTCCCCGCCGAGGCAGGCCCGGAGCGGCCCCGCCGCTCAGCCAACCTCACTCCCTCCCGAGCCCAAATTATTAACGCTAAGAAGTTGTGGTGCTGCTGCCTTTTTTTTTTTTTTTTGGGGGGGTGGTGGTGGTGGTGTTTTTTTTCCTGTTTATTTTTTTTTCCTGCCAGGGCCGCGGAGAGCTGCCGATTCTCTTCCAGGCGAAGCCTCCCGTTACCGGCAGGGCGAAAGGCCGCCAACCTTTACCTCCAGCGGCGATGAAGGAGCGCGGCCTCCCGCCCGAACACCAACCATAACTGTATACAATATAATACCTATACCTACTGATCTATCTACCTCATTACAGAGATCATCAGCCCGCAGCTCTGCGGCAACTGGAGGCTGCTGCCGCGGGGAAGGGCAGCTTCGGGGGTGACACCCCCACACCGCAGGGTTCCCCTCCGGGGCGGCGGTGCTGACTCCACCCCCCGGCGAGAGCTGTCCGGTCCCCAAAAGCCGCCCCGAGCTCTGGGAAGGGGGTCCGGGCCCAGCCGCCTCCCCGACCGTCCGGGCACTACCTCCGGGCCGCCGGAACGGCTGTTACCCGCCGGCCGCGCTCGCCCTCCGCCGGGTCGTTACCCCCGCGGCCCCCTCGCGCCCACCCCTCCCCACAGCGCCGGCCACCGGTACCTGCGCCCGCCCGGGCCGCCTCCCCTCCGCGTATGGACCGGGCTCCTCAATGGCAATTGAACAAAACACAGCCGGCTCCGCCCACCCCCGGCACCTGCCGGCTCCCATTGGCTGGGCCGCCCCCCGAGCGAACTTTGACCCGCTCTGCCATAGGGCGGAGGGGAGAGCTGGTCCGGCCCACAAGGGGCGGGGGGCGGTCCCGTTCCCGGCAGGGACGCAGAGCTGCGGTGCCGGGTGGGGCGGGGAGGCCGCGCCGGACTACATCCCCCAGGAGGCTTTGCGGAGGTGCGGCGCCCTTCTCTGATTGGCCAACTGAGGAGCGTGCTGCGGGGCTCGCGGGAAGGGGGAGTGGGCCAGAGGGAGAGAAGCTGCCCTCCTCGTGCGGAGGGGCGATTACGTCATCGCGTTCCCGGATGGAACCGCAAGGAGGGCGCGGGTACGCGTGCGGCGCGCTGAGCCGGGGGGAGCCTCTGCGCACGCGCGCTGGCGCACGAGCGGGTTCACCTCAGGAGGGCGGGAGCAGGTGATGGAGACGACCATGAGGATGATGAGGATGACGAGGACGATGATGATGAGGAGGAGGATGATGATGAGGATGATGATGATGGTGCTTTTCCTCCACTTTCTCCTCCTCAGGGCGGTGGGGCTGGCGCCTGGCTGGGTGGGGATGGCACGGAGGCTGCCCTGCTGGGCTTGAGCCTTGTCAGTTAATGGGTGACCTTTGCCGAGATCCGGCCTAGCTGGTTGCACCCAGCCCGGCCACGCTGGCAGGGCCTCCACAGAAAGGCTGGTGTGGTGCAGGCACCCCAGCCCGGGGCAATCCCAGAGGGTGCAGGAATGGCACCAGGGGCCTCCCCACAGAAGCCATCGCTGTGGGTTAGCCTAAGCAGCTCCCACTGCTTACATTGCTTGTTCTTCCCAGGTTCCTCCACAGAGGTGCTGCTCTGGGCTGTGGAACAGTGTGGTTACACTGCCCTCTGCTTGCCTGCTCCACGCTTCCCTCAGCTGGCAGCCTCCACACCGGCCTGCTGGGAACTCCACAGCTTCATCTCCCACAGGGGTTCCACATGGACCTGAACAGGTGCCATCTTCTCTTGTCCCTCAAAATGGAGGCCAAAAAAAAAAAATCTGCTTCTTGTTCTGCAAGAAATGTTCCTATGGGAGTTTTTGAAAAGCAGTTGTGAGTCAGCCGTGGTGAGGAAGTGGGATGTGTTTGGACAACAGTTACATTGTACACTTGTCAGGGCAGAGACTGCTTTATGTGGATGCATAATCCTTAACATCTTGAGAAACCAAACCCTGATTTACAGTTGCCTACAGGCCTAACATTACTGAGGTACAGGTATTTTTTATTAATGGTAACTATTAGCAAGTTCTTGTCATCCATTTAACAAACGATCTGTCATTTCAGCCTTCTGCAACCTGTTCTTCAGTGTTCGCACATGGAGTCGTATTTCACTCCCTCACCTTTCCTTTGACCCAGAAGTTTCTCAGCTGACTTTACCTTACTGTCCTATAAAGACAATTTTGTTGAATTACAAGACAACGCTGCAGTACATACCCACAGAGTCCAAACCAAAATTGTGTTCCTCGGAAATCATTACTTCAGCTTGCTTGCTTTCTAGACTTTCTAATTTTAACCTTAAGAGACCAATAACTTAAAACCAATTTTGCATCAGACAGCATTACTGGGTATGGCTGCTTGTTCTTCATTACTGTCTTCTAGTCTTTTGCACGCTGTACAATGCTACAGTACTCAATTTCTTGAAAAAGTTTGTGTGTTTTAGTTTTTGATAAACCTTAGACTTCAATTTTTTCCAGTACTTTTCCTGGACAGCTTTCCCAAATTATACAATGAATATCTAAATTATTGTACTAGTTCTCTGTAAGATCAACGCCTACCTCTCTTTAGAAAGATTGTGCAAGCAATTGAAAGTACACAGAGAAAAGCACACAGCCTTCTCCCATAGCTCAGTCGTGGCTCTTGAAATACTTTCTGGTTGTGCTCATTTTGCTCCTGGCCTTATTGTAAATTCTAGTGCATGGGAAATTGTAGTTCATCTGCTTTCATGATCCTACCCATATCTTTGGCAGGGATTTGGCTCCATCCTGTAATCAGTTTTGTACACAGAATTCCTCACTGAAGACAAGTTACCCTGAAGCATTTCATTGCTAAATCCTAACCTAAACTTAGAATTAACAATTTCGGTTTTTTAAAAAACAAAGTCATAATATATTTTTTTTTTTCACAACCATTATATCTAAGTATCCCGCTGGAGTTCAGCAGTTCGTGTGTAACATTTCGATGTAATGTTAGTTTCCCCTCACCTACAAGTTCAACTGTTTTCATAGTTTTGAAGTTACTGTTTCTCCCAGTTAAATGACAAGACTTTCCTCCAGCCCACTGCGCTATTTCTGCTTCAAGTAAAGGTAAAACCAGAGGGCACTTTGTGTTTCTGAAACTGAATTGTTTGATTGCAGCTGTTTACTTACAGTCCTGGCTGCAGTGATGTGGGAGGCATGTGAAGGGAGCTACAGCCGCACTCAACCAGCAGCCAGTGCTTCTGCTTCCAACTTCCACAGGCTGGATATTTCCAGCTAGGCTAAAAACTCTGCAGTAATTACATTATCTTATGGACTAGATAACTCTTAAATTATCTCTCGCTTCTTCTGTTGTAATGCTCCCTTGTAATTTCTCCCCTCATTTCTCACTTTCCATTCTTTTCTTCAACTTTATAAGCTTTTTTTTTTCCCATTGCAACAATGGCCCATACTCTCTTCTTTTAGGGTGGAGATGCTTTTACCTGTCCGTAGTCCAAAACCAGGTGGAAAGCTGAGCTCTAAGCTAGTGATGTTACAGAAGTGGTACTTCCTGTGGTGATCTGGTTGCATCCCAAAACTTATCACGCAGGTAAATCACACACAGCGGTCAACAAAAACTGAGGGACTGGGCTAGGAGGTAGGAGTGAGTGATCATTACTGAGACAGGGCAGGTGGTAGTTTTAATCAATGTCACTCAGTATTCAACCGTAGTTGTCTTCTATTTTATACCCAAGAGTAAAGCTTTGGCGGGGATCCAGCATATAATTCAGATCTTGGTGAACAGACCTAAATTTCCCTCATGACAAGGTTCGATAGTAATTGTCTAGCACTTTAAATATCTAATTACAAACATGCTACCACATGTGAAAGTGGTCGGTGTCTGTTCACTCAACTGTGTGTCTCCAGGAAGGGCCATCTGTTTCCAACCAAACAGTGAGACACAAATGTAGACAGGTTTCTAAACTTAAAAAAAAAAAAAAAAAGAGAAAAAAAACCCCCGACAACTAAAGAGAGACACAAAACTGTCTTTACAGTAAAGCACAGGCTGAAGTGAGTGCAATCAGAGTGAACCTCAGGAGAAAGTTTTCACTTAGGGGAACTGAGGCATGGAGTGATTGCTCTAAGATACCCTCCTGGGGATTTCATGATGCACCTAAACTACTGGAGTAAGCATATAGAAATCTTCACTATGTGTATGGATGTCATGGGTTAGGGCTGGGCCGGCCTCTAACGGGTGATACATTCAGTTTGGTCCATCTTGACACCTATTTTCCATGAAGGACTAGCATTTCTTACATCCCATCTCGACGGCTTGGTCCTAGATCCAGTTATTCAAGAAAGGGAATCTTTTCCCCTCCTTAGTCAGAACATGGTAGATAGGCATGAGTGACACTCTGGCTTTGCATTTCACGCAAAAATGACAGATAGACCTTGACGCTATGTGTGATTCTGCTAAGCTGCTGCCAGTCTAGGCAAATTACCACCTAAGACCAAGAAGGGAAACAGAGGAGACTATGCAACTTAGTTCTTTTTTTTGTTATTATTTTCATACCATTTGTAGATAAAGAGCCCAGCAGCTATTTGATGTAGTTAAGGAAATAAAGGGCAAAAGTAGTTCAGACACTGTAATGTACACAGCTGCTCACAAGGTTCAGGTGGGCATTTCCAACACCATTCCAACTGGTTCAAAGGTGTTTTGCTGTGCGCACTGATCACTTTTTACAGAGCACTTTTTAAAAGCTGAAAGCTGGCATATCTACTACATGCTGTGGTCCTCTTACAATGAGTTATAGAAACAAAACAAATAAGCAAGTTGGGATACTGATAACAATTTACCCCAATGGTATTTCTCTTCTTGTAGCAATCAGTGTTAGTCATTCGTCTGTTTTCCCATGAAAAGAAAAGGGCCCTCCATTTTAGACAAATTTTTGAAGGCCTCTTGGAAAGATTCCAGATCCAATAAAGTCCTTCACTGATCCTGTTTCCCTCAGGGTCTCTTTGCATTCGCTTGTGGAGCAAGGGGACAACGTGGATTCCATCTTCCAGCCCAGGGAGACCCCACACAAGGCAGGTGAAGAAAGAAACTGGCCTGACTTTAGAGTCCGACATAAAGCAGCAGGTACAGGAGACACCTCTCATGTATTTGGGTCTTGTGATCTCCTGTGTGTTTTTGAGGGTAAGTTTGAGCATGGCTGAGCCTCATCAAAGATGTTTTTCACAGTTCTCCCTTCTCTTTGTTTAGCGGTTTCACAGCTGATGTACAGGTTCTGGGCACAAGAGGAAGTTCTGCCACTGTTGGTGGTTTTAATGTAAACCTTGCTCAGACTGTACAAACAGATGAGTTTTTTGTATAATGTATTTCTCCTTCTTTACATTCAAGGGCTTGCTGTAAATGAGATAAAACAATAAGTATGCTAAATAAGTAAGCTGGAATTGAAAAGCAAAGCAGTGTTCAGCATCAAAATCTGAAACAAGTAGAGAGCTGATATCCTGGGATATTAGAGTCAGGGGTCCCTTGTATACCATCACAAGTTGTCTAGATATTATGTTCTTTGTGAACTCTTAAAAGGATTTTGAAAATGTTGAGTTAATCATGGCCAGATCAGGTTTTATTGGATTTCATGGAAGGGTGATTCCATCCTGTGCCCCCTGTACACAGCTGACTTTTCCTACACCCAGCCTTTCACCTCCATTACCTGCTATTCCAGCTACACAGTTGCCTGCTTCTTCTTAAATTGAGCCATCTGTCCAGGATATACTTCATTTTTCAGGGTATGAATTAGCCACAGGATTTCAAAAAGAGCAAATCGAGCCTCCAACTGCTGAGCCGATACAGCATTGTTCTGCTTTTCACTGCAATCCCTGAGGAACAGTCCCACTCATGAGAACTCTAAACTGCAAAAAGTTCAGCCAAAGCATCTTCTGCCTACTCAAGTTTCTAGTCCTTCCTACATACGCCTTGTTCTTTTTGCAACATACAGTACTTCCTTCCTAGACCTTCCCTACGCTTTACCAAATGGTTTGTTTGCCTTTTCTCAGCCCAGAACTTTTCCCATCTTGTCTCTCCTTAAAAAACCAGGCACAGCAAAGGTGCATCAGTTACCTGCATCCTGCTGCAGCCAGGAGAGCTGCTTGAGTTCTCAGATTCACATTTTTTTCTGCCAGCACAAGACTCACAGAGCTCTTGCAAACTCCTCTAGTGATTTTCAATGCAAGACGTAGGGAAGACAGATAAATGTGATTAATAAGTGCTGTTACTTAAAGCATGCTCTGCACAATAGGTCCCAGTTGTTAGGTCTCACCATCCCTAATATAGAAATTCTGTATGAGCCATTTCATCTGCTTCTCATTTTTTATGAGTTGGGCTTTTTTTGTTGTTTTGCTTTTGGTTATTTCAGTTTTGCTGGTGTTTTTTTTTTTGTTAAGGAGGCAGTAGTTAGCCCTGTTCTGATACTTTTTTGTTATTATCCAGAAATCTGAGGGAGCAAGAAATAAACCAATTTCCCTGTGGAAACACAGTGGATAAGTACTTTCTTAGTGTAAGAATTGTTTATGCCTGCATAGATAATATTTTCTTTTATTCTACCTCAAAGTCTGCTGAGAGATGGCGGAAGATATGCAGTGGGTGGTGGCATTGTGTCAGGCCTTAGTATCTTTTACCAGTTTCTGGGAAAGAAAGATCTTTCAAACGTGAAACTTTACTGGAAAACAAAATGGTTGCAAATCAGTAATATCTGTATTTCACTTTGTCTCATTCCTAAATTGACTGTGGTTAGATAAAGAATGAACTATTTTAATCATCAAATCAAAACAGGGATTTAAGGATGAATTTTCATTTGCATTTCAGCCTAGCAGAGTGATATATACCCAAGATTTTAAACATGAATTCCCCACATAGATTTGTGCATACTAATCATCAGGTATATTCAGGTATTGAAGGGTTTTCTTTTACATCTTATATTTCTAGATAATTTCCCCTGCAGAAGGCAATTCAAATACCATGTTTCTACTCATGCTCTCAGACCTGCCTCCTCTGCTCAAACTAAAATTGCAGCCTGTCTCTCAGAAATCCCATCCCAGATACGTTACTGACAAGTCAAGCCCATTGTGACTCAAATAGAAGTTTTAATTTTCTCTCACTTTTCTCCTTGGTTAATACAATCTCATCTCACTCATATCCATTCAAACTGCTGCTGCAATGGTTGGCTAGCCACGTCCTTTAGGCACATCAGCCTTCTCCTTCTATCTTTCCAGTGGCTTTATTTTGTTGAATCAACCACCCACTCTGCGTCCATCCATACAAAGCCCTTCATAGCCTCCTCTACCTCTATGTGCCTCCCACTAAAGCACGGGCAGCTTCTGCCTCTTGAGCACTCAGGCACTTTGAACTGCATCATTCAGCAAAGATACTCATGGATTAGACCTAAAGGTTTCCATTAAGCTAAAGCTTTTTAATTCCAATGAAGTAAACCATTGGATTTAAAGCCAGTGGTTGGACTTCATAATCTTAAAGGTCTTTTCCAACCTAACTGATTCTATGATTTCATGATTCTGAAATTCTCAGGAGACTAACCTATGTTTCACAAGCAGGAAACAAGAGTTGTCACCATTGCCTGAGGCTTTTTTGATGGCCTGAATATTCATTAAGTCATCCAGGCCATTGGCTGTAGAGGAAGGGGATAAAAAAGGGAAGATGAACCTTCATGTCCCTGTTGCCCTGACTGGGAGTGAAATGTCTTCCAGACCCCCAAGCCACTCTGTGCAAGGGAGCAAGATATCCATTGGTCCTGTAGAAAGAGGGATTTCCTCATCATTTCAAAGCACACAAACTGTTTTGTGTTTTGATCTATGAGACGTCTAGGATGTCTCTGAAGAAGGGAGGAGATAATACTGGAGCTAATAAATTAAAAAAAAAAAATGGTTTAATGAAACCTGGTGTCTTTTGGATGTGTTTCAAGGCTGACTGACTAAGATGCAAGTCCTGACTGAATCTTTTGCTGCAGTCAGGGTAGGTGAGAGCGTCACAAGTTTGGGTTGGTTTTTTGTTGGTTTTTTTTTTTTTTTCTGTGTTCTCTGTTTTCTAAGACTGCAGGAGCTGATTGAGTGGCTTTGTCTTCAGTGAAAACACTTGTAGGGCGTCTTCTATTCAGTTGGCTACTTCCAGAAATTGTGTGCAACCTCCAAAAGGCCTCTAAACTTTTATCAAATTCAATTGGAGTCGTCCGACTGTTTTTAAATGTGTTTTACATCATATACAGATATGCACGGGCAGGCACAGATGACACGCACTGGTGGCTGCGTGTTGGGAAAAGGCAAGTGAGGGAGCAATACTTTCTCCCTCATCTCTGATACTATTAACTAAAGACAGGAGATTTGATTATAGCCATTATTTCAATACCGAACCAGGATTGTTGCACGTATGTCGAAGGCTTTGCACAAAGCCTTACTCCAAGAATGAAGAAACTAAGCAGGAAGACCATGATACAGATACTGTGTCAGGGAGAACCAGTGAGACCCTCCAGCCCGAAGCCCACAGAGGCTTCTTGGTTTCTTCTTGAAACTAATAAGGTGTCTCATGGTTTAGTTTAAATCAATGGCAAGCACAGTGCACTGCTAAGTAAGCAGGAGTGCATGTTTACAATCACAATTTAAAAAATCTGTGTGATTTCAAACTGCAATATATCTAACACAATGAGAGCCACCAGAATCCATATTAAAGATCAACCACGGAACCTCAGTCCTCTTCTTGGACTACCAATGGACACGTGTTGGCTTTCTCCTGTGCCAGTTTTCAGGCTTTGGAGAAGCCTCCTCTAGGTATCTGCAAGGTTATATTGTTATCGCTTCTCACATCCCTTGCAAGGTCTGACTTTGCTCTGAGATACGTAGAAGCTTGATGAAGCCTGCCAGTGATGTGCTGAAGATGCTTCTAGCCAGGCTGATCACCACGCACATACTCTTTTCCTTTAACTCTGGTGGATGCCTGCTTGATTCTCCTTACCTCATCCACACTTTAGCAATTCATCCGGCAAGGAGTGTACACGTATTCTGTGCTGGTGCAGTGCCCAGCGTAACAGGGACCATCCCTAGAGTTCCTCGGTACTTTGGGTTGACAAATAATAATGGTAATCTGCAAGCAGGAAATTGTGTAGAGGATGTGGGGTGGGAGGTGCTTTCTGTGAACAAAAATTGTAGCTTGCCCCCCCCAATCAGTTAAAATAGTCTACATACAGATGTGCAGATCCCAAATGCAGAGAGGCCACTAGGTAAAGAATTTCCCTCCGCCCTGCCCTGAGACCTATCATCAAATATAATTTTTTGATAAAGTGCAATCTTTGAGTGCATATTTCCTGTTTCAGTTCATTTTTAATGTTCTAAACCAGCAGGTATTTAAGTAGCATCTCTTAACTTTGTCATCAAGATAGCTGTTATAATTTGTTTACAAGTGGTCCCTTTTAAAACTCATCATGTATTTGTATGTCTGTATGCTGAGGCCTTATGAAAAAAATTAAAAGCAAACTTTAACAACAGTGATGTAAGGCTGTGCCTGGTTACCAACCTTGTCCAAATTAAAAGCATATTTGAAATTAAAAGCACTTTGAAAATATATCTGACTGCAGTTCAACCTCTTTGGTGTTTTAGTTTGAAGATAGCAGTGGCATTCCACTGGCTAAGCCACTTGAGTAAATTTCCTGATTTTGCTTGGTTGCTTAATTTCCTGTTGGGCTCACATTTAGCCTAATTCAAGATAAAAAGACCCCTATAAATGGGATGAATGATTGAAACTGCAGAGCTGGACATAGTAATTTGATTGTGCTTCAGCATGTGCCTCTATGAACAGAGGTAGAATTTCTGAGATGTGCATAGAAGTAAATTTAAAATCTTTTAATTCAGCATTTTCTCCCCATATTGAATTACCCATCTGTGTATCCAAATATCTGTTATCAAAGGTCTTCTCATTGTGTTCAGGTTTTAATATGTGTCCACAACAAGTTTCCCCCTGTTATGACATCACTCGTAAGTCTCTAAAACAGGACAAAATATAAAACAATAGGAAGTGCTATGGTCTGTTACTCATAAAAGCTCTCTAGCAGTACTTAGGAAGACATTTGAAGCAGATCTCCTTCTCTGCATAATTTTTCCAGTGATGGGTTTTACATTCTGCTTTTAAATACTCAGGATTGTGAATGGGACTAAATAATGCTTTAGCAAAAGCCTACAAATAATGGGTATGTACTACCTGCAATTTAATTCTCTAACCTGATTGTTACACGCATCTTTTGTTGTACAAAATTACTCAGCTGTAAAAGCTTAAAAGTGAAACTGTTGGCTTTTAGTCCCTTCCTCAGTGAAGAATATTACCAAAGTGGGTTTATCAGTTGGATCAGCGGAAGACTTTATGAACTGAAAGATGCACTTCACAATTTTATCCGAACACCATCAGCCTGGGCTCAGCCTAATCTTTTTTTTTTCTTTTTTTTTTTTTTTTGGAGGGGGGGAACAGTATTTCCACAACACTGGCCACATTCCAGGGGCTACCCAGCACATCACCTGCACAGGGCTGGAAGCTTTAAGGATTCAAACTCTGCATAGACTCAGGCTAAACTAAAATCATGACAACACCCTGTTACAAGGTCAATTTCTGTAATATCTCTTATTCAAGTATCTTTTCTGCCAAGAACTTGCTGGTTGAATGGGTATTTAAACTATTAATATAGGTGAACTGAACACCTATGTGTTTTAAACTAAAATGTTAGTCTGGCTTTGGGTGCTTGGGCCTGATGATTCTGAAAGGGCCGTTGTGAACCACATTTCCAGAAGCCTGATTTGCTTCAGACGTGACAGATGGATCATTCAGGAAATGAAAATGCTGCGTCTTCTTTCCTGAAAAATTTTATTAGTATTCTTAAGCATTACTCTTGTATTTTTTTTTTTTAATGGTCTGTTAGTGGCAATGTTGTACATCTGGTTAATGGCCTAGAACATCGCCACTGTTTACAGTCATTTCTAACAGGAACTGAGATCAAAGATCAAGCTAATGGAAGAAAGAACAATGAAAGATGAGAGGCAGCCCTCTGTTAGGAGGGACTATATTCTGCCCTTTCAGAGCTTTATCTGAAAAGCGTTTTTCCATCTTCGACGACTATAAGCCAGATCCTGTGATCTTTATGCTGACTAGCTTTGTATATAAAACTATAATACAAGACTGCATTTAATTTGGGAACATCTTTAACCCATTGCCCTTTCACTTCTTGAGAAATATAGAGCAATTTTCAATATCTTGAAGTTATATAGAAAGAGCTGCATAATACTGCCTCTAAGAATACCGTGCCTGGGCATCCTTACAGCCATGAACCAAGCACACTAGCTTCTTCATTGTTATGGACTTGATCTGAAGATTGCATCATCTTCTGGGTTCTTGCGAATAGAAGAATATGAGTTGAAACAGGAAAAATAATTTTTTCGGAAGAGCTAGGTGCATATGGATCCGACAGCCTCTTGAAGTTGTACAGACTAGGTAGCTCCGACTTCAGGTTTCCATCTGTACAGCAGCAAATTTTAAAATGTATATGTAACAGAAACATGGCCAAGATACTAAGATTGATTTGGGCAGTTCTATTTTTATGTAATTTTGTTTTTTAAGCTAGGTAGGAGCAGCCATGGTTTAAATTAAACACATCACTTCCACATAATTGAAGAGGGATTTACAGAAGATGCAGCCGCTTTTCATGCCAAATGTTGTACATGTACAGAATGAGAACCAACAATTACAATTAATTTCTGAGCCCATGTTCCATACCCAGGAAGCAACAATGTGCCTCCTTATCATCACAAATGCACAGGGGAAGAGGTTTTATAGGGATTTTACGCATTTTTCCCAATGCTGTCAGATCCTGGAAGTTGTGAAATGCCTCCGATTTCTTTTCAATGCATTTGTCCAGGCTGGCAAGAAGGTGCTCTGTCTAACAAGGTCTACAGGCTGGGACAGCAAAGTGTTTGAGAGCCTTAACGAAAAATTCTGGCAGACAAAAGCAGCAACTGTTGCATTCCACCTGTTATCTCTGGGAGTCAGCAGCACAGCCTTCCCCCTCCAGCATTGCCTTACCCCCTCCAGCTTCCCTGCAAGCCCTGGCAGCGCCAAGAGAGCATTTCATTCGAGATCTGCTCATGCCAGGTCATCGATAAAGTTAGGAGAAAACGAATACCTTGAGGGAGCAAGGCTAGATTTTCAGTTTGATTAATTTATGGGCCAAGTCCAGCCTGGCACAATGGAAGTCCAGCTGTCAGTGTTCTTTGTCACCCAGCTTTTAGAGGATGTTTTGCAATGGCAGGACTTGAAAGAGGGATTGAAGAACGCTTTGCAGGGATGGTGGCTGAGTACTGTTTCTCTTAACAATTAACAGCACATTCTCACCAACTCTCTGATTCTGCTTGTTCACAGGCCTGGGGCAACCGGAATATCTTTCTTTAGTCCCACACTCCCTCATCACCATGGCAACAAATGGGCAAATATTATAAATTATGGGGTGTTTAGGTTGTTTGGGTTTTTTTTGCAAGTAGACTGGTGAGTTTTCAAGACCACACACACACGGGTAGAGCACAGGTAGTTCAGACCTGGGGATTAGCACATTAAAACCGTGGGTTTAACCAGTAACTTGGGCTGTGGCTCATCTCCATGCCAATGCCCACTGGAAAACATCCTCACAAAGTCACACAGCACACTGGGGACTACCCAAGTACATGGCCAATGCCCAATGCCAGCCTGTGACCGTTGTCACCAATAATTAAAGGGAGATTAGGACCTTCTCCAAGACCACCCTGAGCTAATCCTAATTGTGCCACTGGTGGAAACAAAGATCAGCTCCTGTGCAGGGGTTTAAAAGTTGAATTTGCACTCCCAAGGGGACACTATAGCCCAGAGCCCTTAGAGACACTGCAGTCATTAATCACTGTGGTCTGGGAAGCAGAGTCACTGTCCACTCTAATAAGGACCCCAAATGGAGGGGTGAAAGGAGCAACATCAGTAACTTGTGGTGCTGGGAACTGAGGGAGGGGATTCACCTCTGCCTTTGTGCAAGTCGAAACCCTTGTGTTACCAAAAACCGCACCGGGCAATGCTCTGCCGTGCAGCAGCAATTACAGCATCAGGGCTGCAGGCAAACGTGGACTTCTAATTTCTGGTTCAGAGTCTGGGAAGAGATCCTTGCCAGCTGCAGCTGCTGGAAGGTAAAGTGTCTTGGCATGGTCATTAAACTGATGGATCATCTGGCATCAGACCCAAGGAAGCTTGAAGGCTCTCATCTGCAGCCTCTGGATCCCGAAGCTAGCCAGAAGGTCTTGAGTCTTTCCCTAACCTGAGGTTCATTAAGCACCCTGTAACATCTGTATCACTAGGGTATTTCATGGGAAAGTTTTCTTTTTGTTGGTTACATGTTGCTGCTTGCACATGTTTTTTTTCGCCTGTATCTAGACCATCTATTCTTTTCAAGTGACAGATACTAAAAGTAGTAAGCTGTAAAAACATGTACCACCAGAGTTATAAAGAAAATCTCTTGGGAGACGGTGAAACAAACGCAGTCCCAAACACCCTCCCCTTGCCCGTGTTGCCAAACCACCTCCTTTTCTACTGCCCTGCCAACAACTCAATTCTTCCACAATACCTACAGGGAGGGAGGTGGTAGCAGATTAAAAAGCCAGGTTCCTCCCTCCCTAAGGTTTCCCAGCACGTATTCCCGGCCTGGGGAATACGGGGGAAGGGGAGAGGAAAGGCTGGCTCTGCCCTGCATAGGGCCAAGCAAGTTTTCAGCTGTATAAAATATATTAAATTCCAATCTCGCTGGAGCCGGTGTTGAAAGATTTCAGCAAGGCCAACACTTGACCTTTAGCAGACAATAGCCCCGGCCCTAATTGGCAACTGCTCATTGTGTGTTTTCATGTGTTTTGAACAGGCGGGTTTCATGCTCATTCCCTTGTAGGCTCAGGTCTGGGGCTGGGAGCGGGAAGCAGCGAAGGTTTGGTGATTTCTGATTGTTCTATAATGCCACCTGCTGACTTGAGGGCGACTGTAGCCAGTGTATCAAAAGTCCTTTCATGGAGCCCTGCTTTTAACTTTAGTGCTATTTATATTAATGGGATCACTCAAGGCATTTCACTCATGTTCTGATTTAGAGTCCAAGGACAGACCAGAGTTACAAATCCTAAGCGAACACCGTAAGATGGATTGGACGCTAACTATACTGGCTTTTTTGTGGTTCAGTTGGGTTGCAACTACAAAATGTAATGCGGAGGCGATTGAAAAGGTCTTGATACTCAAAATATTAAAATGTCGTGTTTGTAACGCACTGTGCTTTTTCATGACTGATGCAAGCTGCGAGCATTTGTGTCAGCACTACAATGGGTCTTCATTAAGCGACCAAGATGATAGGCAGGGGGAAAAGATAAGTGGCTGCTTTACTTCCAAGGGAGGCCCAGATCTTACTCCCTCTACAAGCAAGCATGATTTCATCATCCATAGCAATTCATGCAAAGAAGCACAGAATAGTAAAGAGGCCCCCATCTAGAAAAAAGGCTCCAAAACAGCTACTTTGCAAAGCCTGGGAAACTTCCAACGCAAATCTGGAGTGGATGCCACACCGCTAATTTAATCTGTTAAGTGAAAAATCCTGGCCCTTTCAGCTAACAAGATTCTCACTTTCTGGACTCATCCCATTACTCTGGTGGGTCCTTGTTCTTCACCACTTCCCTGTCTTGACCAAAACCCTGTTTTCACCCTCATCTCCAGCTGAACCGTTTTATTGAGGTATCTTCTCTCTCCCTTGCAGGACAAGCACATCTCAGCTATTCCTATGACTGCCCATGCTCCACTTGTCCCTTCACGTCCTCTCAGGTTCTCTTTCCCTTAGCTCTAGTTTTGCTGTTTCTCCTTATTTGTCGGCTCCATAGATAACTGTTCATTCAGGTCTCTACCAGCACCTGCAGCAAATCTTTGCCGCTTGCTTACGAGTTCCAGGTTGACGCTCAGGGGGCATTTTTCAGATGGCTCCTGACATGGGCAGCTTGATGCTCTCCAGCGCAGTAGAGACAAGAACTGAAAAACCTTTGCACCACTCTCCTCCTTCTGGCACCTTAATGGGGTCTAATTTTTGTGCTGGCCTCCCACACACTTAATAAAAGACGCACATTCAAGCAGGCTTTGTGCCCAGAACGCAATTAAGCATCCAACTGTCCGATCTGTGTGGCCAAATCCTCGGTGTTCCCGGGGGTTCTCAGGTGCGGGTTCACACTGGTTCATCAGGTTTCCATAGGGGGGAGGAAATGTAATTTAGCTCTTTCAGTCTTAGTCATTCAAAATAAAAGGAGAGTAAGTGAAGCTTGTCTTTGGCTGTAGGAATGGCAAACAAACCAGGCATGATTCTTTATCTTAAAGTGAAATTTGCAAATGAACAAGGCATTATAATTGATGCAGATTTAGAGATATAAGGTGAGGCTATTCTGTATTTAAGTTTAAATGACAAACCTTATCTCACTTTTCCCATCCCCTCCCTTTTTCTTCCCTTGCACAGGAGAATGCTTAACAATAATTTCTTCAGACCCAGTCCTCAGAACTTCTATTCCCAACTCCAGTGATTTTTAGAGCAGCTGGAGATATTTAGCAACCCTGAAAAAAATCCCCTCCACCAAACCTCTCTTTCAACACAAGCTGACCGCAGAAATGTCATAATACCTGAGACAAGCAGTTTTGCTACATGCTCTGGGTCATTCTGTGCCATTAACAAAAGTACTGCATGTGATGAAAACAACCTGGAGCCACAACACAGAAAATAACTAGTGCCTCAGCCCACATGAACATATGGAGGGATACAGAGTCTGCTGGCTGATGTAAAGATATATATACTGAAGGTCTGTTTAATTCCAGAGCTGAATCAAATCCGTGCTCTAGACTATTAATTGTGCACCTTGCTAAATTATCAGTACCTTTCCTCATAAGGCTGTGGCCTGTGCCTCTAAGTACCTTCCCAGAGGATGCCTGACACGGTTTGGGGGATAGCAGGCGTGCCTAAAAGGCAGTATGGACATTGCAGAGCCAGGCCTGGCCCCTCCATGGTCCTCCAGCATTATCGCGGCAGGCTTTGCATCCTCAGGGATGTCTGGCCCCTCCACATGCTCCATGCTAGGGCTCACCAAACATAGTTTCATACTATGAAAACAACATCTGGGTGAGATACAGCACAACCACTGCATTGCTTTTGACACTTTGAACCTCAAAGTATGATGTCTTAGGCCTACAAGGCCACCGCATGGGCCCAGAGAAGACCACAGCCCCATAGACATACTGTATGTAGCCAGGCTGCGCCACTTTTCTTCGTGCCAGAAAACAACCTCTGCTTCTCTTTTATTTAGTAACGTAGGTGTCACCAGGAAAAATAACATTTCCACCTCCTAAGACTTACCAGAAGACCAAGTCTTATACTGTAAACTCTGTTATGAATTTAACCCTGACTCTGAAACACTGAAAACCACAGTGGAAGACTCTGTCTCTTCTGTTTGTTGAGGCAGTGAGAACAGTGAGGTTAGAAGACAACAGGAAATGACTGATGGTAGAAATATAGTCTAGGATGAATGTAAAAGCAAAGAAAAAGTATTTTATAATGGTTTTACTCAATGACAGAGAGCTGTTATTATACTAATGCATTGCATACTCAGTATGAAAGGGAGGATCTTCATCGATCCAGAGATGGATCCATCTAGAGATGGATCATAACCTTTATCTGCCTCTAGTCACACAGCTTCCTTTGCATGTAGTTGGGCATTTCATTGATTTTGCCCCTCAGCTGTAACTAGTAAAGAAAGATAAAGTGTGTGAAGAAATAAAAGCTGCAAAACCACTCAGAGCCCAATGCAAAAAAAGATATCTCAGGAGCTATAGGTCCTCACATTTTGATTTGCATTTTCCAACTATTGAAGAGGACCTTGGGAATGAGATCCTCTGGCTGAAGACAACACTGAAATATTTGACTACACAGAAAGGCAGATGACCCTCTGGTGAATTAGCTAAGGTTTGAAAGAGGTAGACAAAGAGAGAAGCAACATATTGGACAGCAAATGAAAGCTAAGAACACCTTGGCATCTGGAGCTCTAGGGTTGTTTTTTGTTTGCTTATAGCTAGGAATTGTTGAAGTTGCTCTGGAATTGTTCTGTTATATATAATAAAATAACTAAGTGGGACAACCTTACTATGTCACATAACTAGACCTAGACCAAGAAGAACCCAAGGCAGGTTGCAATAACAAGATTTAAAACAAGGTATCTAAGAAAAGTGCTTATTTTTGGTCAGTCCCTTCAGTGAAAAACAGTTCCTACTGCACAAAACTAGGAGGAGGAGGTAGGAGGGAAAGGCAGTCAAATAATGAGGAAAGAGTGTTTCGGTATTGCACACAAGCGTTCATTAGACAAGCATTTCTCTGCACCACCTCTGGCTCCATCCTTAATATTGCTAGGGTCATGCAGGAAAAAAGAGGATGTTGCCCCCAGAAGCTGACCTGCAGGAACGGGGAGTGAGAGGAGAACAGTGAGACAGAGCTTTGCCCTAGCAGGTCTGGCAGTGACGGATGGAGGGGATATTTGGAAGGCACCGCGTGCTGCTGAGGTACAAAGGTCTGGTTGTCCTCTGCTGGAGTCACAGGGCTGGACAGCAGCGACAGGGTGGGCTCCTTGGTCTTTTCCTGGATATTTATAAATCACAGTTATCGTTCCCGAGAAGATGAAGTGTTTGGCAAAAGGGGAACTGTTGCCATTTATTTCCCATTCTTCAAAAGGCTGGCAGCCTCTGCAACCCGAGAGCTGCACCCAGCACTGTTTTCCAAATCATTGTCACCTTCCTCCTTGCCCCACTCTCCGTGGCTGTTGGAAGCCCATTGTGTCTCATTTTTCTACTCTCACAAATCTCCCCACTGCCCTGCCCTTTCATTTTACCAAGAAACAGCATGAACAGATCTTTTCTCACTCCTCTATATCCTCAATACTGCCACATAAACCAAATAAACCAACAGCAGCATCCTGATTGATGGAAGCTACGAAACACCAAGCCTGGGAGTCTGAAGTGTTATAGGACAGTTACCCCATATTAAAGCAGATATCCCACACAGTCGTACATTGTTATGGCAGTAAGAATCTAATTCAGTTTCCATCTTCTCATGCCCTTACCCAGTGCAGCCAGCTCTAAGGGTCGAACTGGCACTAAGAACCTGGGCTTTTTGTCCGGTGCACTTCGCCTCCTCACCAAGCAGGCTGAAATCACTAAGCTGTATTAGAAGCAGGCAAAAATCTGTCATTTTTTTGACATCTGTCATTTCTCCCAGCTCTGTGAGGTGACATGTGATCCCTGCAGCAAAGAGTGAGAGGTGAGGGTATTTGATATTTTGAAGCGACCTTTAGGACTTGAATCATCTGGGCTTGGCTTAACCTAGAGACTCGTTGAACCCTCACTCAGTATTCCTCTTAATCTCTTGACGTAGCAGAGGTTTATTCTGTGTATAACACTGCAAGAAGCAAGTAAGTAAATAACAGACAGTAAAGATTTTAAGCAAATCACAATTAAAAACGTACAGTTTTAAACTCTGGTACACTTCTGTAAAGCTACTTAGCACTAAATGTCAATCTATGCAATATATACTATGAAGGTACATTTGTTTTAGTGGACAGACCTCTTCTGAGCAAACCAGAAGATAGTAGGTTTTATACGGAGTTAGTGCTTAATTCTACTTTTTTTATATATATTAATTATGTTTTCAGTGCTTGAGTGAGAAAAGTTTGGTCTGGGTTTTTACTCTGTAGAACCAGAAGTCTGAAAACCCACTTTCAATTAACAATTTTAGAGGTTCTGCCCAATCTTTTTACTGCTAAGATCAGCAGCAAATTAATTCATATTAGTACAAATCAAAGCAATGCCAATATTTTCATTTCAGTTTGGAAATAAAGGCTGAAATAAATCACATTAGAGACCAAAACCAGCTACCTACTGTTTGCAGCAAACGCTAGATGGGATATTTTTCAGAGAAAAGAGGAAGCACCACTAAGGGACAGCCTGCTTATTTGTCTGGTTTAGAGTAATCTTAAGCCTTTGCACATTGATGATCTTTCCAACCCAACTCCAGATGTTAAGTCTGGTTGGCTGGAGGAAGGAAGGGAAGCTATGCGGAAGAAAATGCACCAGATATCCAAGATTAGAAGTTATGCAGTCTCAGGCATTCCTAAAAGATAGGAGCTCGCCAGCTCTCCCACATATGGGATGGAGTTTTGAAAGTGGAAAACAGCTGCTCTTGTCCTGTGCTACCTCCAGGGCCACGGAGGTTATGCCGCTGGCCCAGCACAGCTGGAGATGGACAAGGATCCTCAACAGGGAAACCCAGCTAGCTGGTGGGGTTAGAGGTGACACAGGACAATCTCACCATCTCATCCAGGAGAAATATCACCAATGACCAGACTACAGCAGACCCGTGATAATGACAGCTGGGCTGCTATTACACCCAGATCCTTCACCTGGGTTAAAGAGCAAGTAATGTAGTTAGAAACTTTGGGAAACAGCCTTGAACATAGAGTCAGGAGTGATGGACGAGGCATCGCTGTGACTTACACAAAAGGCTTGCCTGAGAGATTGAAAGGAGAGCAACTTGTTAGGCTGGAGAAGGTTAAGTGTGTGAGGTGGGATGTCCTGTCTGTGGACTCACCAGACCATCGATTCAGTTGCCACAGACATCACCATGCCTTGGCACGGATGTTCACTTGAAGACTGGAGAGCCATGCTCAGCACGTCTTGTGGATCATCCCCTAACAGCTTCAAGCACTAGGTGCTTCCAAACGAGGAGAGAAACCAAGGAGGATCAGCATGACACCACCACAGGAGATGTTTGTTCATGTAAAAACATGAGATTTGTATCTCCTTTAAATTAAGGATATGAGCCACTGAGCAGCAAAATGAGGCAGTATTAACCTCCACAGCATGTTCATAACCAGCCTTGCTTGAGTTCCTTTTTTTTAAGAAGAGTTTCAATTGCAGTACTGACCAGAGCTCAAGAGAGCGCTGAAAAAAACCCCTTATACCCTGATATTATTTAACAGGGCTATGGACAACTGATGCTTCATCTTCAGTTTTTTCAACTGCCTTTAAAGAGAAATGTTATCTGAAATGTTTCCCAGATGATTAGATTCATGAAAACAGATGTATTAGGAAGAGTCATTATAAATGTCCCATTGCAACATGAACAGCAAGGGAAAAAAAAATCCAGTGCTCCAGCCACCCTAGAACCATGTTGTTTACACCTGGCAGGGGAAAAAAAGGCCCTTGGTCTTTGGTGCAAGTTAAAATTCTTTTTTTATTTATACTGTGGTATTAAAAGGAAACATCTGTATTAGATATTTGCTGCCTAAAGCAGAAGGTCATTTTTTTCTTATAGATAAAGTAGAAGGCAGAAGTGCAATAAGGGAAGAGGTCCCTGCCATGCCTCTAACCTCCTGCATGACACTGGGCAAGTAATTTCTTCTTTGTGCTTCAGCTTCCTCATCTGTAATTGGGGCTGATGTTAAGCCCTAGTATGTAAACATGACTGTCACATGCATTTTCTCTGTACAGTAAGAGTCCCCTGAATCACTGTTTAGATTTTATGTTTCCCCAAACGTCTTCAAAAGGGACATGAGCCTTTGTCCGGCTGCAGTCCCGTACCCCAGCTCATTTCAAAAGCAGCTCAGGCTGTTCCTCCCTGCTGCCCTGGGATGCTGAAATCTTGCACTAGACGCTGCACTTTGACGTGGCATTGGCACAAGGAAGATGTTCCCTTCCAGCAAGGCACAGAGTGAAAGCATGCAGTGAAATGTCCAGACAAGGTCAGGATGGATTCCATGGCTCTTGTGCTGCTGCCGTTGCCTCCTCTTGACTTTTCCCTTCCTGTAGCAATTACTGCTCATCAGCGCAGATTAACAATTGCACAAGCAAACCCTCAGAACAAATGAATTCAGGGCTGAGGGCCAACCTTAGTCAGTGGAGCTTTGCCACCAACTTTAAATGGGATCGGGATTTAGCCCTGCAGCCTTCCCCTGCATTTCCTCTTTTCACCCATTCATGTGCTACACATGTGTAGCTTGCTGGCAGCTCCCCCGGCTTTGGGATGAGGCACTCCCAGGTACGAGCTCCAAAAGTTGCTCCTGTAACCTCCTGGCGTTCTTCTCCACCCACTCCCTGGCCCAGTCTTTCTGCTAAGAGTTGTTCCAGCCATTTTATGTTGTCTTTTAAAAGGCAGGAGAATAAAGACAAAAAGTAGATCTCAATTCATTCATACAGGTTTCATTTGGGCTGTGAAGAATTTAAAGGTCCTCTCACTTCATCTGTTGTTTATCTAGTAGCCTCAGGCCTCATCTACATGAAAGGGTTGCACCCATTCAACTAGATGTTAATTTAAACCAATTCATTAAACTAATACAAACCCCGGAGCAAGTGGAGAGCTGGACACTCCTGCACTGTATTAAAACCAGACTCATATCGGTTTGCTTTAATCTGGTGAGAAACTCAACCAAAGCAAGGAGCGCCCATGGACAGGTTTGCTCTGGTTTTAAAGAACATATGGAAAAGAGCAATGCAAATCGTGCCAGGGAGTTCTCTTTCAGCAGAGCTCTGCTGCTCATTCGCCTGCAGCGACCAAGTCATGACTTGAAACGAATGCTTTCCACTCCAACCCAGCTGTTTCTGGTGCAATATTTTCCCTTCCTTTCCTGCAGAAAAGAAGCAATCTGTCTCCATCTGTGATGCTTTCAGGAGGATTCTTTGAGGCGTTTGGATGAATCTGCTTTAGCAGACAAGCTCCAGCAGATCGAGATGTGCTCCTGAAATTGCTGCTGCTGCCTTCTCCTGGCTCCTCTCACACTGGAGTGTGTTGTGGAGGTCTCATACCTCTTACTCAACCCAGGGCCTCTGTTTCAGGTCTTTACTTCATGGCCAGTATCGCTGCAGATATTAGTAAAGTCATAACAGTGTTTCCATACCAGGGTAATGGGGGCTAAATAAAAAGCCAGGTAGAGTGTAGCTCACCTGAAAAAACTGTGATGTCAGTGGAAGCCAAGAAAAAAAGGGAAGAAGTGCAAGGGACACCACCCAAAAGTCTCAATCAGTGTCACTATTCAATGAAAGAAATCCCCAAAAGAAAGAGGGAAGGGATGGGACTGGACCTTTTCTGCTTCACAGCTCTGCCCTCTTCTGAGAGACTAGAAAGGACTAAATCACCTGTTGTCAATATCTAATGAGAATTACGGAGAACATGAAGCCAGACTCTTCTCCCAGGTGCCTAGGGAGAGAATGAGAGGCCACAGATCCAAGCTGCATCAATGAAATCCAATAGACATTAAGAAAAAATACTTCATAGTGAGAGTGGTTAAACACAGGGCCAGAGAGATGGTGGTACATCTGTGGAGATACTCAAAACTAAACTAGACAAGTCCCTGAGCAACCTGATCTAATGTTGAAGCTATATGTCTTTTGAGTGGGGAGGAGTTTGACCTGATGGTTTTCTGAAGTCCCTGCCAGTTGAAATTATTGTTTTACTGAAGGAAAATAAGGCAGAACTTTGTTATCTGAAGCCAGCTTCCCCCATATTCCAAACCCCAGGGTTGTTGCACAGCTAGTAAATTCACCTGCTTATTACCTAGGTGTTCACTCTTCCTGAAGAGAGAAGGCAAAAGGAAAATTAGGAGAAATGGGCATGTGCAAGAAGGTGCCAATCTGCAGTGCAGTTCCATAGAGCAACACTTCAGATTTTCCATCAGCAAGGTGCAAGTGAGAAAGCGGAAGCCTACAGCGAAAGCTTCTCGGCAGCCGTCTACCTGCTGAGCGGGCTGCGCCGAGATGTCTTGGCTTCGGGGGCCCCATCTAGGCTGGGGAAGTTGCTGAAATGTTTGCTGGTGTTGATAATATCAGTTGGCTTTCCCCCGTGTTGGTAAACCCTGGGAGTCTGGGTGTAGGTGGCTGCCGGCAGGTTCTGGCACTCCAAAGCTATGTGAACGAGATATGCTCCGAGCAGACCTACACCAAGGTGTGCAGACCTCTTAGCAGCAGCCACAACTCCTAAATTTCCATTACTGCAAGTACTCGAGGCAGGAAGAGAAACAGAGTCACTGTTAATGTGGGCAAAGCCCCTTCAGCTGTGTAAGGATGGTGTAAATATAACAAAGTTCTTATTGTTTAAGGGGAGAAGAGAAAAACAGTTTTGCAAAAGGTATGTAGATTTTACCAATATTGGATATTTTCCAGTTTGGTTTGATTTATGTGTATATATTTTCCAGGAAAAACGATTGAATTTGTAACCACACTGTAACACCAGAATCCTGGTGTTTTCTGCTAGGTCTCTTTTTATATTACTATGGTTCTTTACATTCAAGGGTCTAAAATCATCATGCCAAAGTTTTCATGGATTCAAAGACACAATTAAATAAATTTTCAGGAGGAAGGCATGCCAAAGGCCATGAAACACAAAAGCATGATCTCTAACTCGGGAAGCCTTTAAGCCACAGATAGCTGGAAGCTTCTGTCCTTCCCTTCTTTTCTAGCAGCCAGCAGAGACAGGGTACTGGCTAGTGCCATCTTCATGTTCTTAACCAGCTCCTTACACCTCTGGTCAGAGGAAGGTGTTGATGGATGCTCTCTTGATTTCACTGATCCGCTCACCCAAGGGATAGACTTTTGCGGTTTGTCCGTGATGCAGCACCTCCAGCTTGCACAGACTTAGGGTACAACCTCCCCCTTTCTCTCCACCCCTCCCTCACATCGACCCTTTGCTGCCGTGTTTCAGGTCCCTTCGAGATGCAAACTCTTTTTTATTCCCCATGTGGTTTTCTGCCTGCTTAATGAGTTGATTCAACGTGTGCCAGAGCTGGCCCAAGGGAGAGGAAGGGAAAGCACAGCTGGAAGCAGAAGCAAGAAGAGCAAGATTTTCCCTCACCATGACAAGCTGTTAAATTTGGTTTTGCCATAACGGAACTTCTGCCTTCGGGCACAGCTCCACCCAACCTGAAGATCTTCAGAGCATCTCCAGTGCACTCTCTCAGCCTCCTGGTCCTTCTCCATTTTTGCACCGGTCCTGGCTTCTTTTGTGGCCTTCACTGAGCTAAATCAACTGGCTGATCTACCAGTTGTTTGGCTTACAAAGGGGTCTGACAACTACAAGAGATGGTACAAAATAAGTAGCAAAACAATATGGTTGGCTGGAGATAAAAGGAGAGGGGGAAGAGTAGGAGAAAACAAGGTCCTCCCTTACAGCACTCACACATAACTTCATCTCTAACCATCTTTTGAGTCCCTTCCAACCTGCTACTCTATGATTCTGTGATTCCATGATTCTATTTTCCTCTTTACAAAGGCCAGAGTCTTAGCACAACACCCCCAAAATCACTTGCCATTTACAAAGCAGCACCAGTCTTCATGCAAAACTGCATCAGATCTTCAAGGCTCAAAAGCTTCTCACACAAGCTGGAGAAGAGAGGCCAATTCCTCCAGGCACAAGGCTGGTTGGAGTACCATTTAACACTTCCTCCTTCAGTCAGGATGAGGTAAATTCTCCCATAAGATAGATGAGGTGCACCAGGGAGGGGCTGGTGCATCACATAAAGACGTTAAATCATAGCAGCATTGCCAATCTTAATACTCGTGGATTGCTACACTTGCAAAAATCTGAATGGTGGCTGTGGAAAGATGAGAAGGAAAGCATTTTCCTGTGTAATATTTACTGCACAGGGTTCAAGGGGCAAAGCACCAGAAGTGGGTTAGTAAATTGGTTGCAGACTTAATGTGCAAAGTCATCTGTTTGGTGCTTCTGTTAGATGACTTGGTGGTCTCACTCAGTACAACTCCCATGTGATAAGGTGCTTACAGTGTCTTCCAATGTTCCATACATGTGGTGGATTGAAGGAGGAGTAATGGGTTTAAAGAAAAGGATCTTTAGGGAAAGTTTTTTTGTTTAATAGCAAAGATACTGAAGCCCAGGAGATGATTCTCCAGAGAGGTTTCAGAATCTCAGTGATGCATCTGTGGTTAGGAAGAGGTCTGGCAATGTGATGGGTAAAGCTGATCTTACCTTGAGCAAGGACGTCCTCTTCACAGAATCACAGAATGTTAGAGGTTGGAAGGGACCTCAAAGATCATCTAGTCCAACCCCCCCTGCCAGAGCAGGATCACCTACAGCAGACCACACAGAAATGTATCCAGGTGGGTTTTGAATGACTCCAGAGAAGGAGACTCCACAACCTCCCTGGGCAGCCTGTGCCAGGGCTCTGTCACCCTCACAGTGAAAAAGCTTCTTCTAATATTTTTATGGAACCTCCTGTGTTCCAGCTTCCACCCATTGCCCCTTGTCCTGTCAATGGACGTTGCTGAAAAGAGCCTGGCTCCATCCTCCTGACACTCCCCCTTGACATATTTATAAACATTAATGAGGTCACCCCTCAGCCTCCTCTTCTCCAGGGTAAAGAGACCCAGCTCCTTCAGCCTTTGCTCCTAAGGGAGATGTTCCACTCCCTTCATCATCTCTGTGGCTCGGCGCTGGACTCTCTCCAGCAGTTCCCTGTCCTTCTTGAACTGAAGGGCCCAGAACTGGGCACAATATTCCAGAGTCTTGAGGTGTCTTCCAGTCTTAAATGATGTTGGGCATTACTTAGACCTTGTTTCAGCAGTTGAATTTGACTCAACTTTTCCACCCAACTCCACAAAACAGATACATTTATTAATTATAGCCAGATGAGAAGGATCAGTAAAGAATGTGAGAATGCAAGAGCAACTAACAGATTTTAAGTTCTGTTGGGTTGTGACTTATGTAAACAATTTTCAAGTGGCTGTGACCTTCAGCACAACACAGTCCTCAGTGGCTGTGCAACATGAGCAGAAAATGAGTCTGCTCTCCTGCATTTCTTTGACAGCAGAATACAACTGCAAACGATGGAGGAGCAAGTTCCCAGAGGTCTCACGGAGCTTTCCAAAAGTCTTTTGATAATTGCTGTGATATACCTCACACACATCCTCATCTTGCCCCAGCTGTTCATGGAAGATGCTGAAGATAATAAAATTACAATTGTAGATGCAAGAATTCAAATCTGACCACTTGGATGGCCCAGCCTGGTGCCCTATGCTCAGAAACCGTATTCAGCAAGTCCGCCAGACAAGAAGCCCAGCACAATTAACACACTGGTGTAACCTAGAATGAGAAATCAGACTGAGTTAGAAAACCACCCATAATACAACTTGAAATGCTTCTCTATCCCAGGCGGTGGTTGTGGCCTTCCCAGAGATCTAACCTGGGAGTCGTCTGAGCTCAGTGGGAAGTTTCCATTTACTGCAGCAGATCTTTTATCAGACAAGTTATCTATAAAGCATTTAGGTATGAGTATTTTTTAGTCCTCAAAGTCTACCAACCTAGCTACCTGATCAAATTTGTACAAGTGCTGATGTTATTTTCTAGCATGAGGTCTAGGCAGTTGAGGGGAGAGGGTGCTTAGAGAAGTAATCTTAATGAAATTATTTTTAAAAGTATAAAAGTGATCCTCCTATTGCCAGAGAAACTTCATGATTTTTCATACTCTGTTAATCTGAAGATCAGTTTCTATTTGCTTTGAAAGTGTTGCAGAAAGTTGGCAGAGGCTTCAAGAAATTATACTGAAATGGGACTCATACTTGTCACTGGGCTTGTCTTTTGTTTGGTTAAAGAGATTAGAACTCAGGCAGTGGTAAGCTTTTGATGCTCAAGAAACACTTTTCTTCAGATTTTTACACACTTGGTATTTTATGTGTGCTCCATTAAGAGATTTCTTCAGATTTCTTCACACTTGGTATTTTATGTGTGCTCCATTAAGAGATTTCTTCAGATTTCTTCACACTTGGTATTTTACGTGTGCTCCATTAAATATACCCACCCCAATACAAGAGATCAAATCCTTGGACATAGAATATAAAATATATTTAAATTTTATTTAAATATGGTGTGGTTGTTGCACACTCACAGCTGTAAAATAAAGAAAATAAGTAAGAATATAAACCATTTCTTCCAGTCTGCCTAGACACGCTGACAGAAGAAACAAGAACCTGTATCTCATCTTGTTTGGACAGCATGGGAAAAATGGGGGGGACAACCAGAGCAGCTGCAAATAGCAATGTCTGTTTCAAATTCACAACAAATCATCTTCTTGCTGTAATTCCCAACAAATAATTTTCTTGTCCAACAATTTTTAGGTTGATCCTGTAGGACTGCTGGGATAATCATCCTGACACTGCAGATAACAGGATTGTGATCATAAATCTTAAGATTCAAGTACATTCACCATGGTTGAGTGACCACCAGCATTTTAAGAGAATGAGAATATTTTTCCCGTGAAAAGACGACAGCACGAAGGGCACATATGCAGAAAGTGAAGCCTCTGAATTATAGAACAATGCATCATTTTTTATTTTCAATTTGCCACGCGCTCCTTATCATTTCACCCACATTCTGCCCACTAATCAAGGCAAGAAGGCCTGGCTGGTGCAACTGGTTCTGGATAGATCTATTTGTGACTGTTGCTACTGCAGCAACAGCAAAAACGCCTTTTTTTATAGAAGAATCTAGGCTCCGTCCCAGAATACAAGTGACTTATTCTGAGAACAATTATTTTTATCTGCAGAGCGAAAGAACTTTTGCTCCAGACTAGTCTTGTGTTGGTGGTGTTCCAGACATGTACGTGTAAATGATGAAGGGAAATAAGCCTGTTCTTGTCTGGCCCTGGATGGTACAATTCTGCCTTTTCCCTATAGAAGAATAGAAATCAGGTATTTAAGCGACATTAATATTACAGAACTAGGGGGCTCCTGTTTTCTTTAGGCACAGAGAATTTTGCTGTTTGAAGCTGGTTTGATGCAAGCAAAACGAGAACAAATACAAAACAGCACCGAGTTGTTTATCGATATCGAATGCTCAGCTGATGAGATGCACTAATCCACAGCCAAACCCTCATAAAGGCCCAGCTGACTCATATATAAGCCACCACCTTATTCCACGGGTTTTATATGTGAATGCACTCAAAATCCTTGACAATGCCTACAAATCTGAGCAAATTCTACAGTTTGCCAGAGTCTTACATATCCATGGCAATCAAAAAAAAGATCACCTTTCAAAATGTGAGGAATTTCACATTAAAGGCATGCTACCCTCTGCGAGGCAATTTACTAACCTAGCAGAGACACCACGTTCTATCACTTGCAGACTAGCAGCAACACAGGACAAGCACATTAACTGACATAGTGCTGTGTAAAGGAGAAGGGGCTTTAACTCTGGATTTACTTTCTTCCCCAAGGAGCTCTCCAGCAACCAGCATCTTCTCCTTAAATAGCTGTCACATATTGCGCATAATTCTCCTTTACTAGAAATACCTGGTAGGTCTCGTAATTTCTGTCCTAACGTTGCAAAGCGCTTTCCCCTTCTGCGCTCTCATATAACTGATTTTAATTCTCAGGCCACGCAAGAGACTCTCTTTAAAAGAATGCTAACAGCAAGAGAGCTAAAAACCAGAAGAGGTGGAAGTAAACAACTCCTCAGAACAAAGATAACGGCTGTACTGCAGCATCAGCCAGTGGGGTCTAACAAGGAGGTCCCCTTTGCTTCCATTTTCCCTGTGCTGCAGGCAGCCCGGTAAAGCAAACAGACCTCTACAGACAAAGCACCGCTGCTTCACGGGATGCCCAAGCTTTGCTGGAGAAAGTTGATTAAATCAACAAGTAAACAGTTTTGTTCAGATCGCAACAACAGTGACTTGGAGTGCAGCAAACACTTCTTACCTTCTTTCTCCGCAATCGCAAAGCTCACGCGATAGGACCCTCACGCTCTTGCTGCGTGGTTTATCTATTCCGTGTGCGTGGGAGTGAGTGCTCAGGGATTTGGGAAGGGAGGGGGAAGGGGGAAGACTCCAAACAAAACATTTAAATGTAATTCTTTTGACGGTGCAGCCGTGAGAGGGCAACTATCTGAGACTATTCTGCCATGGTATTTCAGAGGTTGCACAGTTTTACTGCCCTTTAACATATATACTTCAGAAGCGGCATAGAAAGCACATTTCCACAACCAGCCTCTTCTCAAGTCTTCTCTCCCGTTTGCACACCAGACCTCTATTATACATTCATAGATACCACCCAACGATGTTGCATTTTCCCCCTTTCTTGTGACTCCGTTTCCCACCTTCTCTCCCAAACATTGCATACAAGAGGTGTTTCCCAACCCTTGCAAGCAAAGAAGTATGGATAAGCTCTATCTGCTTTGTAAGAAAACTGCACAGTAGCCCCCAAATGAGGAAGATGAGTCAGGGCATTACACACAGGCTCATTCCCAATTCCTTTCCGTGCCTGTATGCTCCTTTACATTGCGCCTCACGAGAGCATCACGCAATTCTAGTCTCCATGGCACAAGGAGCAAAGAGCAGAGACTCCCCAGCAGCATCAGGAATTGTGGCAGGTGAGCTGGAGCTTCAGGTCCAAGCACTTCTGTGCCTGGCGCTCTGCTGAATGACTTGTCCAGGAGCGCAGATCACCACAAGCTTCCATGTGCCTACGCCACGCTGCTGCGCAGAGCAGCCATGTCCCTGCCCGCCCTATCAAACCGGGTAGAAATTCCTGCCCTGTCAGACAGGAGCAATGGCAGTAAGCGACTTTACAGGGGATGTTTTTGGAACAAAACACGCTGCAAAGCACTTCTCTGGGCTTCAGTGTTCACTTCTGCGAACCTGCAGCCTCTGGCTCACAAACTATTCAAGCCTTTCCCTCTAACGCTGGTTAAATCAGTAGCTAAGGTGACAATTGCAAAGGTGCTAGAGGGCCCGGCTGGCGTCAGTGGATGGCAGTTTCTTAGATAAATGACCAAGGGCAAGGCAAGGAGACAGCTACCTGCAGTGTCACGCCGTTTTATTGCAATGGAAACGGGGGAAAAAACAGAGGAGGTTTTGCAGTTCTCTTTCCAGCTTTACCCTCCATATTCAGTAGCACAGGAAGGTTTTTCAAGCTGATGTGCAGCAATCACTCTTCGAGAATGCAATAGTTGAGCCTTTCCTGGTAGGGCTGACCCGTTCAGAAACATAGCAGAGAAACGCCAGGACAGGGCAAAAGTATATCCTCAACCTTTAGCAGTCATGTGACCTGCTTATAGAGTAAAATTTAAATGCTTTCCCTCCAGAATCGTTCATTCTCATCTTCACAGCCTAGCACCTGGCTCCCTGGCCGAGCTGTCCACTACCTCTGCACATTTGATATTCACATCGTTTCTATCAGGTTTGCAAAACCAAGAAACTTCTGTCACCCCCTAAACTGCATCTGAGAGCATCTAGGCGGGGGGAGGCGCGGGGAGGCCAAGTGTTACCTAGGAGCTTCAGGATTTTCTCCGATAGACTTGGTTCATTTTCTCTGAAGCTTCTGTGTTTTCTTTTTTTCTCCCCTTTCGCCCCACTTCTCTCAATGGTCTGGTGCCCTCAGAGAGTCCAGGAGCAGACACCAGCTGGCCCTAGCAAAGGCCACATCCCCCACCGCCTGTGTTGTTCTCTCCAGCCCGGCTATATGGATCCCTTAATTGCATGCATGTCTTTCAGGCTATTCTCCATGCATGAGCTGTCAGCAAAACCTCGCTGGAAACACTGGAATTTCACATTTTTCATGGAGATTTTCCATATCGAATGGGCAGTTTTACATTTTCCATGAAATTCCTAATGACTACAAAAAAAAAAAAATACAGCCACGGTGTTAGGAAGGACTTGCCTAGCTTGCCTTCAGGCACCATTTGAGTGTTAAAGGCATGTGTGTGAATTAACTTAGCATCTCATTTCAGGGGTAGGATTGGAATATTTTTTTGTTGCTGTTGCAGATGACAGGAGAGAAGCACGCATTCATCCATTCATTCATAAACTCAACTTGTGGCACCGCACACTGGGGAAGGGATCTTTCGCATCATTTTTAAAACGGGGAGATTGCAAAGCCCTGTCAACTGACAATATCCATCCAAGCTGTCATTGCCAATCACTTGAATGGACTGCAGCAGAGAGTATTTTCCACAATGAGATACCAATGGGGGTGACCATTAGGTCAGGAATCTTATTTTCTCAGCTCACCAACCCCTGCAAATAAATTCTCACCAAAAGGAGAGAAAAGCCTCATTGATTTGACAAGCGATCAGACACTGCAGTTGTCATTTTCCCAGCAGTTGCTAGCAGATTTTTTGCCTGGTGTGCGAGATATGAATTTCCCGACTTAACCTATCCAGCTCTTAAAGGGATCACCCCTTTCTCATCAGCATCCTTGTGAAAAGTACAGCTCACTGAAAGGAGCTCAGCTTTAACATATTATCAGTCCATTTAAAACAAAGTTCGCACAGGGGGTCTACTTTGTTGTTAATAGGCATATTTATTCAACCTGCAAGAACGTGTTTTTCTCCCCCATCAATATCCATTTTAATTCATAAAATACATCTTTAAAAAGTTCTTCCTTTTTTTCTTTTACGAAAGCCACAAAACCAAACCAAGAGAGGCTATGAAAGCAAAAATAAAAAAGCGTTCTTTGATGAAAGAAGTCATATTTTCAGGTTTCTGTATTCTGTACACATACACTGAGTTTTCCTAACTTTTTAAAATACTGCACTAATGTTGAAGAAAAAATGTCTTTATGCTGAATTCCAGCAAAGGGCCTGAATTCTGCTGGTGGTTATAGTGAAACAGATTTGTGCTGGAAGACAAAGTATATCTTACTTCATGCTATTCAAATCCATTTCAACTCTGAGAACTATAGCTTAAAAATCCATGCCGGGTTTGTTTGGGAGTTTTTGGAGGGAACACCTTAGCACTAGCCAAAATTAATTTCTTTGCTGATGTAAAACTAAAAAATGTAGACTTGATTACATTTTTACAGGAAGGTTCCTCGGGAATATTTTCTGACACAAAGATTGCCTGGTTCCTCACTGAAGAACAGTGAAGAGCCTGCGGGGTGCGAGTCCTTGGTTTACCTGCCCTCCCACAGCAAGGATCTGAATCGGAGTTTCTCAGAGTAACATCTTTATTTTTTCATTAATGCCAAAAGTTTGGTATGTAGCAATTTTTCACATCATGAGGAGCTTGCCCACTACCTGAAGAGCTCGCCACATCCTTATATTCAGCTACGTCAACCAGCCCAGATTATGATTTTTCAAAGCCTGTAACTCCATCCAGCCACCCTTTTAATTCTCAAGAATGAAACCTCATTAAGTCTCGCTTAATTTATGGCGTGATTATTATTCATAGAAATAACGGTAACCGTTAACACTGAAAGCACTTACGTCAACATTCCAGTAGATTTTTCTACTATATATATTAAAATATTTTCACCCCAATAATTAACATATCTATATTTACTATTGGGAAGAGAAACTGACCAAGTCAGAACCCACCTTTATAACATATTCTAAAGAATGGCCAGAATACCATCAAAATAAGAATCAGATGAAGCCTCACCTCTGTGCCTTACACTTTATGCCATACTTGATCTAACGTAAAGATTGTTCCTGCCAATTTAGTTTGTCCAATAAGAATGAGAGGGAAAAGTTCTATGACCAAATGTCAGAACAAATGTAATTTATTATTCTTGTAAATTCACAGTTCGCTAGATTCAGTATCAAATGCATTTAGAATCTTCAGCCCATTGTTTTTTTAGTCAGCACTATATATTTTCCTACTAGTCTTATCTTTGGAGTACATTGGTCCAGAAATTCTAGTAGCATATTGAGACATAACTTCCAGATAAGCCTGGCTGGCTTAAAATTTCTTTATTCATTCCAAATCAATGCTCAAGTGCAAGGGACCACCAAAACATCATTTTATTCCCTATACATCTATTAATTACAGCTTTGCCATGTCCCTGCATACAATGTTCAGCTACTCAGGTTAAGAGCAGTCTCTAGATCGGACTGACTCTCTCTGGGTTACTTTTCTAACGTCCTTTCCCCAGTGCACCACATGGGTAACCTTACCCACATACTCCTTTCAGTTGCTGCTAATTCACTGCTTTGATTTCACATTGAACACTCCAGCTACAACGTATAATTTTAATTCAGATGGCAATGCTTTTAGAGCACTGACAATTTAGTAGGTATAAGTGACAAAGGCATTCTTACAAATGTCAAAGAATGTGGATTCAATACTTGGGGATCTTCTGAAAATAGTTAACAGTGGATAAAATCCTGAAATTAATTTTCCTTGGGAAATCTCAAACCCTCAGGAAAAAAAAAAAATTAGTTTTCTCTGTTCCTTGCAAATGTAAAAAAAAGTGCATCAACCATTTTCAGATACTTCCACTATACAGCGCTAAGGATTTTAAATGCAAGCAGGCTGGTACTATCCGTCTAGAGAACTTTTTTCCCCCCTGAAGTCCACTTTTTCTCTGTCTGCTGTTAAGTTACTATTATCTTCCATTCCCTGTAATAATGGGCTTAAGATCAAGTGAAACTGGAAATGGAAAGACCAGTGAAAGATGACAGACTTGAAGGGGTTTTATTGGAACTATGGGTTGCTCCTAAGGTCAGAATCAGTAAGTATAATTAGATTCCTGGCATTTACAACAAATGTAAAGCAACTCTGAGATCTCCTTTGTGTGCGTGTAATTAAACACGCACTTTCACTGCCCTCTGCAGTACTGCAAAGTTACTTTGATTCCAGCACATGAAAGCTGATTGAAAGAGCAGGAGCAAGTCTTCATCTCTATATTGCACTCATATTTCTGAGAACAAAAGCATTTTTTTCTGAAGAAATGGAAAAGCCCCTTTTTCTAAAGAAACACAAAAGGGAACGTTGTTTTTGCTGATAATTAGAGCCATTCCAGTACCTCCCAGGAACTTTCTCAATAGAAACTTGAATAGAAAGCTCCCAGCATGGACAGCTGAACCCCAGTTTAGCCCACAAAGTAAGTCCCAACTTTCCACTTAAAACTAAGTTTTTTCTTGAATCAGCACTTTTTGGGTAAATTAATTTGCTCTTGTGCTTAAACATAATCCCAGAGAGGTAAGCAGCAAAGCTCAGAGAATGAATAGCACTGGTGACCCAAAAATACAGTGGAGGCCAGAAGTGACAGATGCTGGATCTTAATTCCTTGCATGTTGTTATTTTGGTACTACCCAGATGCCACAAAATTAAATACTGCACATACAGAGTAAATTCTGCTCAGCAATACCACCTTCTCTCTTAATTTAAGTACATACATTACATCCTGAATACACTGTTTTCTTGGAAGACAAAATGGAATTTTGACATTTCCCAAAGTAACTTCAATCTCTTAACTATTAACATAATTTATATAATATTTTGCTATTACAGTTAGTAACCGATCTTCTCATATTTTGAGAAATCATTTAAAAGAAGAAAACACAAGAGTAAGAGCTTCTAGTAAAGTTAAAATTCTTTCAGAAGGGCTCTTTTACCAGCTCAGTGTTGACAAAGAAATGCCTGGTCCCCCAGCCGATTTTCACACAGATCCTTAGCCATAGTTCCTCTACATACACCTTGCCTTTATACCAGGGTTCTACCTGCATTAGCAACACACCAAAGCAGATAATCCTGAAAATAACTTTATTAAATACACACACGAACAAAATGTTATCAGAATGGTATTTTTGTCTTAAAAACGGATTCACGGAACAAAGACAGTTTTAGCTTGGATTCATTAAAGGATTTTAAATCCTTGTACTGTCAAGTCATTTTGTGCTGCCTCCTCTAATTTCTGAACTAGCTTTCCAGGTATTTAACAAAAAGGTACATATGTGCCTTCAAGCTTTACATGACAACAGGTAAGTAATGAAGGGAGACCCAAATAATGCCCAAAGTTGGGACAGCTTAACTCTTATAAACGTTTTGCCTGCCATCCTATCAGTGCATGTGTACCAACTACTCCGTCCAAACAGACGGAGCTTTAAATTAGCCGTAGCTAAGACTACTGTCAGTTAGCCAGGCACGGTATGAAGGATGCTGAAAGAGGACAAGACTTGGTGTGAAGGGAGTAAGAGAAACATAAAACAGAAGGCACAGAACTATAAAAAGCAGGGTTGACAGGTTCTGCTGCCTACATAACAACCTGTTCGTTTTTATTTTTAAAGGGATTTAACCTAATAAGTCTAAAGTTTGGCAGCAGTATTTGCCAACCCTCCATCTGAAGCAAACTCCACTGTATGCAAACTATGCACAGCCAAACATATGGATGTTATTTTTCCATAAGATTAGTCTATTACCAGGCATTAATGTAAATGGATGAGGTTATCCCACAATTAACCACGAGAGGGCTTTATTCCATTGCAAAATAAAAGTTTTCCAGTTCAGTACCTTTAAAAAGAAAATCCAAACTTGGACAATATGAGCATTCTCTTTAAGTGTAATCCATAAAAACTAAGCTCTCAAAGCAGTTGAAGCAAAGGAGAATAATTCGTAGGATTAAAGACACCACTAAGGATGCCAGGATAGATTAAAAAAATCTGAGCCTGTATCACAAGCAGCTACCGAACATGAACAGTTACGTTTCTAGGCTGAGATATTTTAGAAGACATACCTGGTTCCTGGGAAGGCTTGCACACTGAACAGCACAGATCTGAAGAGCTGAACAGCACCTTGGGTTTGCTGTTAACGAAGCCAGCAGAATTAAGCAAACTGTAAGCTAGCTAGAGCACATTAGATGCAGAAATTTAAAAGCATCTCAAGACATTTGGCAAAGTAGAAATATTTGTTGTGCATCCCCTTAGAACAGAAAAGTACTACTCTCAGTTGTTTACCTGCTATCTTTCTACACTGCACAGGTATTAGGGTTCTTCACAATGTTTGCCTCACATTTCCCCATACCTGAATCTTTTAGTCAGACTCCTACATTTCCTGCTTCAACCCAGATTCCAAAGAACACGCATCACAATCATAAGGACTGTCAGAGAAAACACAAATTACTGAAGAAGATTGGAGATTTTTGTTTTGTTTAATAGTATTTGTTCACGCATTACCTTTTCATTAAGATCAATGTTAAGTCTCAGATATCACACCTAGATGCTTTCTGGAATTAGTATTTTTTGTGAAATTATGGAAAAAGCTTAGTAAGTGTCGTAGACATTTTTCAGACTACTAGAGTAACAACCTTTTGTACAATGAGCACTGAAATTTATGAATCTCCTGTGGCTATTCTGTGATCTCAGTGGATAATTACTGGGTTCAATATAGAATAACAGAATGGTTTGGGTTGGAAGGGACCTTAAAGCTCATTTAGTTCCAACTCCCCTGCCATGGGCAGGGACACCTTCCAGTAGATCAGGTTGCTCAAGGCCCCTTCCTATTTCACCTTAAACATTTCCAGGGAGGGGCACTCACACCTTCTCTGGGCAACCTGTTCCAGTGTCTCACCACCCTCACAGAACTTCTTCCTCTTCTTTCTAACATTTAATCTAAATCTACTCTCTTTCAGTTTGAAACTGTTACCACTCATCCTATCACTACACTCCCTAATAGAAAGTCCCTCCTCATCTTTCCTGTAGCCCCCTTTAAGTACTGGAAGGCCACTACAAGGTCTTCCCAGCCTGAACAGCCCTAACTCTCTCAGCCTGTCCTCATACGGAAGCTGCTCCATACCCCTCACCAACTTCATGATCTCCTCTAGACCCACTCAAGCAGCTCCCCATCTTTCCTGTGCTGACTCCAGAGCAGAACACAGCACTGCAGGTTGGGACTCACCAGAGTAGAGGGCAAGAATCACATCCCTTGACCTGCTGGCCAGATCTTTTGATGCAGCCCAGCACACAGCTGGCTTTCCAGGCTGCATGAGCACATTGCCAGGTCACATTGAGCTTTTCATCCACCCGTACTCCCAAGCCCTTCTCTGCAGGGCTGCTCTCAATCCCTTCCCTGTATTTGTGCTTGGGATTGCCCTGGCCACATGCATTATTTAGAAACCAGGTGTAAGTAACCTTACCCTTTGGAAACCTCTAAACAATCTTCTGCATATTCCACTGATCAGACCTGTTTGGCTAGCTACAGTGTGTAGAAAAACTTCTAAAAGCAATTCTACTTGCTGTTCTGATGCTCAGGAACAGATTAACATGCCACCAACCACCACCTCCTTAAAAATCTCATCTAATTGTTTCTCTTCTAGCATAAGGACTCCAGTACTACCTCATTCTGGTTCTCTTCCCTGGTTTAAGGGATTAAAATTACTGATTTACTCCAGGGTCATTTAAGGTGGTATTTTATGGCCTGTGTTACTCAGGAGAGTAGATTACATATATCTGTCAATACATCAGGATTTAAGTTCATTTAAGATATTTTGAACAGCTTGGGTGTACCCCTGCCACTAATGTGTAAAAAAAAAAAAAAAATTTTAGATCTAGCCTGATGGTAAGAATAGCATGAATAGAAACCAGTTCACTGATCACCTAATTCACTGCATATCCATTCTGGTATAACACAAAGCTAAATAGCTTGAGTATCACTACTCAATGCAGCAAGTGTATAAGCAGCACAAGACCTGGTGTCTCCTCATAACAGGCAAAATGTGACACATCTAGGTGTCAACTAGTAACCTGCATTTCACGGTTATGGAGACAGAATCAAGTTGACAAAATAATAGCTTCCAGGTACACAAAATGTAGTTCTCTACAGAAATCTTGCCTTACTCATTTCACACTGGGTAGAAACATCATTTAACATGAATACTTTATTCTAGACTTATGTTCAGGTGCATGAACCATTTATATCTTAAGACATGAATGTTTTTGTTCTTGGCTTCATGTTCCTCATTATTAACCTTTAAAACATTCAGCAGTAACAGAACTCAAATCAGCTGCATTAACCACTAAAAAAACCCCAACTAATAGTAAGTAGCCCTGACTTGAAATAGTGTTTAAGAATGTCTAACAAATTAGACAGATTGTAGTATTGCTCACAGCTAGGATACTCACTTGAGTTGAAAAGCTTAACTGCTTCCAATGACCCAGAGAGTGTTGTAACACCAACAAGCAGAAATTCCATTTTAGAGATAAAACCAGGTGAGGTGACTTTAACAAAAGGTTCTGTACAGTAAACAAGACTTAAGTGCCCATCTAGCTCTTCTAGAAGTTTTTCTCAACAACTTTTAACATGCTAACGGACACCTACTCAACTAAACTGCTTCTAAGGAGTCTGCAGGTCACCAACAGGCTTACACATTATAACCAAGTCTCAAATTCACTCCCGTGGCCTGCACACAAATAGTTTTTAAGGTCTCCCTCAAAGTCAGAAGATGGTGCTAAAACACATAGTCTAGCCTAGTATCTACGTCGCTCACAGACACATGGCTTTGAGTTTTTCCTGCATTTTGTTATCCACGGAACATACTAGTAGGAAATGAACAGTCATAAGTAAACAAAATTCCATTTATTTTCCAGCAACATCCCATACAAAAACAATAGAAACATTAACTGCTTTCAGCAGAAAATCTGTACAGTGTTATAATATACCACAGTTTTACATTGAAACATCAGCAAATTAAAAAGAATCAAGCACTTTCCCTAGACACCGCTTTCTTTCCTGTATTAATAAACGACTCACGACTATTTACAAATTTCAGACTCAGGCTACTGCTTCTTAAAGCATGATTGCCTAGGCTTTAGCATATCAAATTCCAATTTCTTAAGAGTATTCAATTTCCAATAGTTTCTGAAACATTTTTGCAAATAAATTTTAATTTGTTTTTAAAAGGTACTCTTACAGTAAATAACTGCAGTAGATGGGTTTACTAGTACTAGTCAGCAGTATGGTTCAGCTACCACTTGTATTACTTCAAGTCAGATCCTTGTAGGAGAGCCAGATGGAAAAGTAAAGCAGCATATAGATGCTCAGAAATATCTGCCCACTTTGCTCTTGGATCTGCAGGTCGACAACTGAAGTTACGGACACAGTGGATGGGGAGAAGGGAAATCAGTAAGATCTTGCTGAACTACTTTACTTGAGGATAGCACTGCCTTTGGCTAGTTTTTCTGTTGAAAGGTTTTTATTAAAAAAAATCTGATATACATAAATTAAGAGTTAAAAATAAGTCACAGAACTTACTTGTATTTTTACATAAGTTTGGTCCAGAGAATACGTAGACCAACCACAACTTAGAGAACATTCTTCAACTTGGCTTAAGCTTTCTTATTATTAAACAGTTCATGAATCAAGCTAACCTCTCAAATATAAAAAGAAACTTCCTCTAAAACAGCTTACGCAAGACTATTTAACTCACAGTATCAAAATCTTTAAGCGATTCACTCAAACACACTTCCAAGTCAAATTCACCTTCTGCTTGATAGTCAACGTGCCTAACTTTGGTGGGAGTGCCAGAACAGGTATCCTAGAATACAAAGTCAGTTAATAATTAGCAGTGAAATACAGGCTTAGTTAAGATGAATTATTGCATATCTCTGTAATTCATTTAGACCACCCTGTTAGAGATGCTTACAAAAACCCAAGGCCAGTCTTAAGATTCGATAGATTTAAGTAAAGTCTTCTGCCCATTCAACCACATTCTAAGATTTCTTGCAAACGTTTTGAGGATCTATATATGCATATGTTAACATGTTATACAGATTCAGGATTCATCAGAGAAACAAATGCAGTAAGAAAAACATTACTAGATCTTTACTGAAGGTTACTACGCAGCTATACTAAATGCTTTAGAAGAGCCTACTTCTGAGTGTACCAAGAAAATTACTCCAAGGAGACCTTACAGCAGCCTTCCAGTACCTGAAGGGGACCTACAGGAAAGAAAGGGAGGGACTCTTTATCAGGGGGTGTAGTGGTAGGACAAAGGGTAATGGTTTCAAGCTGAAAGAGAGTAGATTTACATTAGATATTAGGAAGAAATTCTTCACTGTGAGGGTGGTGAGACACCAGAACAGATGGTCCAGAGAGGTTGTGGATGTCCCCTCCCTGCAAGTGCTCAAGGCCAGGTTGGACAGGGCTTTGAGCAACCTGGTCTAGTGAGAGGTGTCCCTGCCCATGGCAGGGGGTTGGAACTAAATGAGCTTTAAGGTCCCTTCCAACCCAAACCATTCTATAATTCTATTTTAACATCAGATATTGCAATCTAAAGTAGTATTTCCCCTGTACATCAAAGTTCATAACAGATATGCTCTGAATAGATAAATTTTCTTCAAAAGACAGATATATTTTCTTTTGCAGGCTATGAAGAGTAAGATATCTGAGATGGACACATAAGTTCTAACTCTCAAAACTCAGACTACAGAGAGATACTGGCTACAGTTTGGAAAATGTCTGAATTTAAAGATTGCTCAGTTTTATAAGCAGTCCCTAAGCAAAGGACATTATGGAATTTCTCATGTATTCAGGCTACTCTGGATCTAATTTTAAGTAGTGGACCAAATATTAATATAAATATAAACATTTATGCAAATGATAGATATGCTTACATCATTATCTTGACAGCTCGTCTGAGACTCAGTAGAACTGCTTCCAACAGATTCGGTCTCCATCTCGCCCAGATCAACAGGACTACTGTAAAACAGTTAAAAGAAGAATAGAGCTTAAAAGAAATTCAGTATATAGCAGTAAGTTGCACTTTGTAGGTGCAGTTCTGAAAGCAATGACCAAACAAGAACAAAGAGACCTACAGAGATTATAGAGAAGTGGTGGCAAACTGCAGAGACCAAACAGAACAGCAGGACAACTTAGCATAGCCAAAAAAAAAAGCCAAGGACTAAATTTAAGTCTTCAGATCAAATACTGCAACTTGCCAAAGACAAATACGAACACTCAAACAATGCCTCAACACAAATGATGACAAATGTTATGGAAAAGCAAAGTTTTCATCAATTAGTTTAGCTACATAAGATTTAATACTACATATATATATATATAATATTAATATACACACCATATATACACAGAACTAGACCCCAGCATCTGAAGATACACTCGGTATTTCAACACTAATGTACAGAGTGGGCTTCAGGCTGAAGTACTAACTTCCCCTCATACCAATTACAAGTTAAAAGGAAGCTAGAAGTAAACCTTTGCTTTTAGATCCACACTGGTTTTAAAGTCAGCACTGCTGTTACTGAAAAACCAGTGGTCTATTACCACAAAACTGTTTCCTGAAGAACTATTTACATCTGAATCTCCCAGCTTTATTTTGGATGTTCCCTGATCAGCTTTATTGCTTTCTATAGAGGAAAATAAT
The DNA here is from genome assembly GCA_020746105.1 of Trogon surrucura. NCBI lineage: Eukaryota > Metazoa > Chordata > Aves > Trogoniformes > Trogonidae > Trogon > Trogon surrucura. The sequence continues at coordinate 73,831,403 of CM036620.1, read as the reverse complement.
TAGTTGCATTACTCTACATCTTCTAGAGCAGACCACCACAGTAGCTTGGACTGTGAGCACTTGTGGCCATGCTTTTAATTTAATGGTACCTTGAGGTGATTTTAAGAGTACTTCTTTCCCCCTCTCTGCTCAGCAAACAAGAATTTATACCACTATTCTTAAACCAGCAAGCGAATAGGCTGTTGAGGCAGGTTCTCATACACTGCATTGCTTTGAGCGCAATATTCACGAGAACGGCCGATTAGCAAGAACTCTCCAGCGCTGCTACTGCTGATCAATCTGCAGGCTGCTCTGAAAGAATTAGCTTCCCTCAACAGTGTGGTATTTTCTTTTAGAGCACTGCAGAACGAGCTCTGATTGCACCCAGTGGACACAGATTAGTGAGGGATATATATGTGTGCCCTTGCAAGGACACTGAGAAAGCCTACTCCCACCAGCTAGGTCCAGAAGGCTGAATACCACCAAGTGCGGACAACTAACTACAGAAAACATTCAGCAATTACTGACTTGTCTCAGAAAGGGTTGTTTGTTGTGGGTTTTTTTTGGTGGTATTTGGTTTTGATTTTTTTTTAACATTAGATTTTATATAGCAATTTCTACAACAGCATCTGGAATAACGTATACCTACATTTCTTGCAGATCACATCCTTCCTCAGTAGGTGGATCCCAGGAATGCAACGCAACTTTCCACAGTTTAATTTGTTGGTCCCATGACCTACGGCTGTACTTCTTAAATTTATTTGGAGTTCTGGGATGAACTCCTGGTATACGATGGCATCTATTCAGATATTACACATGAAAAATTCATCAGCATTTTGCACATATACGTAACATGCAGTTTTAAATACTAAGACTGATTGCCTGCGACACACACTCATTACAACACAGCAAATTCCGAGTTATATTATTTATGGCAAAAGACTGCTGCATATTTCCAGCATTCAAATGAAAAGTTGTGAGCACCACATGAACTTTTTAATTTTTCTGTCTTTGAGTCAAATTAAAAAAAACCAAACAAATTATTGCCATTCATAGGTGTGAAAACTCCATTCCAAACTTAAAAGCAACTGTAATCTATTTTGTCTTTTGGTTTACTAATGAGAAAACTGACTGCAAAAAGCAGTTTCATTTCCTGTAGTTGACAAGTTCAACCAAAAGAGCTTCCACTTTCATTTCCACAGATGAGAAAGTTTGGAGACATTCCTCATATGCTGACTAAGAAAAAAAATAATCCACACCAGTTAAAAAATGTTTTAGCTTAATTTGTAGATGCCTTCTATCTGAATGTGCCTCAGACACCAGGTTTAGTATGTTAACATGCTTAGAAAGAAAAAAAGGTATGACTTCCAATCAAACATTTAGTTTTCCAGAAACTCAAGCAGCTTACCTAGGAACTTCTTTAATGTATCTATCGTATGCAATTGTGTTTTTTCCATAGTTTATCTGTTTCTGCCTTCTCATCAAAACCACTTCATCCGTTTCAAGTTCTACTGTCACAGTGGACTCCTTTGAATCAGAGCTAAAGAGAAAACATTGTAGATTTGGGACTACTAGAAAATAAGTGACAAACAAAACTATGTGTAGCAGGTTATAAAGAAACACGTTAAAACTTTTCAAATTAATATTTCGGGTGTTCGACTCAACTACAATTTTGCAGCAGACTTGAACTATTTCAAACTGAGCATTTTAAGAAGCAACTTGGTACATGTGAAAATTCAGACCTATTGCCAGGCTTTTCACCAGCTAAGCTAGAAATTTAACCGACCTTCCAGAGGATGACTTCCTTTCCCTTGAAAATTCATTTATCAGGAGTTTTCTTCTGTATCTGTAAGAATTCACATCAGTATTAAGAAAATACCTACACAAAGAGAACATGTAAGGCTGCACTGTCACAGCTCACATTTGATTTTACTTCTCAGTTAAGCAGCAGTCTTTATGTCATCTCAGCCACTACAAACACCCTTCCGCTACAGAATGTATGTTTCAGTTTTCACCTAAAGAAACCAACATGTCTGAGGACTTTCTTTTCCTAAACATTTTCCCAACAAGTATTTTTATAGCAATGATATGCAGTAGTGAGTGAAAAGACATTCAAAGTAACTCAGTCTAAAAGGTTCTTCCAAAATAGAGATATTTAGTGATACACATCAGCTCTCCAGAGAGTATGCTATGTTATTTCTGCACAACTTAAGCCAAAGCTGACCTAAAAGCAGCAGACAAGAAGCTAAGGCTGGTCTGATTTTACTGCAGTGGTGAAGTCAAAATAAAAGTCAGTACCTATTCTATAGGACAACTATTATTTCCCTTCCTTTCCCTACTTCATCCTAAACACCCACGGGTACCTTGCGATTTCTTTGTTAACACTGGTCCTCATTTCATCTTCTTCCACTGCAGTTCCCCAGTCTGAACACCGGGAAAGGGGTCCAGGGCCTTCTGGTGTTGTGAAACTAGAAAGAAATAAAGGAAAAAGAAAAAAGTCTCTACATTAAAGCTTTATTTTATTGTATTTCTGGGAAATCCTCTCATCCGTCTCCCCCATTTACAGCTTGATAGCTATTTAATGTATTCATTTGTAGTACTCACAATGGCTGTGAAAATCTTGTATTGTTCTATTAAAGTATCATCATTGTAAAATTAAGCATCAGTTGAAAGCTCCACGTTGAGGTTTTGTGGTTTGGGGGTAGCAGTTTTTCTGTATTTTATTTTTTTCTTGAAGAGTTTATGTAGGTATCTATAGAAATGCACCACTGTAGTGTGCAACCTAGCCTACACTTTCACTAACTTTAAGCTGGTGTCCTTCAGAAAACAGTAGGTGAAATACCAAATTTACTCATTTAACTCACTTATTTTCACCCCACTAAATGAGTTAACAAATATTTGTTGTTTCATGATTGCAGACTAACTATATAAGAGAAAAAAAGTCAGAACACAGAATTAAATTGTACAGGTAATTAATTAAAATGACGTGACATCACCAGGAGCGTCTCTATGTGAAAATATACCTAGTAGAGAGAGGAAGCAAAGACACACACAAAAAAGTAGCTGAGATTTGCTATGATTTCACAAAGTGGCATTTAACAACTTTACTGTAGCCCATATTCAGACTGTTACTATAGCCACATATTCAGACTATTACAGGGGAATAAGTTTATATCCCTTTCCAGATAAAAATAGTTGCCTACATGCAATAATGAAATATGTTTTCCCGCTTCTGTCCCCCTGACGACCAGTCTTTCTGAAGTACAAACTCAAAATGGTATCCTACAAACCTGAGCTTTTTCAGTATATCTGCAAATGCTCTGGAGACTTACCAGGATTCTGTACAAAGTCCCTTGAAGTCAGGGAATTAGATCCATCTGTGCTAAAACCAGTTCCAGCTCCCTCACTGCTCCCAGCTCAGAAACTGGCTTGTGGTTCTTTCAAGTTTTTGTTAAATTCAAATTAAACATTCTTTTGAGATGAAACCCGGTTACCAACTCAGAAAAATTAAAAATCCAAAGCAAATAGTACAGGTCCCTCTGCAAATACCTGTTCGACTTCCAAGGATTTTTAGCATTTGCTTATATTGATTCCTGACTTTGCAAAAAATACAGGCCACATTCAATCATTTCTCTTCCAGACCAAAGAACATGACAATCCTAGAAGAACTTGGTTAGTCTCACCATCTGAGCTTTTTCCTCAACATCACATCGTATGTTTTTATACTTGCTTGATTCTGTACCTATGCTGCGTACACAGAGAATTAGAGAGTACATGGGATGGTCTACAGCTTTTTCTTCTGATTAATTTGACATACTGATCTTGGTCATCTTTCTCAAGACTCTCATCCACTTGGTGAGAAGCTCTGGTGCTTTGCTAGTACTGCACATGCTGCTCAAATTCTGCCAGGCAGGCAGAAAAAACCCAAGGTTATAACTACCCCCTTACCCTGACCAAATGAACGTTATATGACCCAGACTTCATGTCAATCCTCTTCCCATATTAAAATTTTATTTCGACAACGTTGAACTGGCATAAACAAAAAAAGTAGTTTTAGCACAGGAAGAGGACAACTTCAATTAACCGCATTTACTCCAGATATCGCAATTTGAGCCACTGACCAATGTCTTTCCTGCTTGTTATCAGCAAAGAAAAACGGGTAGTTACAGGGCACAAGCCATCTCATTCTAGATTAGAACTCCAGATTCAACCAACTGGGCTGCAGGCCACAACCCCCACCCGCTAACAAAAGGCACTAAAGGAACTGTGGCATGAATAGCTCAGATGTAGACAGTGCTGTAAAATAAGCTACTTTCACTAAACTGAAATGGTAAGGAAGGCAGCGAGCAGCAGAATGAACACAGCAAGGGAGAGACCTCAGGAGTGGACCCCCCCACACGCGTGCTGACACCCTCAGAACTTGGTGGGATGGCCTGGTACTGCCTTCAGAGATACGAAGACAGTCAACTCGTAAGACTCGAGCTTTTGTCTTCTCGTTTGATTTTACCCCAAAGGCAGGTACAGCCTGTATTCAACAAGCAAACAAAATTGGCTCATGCATTTACTGCACGAAATAGGGCAGAAAATGATGAAGAACATAATTCAAGACCCAAGAATGAAAAATGCTTATTCTTAAGAAGTGACTCCAGGAGAAGAACACTGCACCGGATTCTTTTCCCTCCTTTAAGACCAACTATTTACGGCCGGCGAGTGATTTATAAAATAAGCAGGGCCTGGAAAACTGAGTGTGACACCGAGTTAACAGCTCCCGAGGAACAAAAGAGCCGAGAGCTGTTCCCAGGGCAAGCGCTGCCCACCTGTCCAGCCTGGCGCCAGGCGGCCTCGTCGTGTTTTCGCCCAACACGGCCGGTTCGGGCTCATCCTGCCTCCTCCTCCTCCCGTCCACGCCGCGTTTCCGACCCTGGGACCAGCGAGGCGGGGGCTGCGGGCTGGCAGCAGACGACCTGCGAGCAGGGGAGATGCTTTTATTTCACTGACCTCTTCGAAACATCCGTTTACCGACTCATTTTACCTCAGCGAACCAAGCTCGGCGACCCCCGGTAGGTGTGTGTCTCGGAGGCCTGGCTACCTGCCCCTCACCACCCCCGCTTCCAGGCACAGGAGACCGAGGCACTCGCACTCCTTCTCCCCTCACACACCCCCTCCAGGCCGCCCAGCCCGGCTTCTCTTTCGGTGGGGAGGGGGGCCCGAACCTCGGCGAGGGGCGGCCGGGGAACATGGCGGACCCGGGCCTGGGGCCGCGCAACGGCCCCTCCGTGGCGGGCGGGGAGGCCACGCGCAGGTGCGCGCGGGCCACGGTTACCCCCGGCCCAACCCCCCCTGCGGGGCCCGACGGAGGGAGCGGGAGCGGCTCGTCACTGTCCGCCACCCGCAGAGCGGGGAGAGGAAGGGAGAGGGGTGAGAACCGGTACGGCCAGCTCTCCCTTCAGCCCGCGGCGGCCCTACCTGCTCTTCGCGCCGCCGTGCGGGCTCCTCTGGCGGAAGGACATAGCGCGGGGGTGTCCCGGGGAGGGAGAGTCGAACGGCGAGCGGAGCGAAGTGCGGGGCAGCAATGAGAGAGAGCCCCGCTCGGCGCCTTCTCATCTCCCGCCGGCGCTGGAGTGACCCCGCCCCCGCCCCGCCCCTCCATGGGGACCGGTACGCGAGGGAGGGGGGAAGAAGGGGAAGGAGAGGGGGGAAAGCACAGCTGCCAACCCGCTGAGCCACGCCGGACCGAGCCCCGCCGAACTGAGCTCTTCACTGAGTCCGAAGCGAACACGGTCCCCGCCGCGTCCCCCCCCTCCCGCCGCACAGACCCTCCCGAGGGCACTTCGCCACCCCCGGCCCCTGCAATGGTTTAGCCCGCTCCCACCGGCCCCGCCCCGGGGCGTGTTGGCGGGAGAATCGAGCGCCGCGGCGCGCGGTTTTGGCGCGCGCTCGTGGCGGGACCCTCAGCAGGGCGGCCCTGCGGCCCGGGAGCGAAAATAGCAGAAACAGCCCGAACAGACGGAAAAAAACCCCGACAGACTGCCCTGATTTAAAGCCGGAGGACTGCAGTCAACAGCACGGCTCTTCAACCCCTGAAGAGCCCGCGGTGTTTCAACAGACAGCTCAAACCCTACGGCAGGCTGCTATGACATAAATTTATATTTCATAAAATGACACGGCATTAAATATTTCGTGTCAATGTTGAATAGGGTTCGATAACACCATGAGGCTGCTGCTCTTTACCAAGTGGAGTTTTCAGGTGTTTTGTATTGCACACGCATGGTGCTTTGACAAACATCCAGCAGTGAGACCTGGTGTGTGCTGACATTTTACAACAGTGATTTAGAAACAACCTGGAGAGCACAAGCACAGCTTTAAATAAAAATGCCTTTCCAGCCCTTCGGGACTGAAGGTTGATGGGACACTTCGTAGAGCCCACAAACTCGGCAGCATTTTCTCCTTCTGGCCTTAGAATCTTTTAGGTTGGAAAAGACCTTCAAGATCATCAAGTCCAACTGTTAACCTAAAGGTGCCAGATCCACCACTAAAACATGTCCTGAGAACCCCATCTACACAGATTTTAAATACCTCCAGGGATGGTGACTTAACCACTTCCCTGGGCAGCCTGTACCAGTGCTTGGCAACCATTTCCGTGAAGAAATTTTTCCTAATGTCCAATCTAAACCCTCCCGCCACAACTTGAGGCCATTCCCTTGTTACTTTGGAGGAAAGATGTACGCAGACCTAACAGACGTCTCTCTTGATTGCCCTTGGACTTCTTTTTGCAACTTCATTGCTGCTTACCTGAAAAATCAATAATGGATAGTACTCCAAGGGCCATACCAGGGTAGGGAGCTTTCTCTTCACATCTTTAACCTGGGTCCCAGAAGGCAGCACACTTCCCTAAGGAGTGAGTCTGGTCTCTATATTGGCTTTCCGTTCCCTTCAGGAGAGAGTTTGCTACAAGTATGACATGTCTTTTTTTTATTCATGGAAGCGGTTTTGGTGCAGGACACAGTCTGACTTAACCTCGGCGACACCTCCAAGCTGGATGAACCACGGTGCTTGTTCGATTCTATTTGCAGACCCTCGTACCTGTTATTCATGGGTGGTCACCTGCTGGGCCAGGCAGGAACCTGTCACCATTGTCCCCCTTAAGTCACCACATTCAGCCAGGTGGAGAGGACAGGGAATCCTCCATGCGTTATGTCCTGTCTGCCTGTCCAGGGAAAGTTGGGTGCCTGCTTGAAAACCTGCAGTTAGATTATTTATTTTTTTCCCCCCTTTAACTTGTGTACTTGTTTAGTAAGTTTGCAACAACTGCTGCAGTTCTCAAGAATCTCTGCTCTTTGGTTCAAAGACTGGACACTTGCAAGAGCAGTAAGGGAAAACTTAACTGTCAGCTGAGCAGGTGCAAAGCAGCCCTGGAGTAGGAATTAACAGATTAAAGAACATAAACACATCTTCCAATGAACCTGAGTGCAGTGAACCTAATAATTATTAGTGTGACCTGCTGTATTTGAATAACAGTTACAAGATCAGCGACGAAAGGTGTTTGATAGATGGCAGAAGTAGCCATTTGGGGGCTTTTATGGTTTAGTGTGCTTGGTTGATTTTGTTTTTGTTTTGAGCAGCTTAATACAAAAACAGCTACCAAAGCCCAGCAATGTTTTTTGGAGAGACTCTCTGAGCAAATATTGACAGGTGGTGTTTTGTTTTGATTTTTTTTTTCTTAAGATATTTCGTGCATAGCAAGGTTCCTGCATAGCATGGTTTCACAAGCTACAATTTGCTCATGTGATTATTTACAGAAATGAAAGCAAAAGATGCCTGCTACTCTGACTTGTGTTTCCAGTCATCACTTACATAGAATTGAAGCTCTCGTCCACAAGTTGAGTGGAAAGATCGTAGTCACCAGGCACAGTGGGTGGCAGTCAACACCTTTACGAGCTAGGATGAAGTAATTCTCTGAACAGCGTAATTGCAGTAGAAACAAATGTGTTGCTTTATGTCTGTATTATTTAAAGTAATTAAGGCAGTCAGCAGAGGAACAGCAACTGCAATGTGCAATATATAGTTTACTCTTTCTGCCTCTTCTTCACCACATGCTCCCATTAATTCTAGACTCAAATCTTGAGTAGTTCCAGGAACACATTTGTTTCTTCCCAGTTAACTTTTTCTCAAGAGTTGAACAGAATGGCCCACAGAAACATCCCAGCTGAACTGTTGTAAACAACCAGACAATCCTTTCTTCTTCGTTTTTGAAGCTTGCAGATATAAAAAGGGGCTTTCTTCAAGGCTATGCAAAACCATACAACACAAGGTCTACAGCTGCTTCTAACTCTGGGTGTAAGAGCAAGGGTCAGAAGGTAGAGGTCGAATAAAGATCCCAGATCACCTCAGTAAAAACTGCTCATTTTTCTCCTGCCAGAGATCACTGCAGTACTATAATACATAAAACAGTTATATTTGTGGTCTTGAAGGCCAAGAGGAAGCACATGCTCAGTGAAGCTCAGGATTGCTCAGATGTGTTGAAGATCTGCTTTATGGTGAATTCACAAAGCTCATTGCACACTGTCTTGTTAAAAGTGAATGAAAGTCATGGTATTTTTCCCCCAAAAGGCATAAATACTACTCAACCACTTGGCTGAATTCTTCCTTTTTTTCCAAAGGTGTGCCAGACATCAGATGGATGAATACACAGACACTCACAATGACTTCCCAACAAAACTAACAGCTTCAGCAGTGGAAAGACAAGTGCTCTCCCTGCCAGCCTGCCTTGGGAACTGCACCAGGTCAGACCAAGAGCCTTCAGACAACTCACAATGGTTTTTAGAAATTAAACAGTTTGAAATCTCAGCAGCTGGCCTACTTTCTACTGAATTCTTTTTTTGCATTGTTTTGCTTGACTCTTCAATGGTTTCACATTTTTTTTTCCCCCATTTGTGGGTGCACCAATAAAATGTTTCACTTCTACAAACTGCATCTGCATTCTCATTTTATCTACGTATCTCAAAGAGTCCTGGTGTGTATTGGAAATGGTTTTAGCTGTTTAATAAGGTTTTTTGGGTGGAATGTCTACATACCTGGTGCTCCTGGCTGAAATCTATAGTATTTTGAGAAGAGGTAAGGAACAACTTTCCATTAACTTTTTCCACTCCACACTTTCCATCAACTCGTTTTTTTCCTCAAAGATTGTCCCCAGGTCCTGAACTTTTCTCCTCAGAGATCTCTGCTGCAGGATGCCTCCAAAATGCTTGCCTTTGGGCGGTGACAGTCAGGCTGGCTCTATGCTCAGTGAAACACTAAGATCTGAAAATAGTACAATGTAAAGGATTTACCTCAGAAGCTCCTTTTCCTTTGCCCACCCTTACTGTAATTGTACAAAGTTGGGAATCTTTTGTGTGGCATCTGTATAAACATCCATGCTTCTGCAGGAACATTTGCTATGCCAGCATCTCTCCTTTCCCACACACTGCTACAGAAAACAGAAATGTGTTCCCAAACGAAGGACATGCAAACGTTCAAAACAAATGTACAAACAAACTCCACTTCCTCCAGCCTTCCTCCGAGATAAGCTGACTTGAACAGCATACTTACCTGAACACATCCAAGCAAGCCAGAGGACAGCTCCACCCTGGAAGCCTTATGTTCAAGTTAAATTCAGTTTATCCAGCAGAACTACCTGCTATAACACAGCTTAGGGGTTACAGCTGCCTTGCATCTCTGCGTCCCTGTCAGCAAAGAAATCCTTCAGAGCAGCACTTTCACACCACAGGAGAGGAGGAAACATCCTCATCACTGTGACTTCAAAGGAGCAGTTTTAAAAACAAAACAAAGTACACGTAACCAATGGTATTTCAAACTGCTACTGAGGAGCTTTTCTACAAGTACAGATAATGTGTCATCTGTCAGAAGATACTCCCAGTGGAAACAGGCCAACAGAAGACACATGTCACTTCTTGGAAGAAGTATGAACCTGGCTAGTGAATTTCAGTGTTTATTTTGGCTTAATTACAAACTAAGCACAGATTTATGCAAAGTGGATTTAATGAAAATGGGTAAAATTAAGGGAAGGCTATGAAATACAAACTGAGGGTGGAGTGCCAGACTTCAGCTTTCTTACCTCAGCTGTAAGCTCTTACATCAAATACCCTTGGGCAGATAAATAAGCAAATGGACAGACTGCATTCGTTTTAACTGCGCTGTTTAGACTCACGAGGTTAGTTACTAACTAGAAAAAGTTACAATGGTTTTACATCCAGTGGCAGCACTGCATGAGCACTAGCAGACCTCAAGACTCATCTGCTCAGTTTCATTTCTCTTTCCTTGTGCTACCATAACTTGTCCAAGCATATAGAACCAGGCTTAGGAAATAAATCTATCAAAAATTTAAACTGCCACAGGCAGACAGGTTATTCTATTTCTAGTCTAAGTGTCTTCAACTAAGAAATACAAGATCTTTTAAGAACTGCTGAGTTACAAATCCTATGGATTTGTGTAATAAAGCCACTGCAGGCCCTGTCAATCATAGGCAAAAGCTTAAGGGCTCTGACAGCTAAGCTTAAGTATTTCATGATGGGCTACTGCTCTCACCCAACAGCTCCGTCCTTTCCAGGACAACTTTCTCTCGGCAGAATGGGTGCTGGGCCATCAGTGCTCCCTTCCACTAGGTTACAATGCACTTAATACAAGCTCATGACAAGGTGTCAAAATACGGAGAGGTTGGACACAACCCAAGTTGTAAACTCACTTCGAGTGCCTGATTTAACCTCTGAAGAGTCCTCCTTCACCCTTTGAGCAAGGGCTAAAAAAACCCCCAACAACAACAAAAAACCCAAACAAAAAACAGTATCAAACCAAAACAGAACAAAACATCCTAAAACAAACAGAAAAGGACTACTGAATCCACACATTCCTGCTACAGTGAAATTGTGACAGTGTAACAGCAAAAGCAGACTAAAAGAGATTTTTTAAGTCTTTAATTTTTCTGCATAAAGACAAAATACCAAAAATGTAACACATTTCCTTATTTACAATCATCAGAAATCACATGAAAGCATGCATACTGGAACAACTAGCTTCTAAATATTACTTCTTTAGAAAGTGCTGTACAGATGTGTTCCTTGCACACACACACTCCGTGCTCTGCGGTGTGTGTCTGAGACATCCTTGTGCTGGGACAAGACTGGTCCCCGTGCCTAAGCACGCCTGGAAAGAATGTTTCGGAAGGGACTGGGAGGAGTTTCTGGGGAAGCAGCTTATTCCCACTGCAGGAGCACAACAGGCTTTTGGCCCTTGGGTACACGCTGCCAGCCCCACAGCAAGGCTGCTGCGTGTCACCCCCAGCACTGCCGCAGTTCTGCGGTGGCCTTATGAAAAGCCAAGCGGAACTCCTGCAAAGAGACAATTCCCAGCTCTAACAGATATTAGCATCCCAGTACCTGCTACATAAAATGCCACAAGGACCACAAAAAAATTCTTATAACTGCACATGAATCTAAACTCTGCTGCAGTCACAGCTCTCGATTTTGACCTTTTGAGCACAGTGCTAGGAGTGTAAAACAAAGAAGAGCTTATCTCAACAGGGTCACAACGCTTAGCCTGCATATCCCATGCCCAAGAGCAGCTTCGAACCTGCAAATACTGCTGCTCACCTCCAATTCTTGTAGGAACAGCAGGCACAGAACTCATCCTCTTCTGCTCTTAGCAGTAGATTGCTCTTCAGGTCAGGTTGGGACACATATAAAAGCAAAATCCAGGTATTTAGACTGTGCTGCTGTTCAATCACTCACCCCCTTAAAGAGAGTGATCTGATTTTGATAAACCCTTTACCTTTGCTTTCTCTTCTCTTGCTACGCTTGGGCAAATGCTAGCTTAATACAACTTATCTCAGAGAACAGTAAATAAACCAAACGGATGATCACCCAATCCAAAAAGCTAAGAACAGTTTGTCTTTAACAACTAGAGAAAAGTTGAAATTATCTACATTCTTCTGAAGCAATTCTTCATCTTGGACGTACAATCCTGGTCCAGTGGAGGAAACGGGTCAACCTCTTGGTTTAAAGGGTGGCACTCCTCAGTCTGACTTGATATTGGACCGGTCCACTAGTATAACATTAGCATACTCTAAGTAGCATTATTTCCAAATGGCAACAGGAGGATTCATCAACTGCAGCAGCCTTTAAAATGATGCAGGTCTCATCTGTCAGTGCAGGTAAAGCAGAAACATTCTCACAAAGGCTTTAAGGACATCCATCATCATCGTAGCTTAATGAAATCCAAAGTTTGACACTCGAGGCAGAGCTTGCAGAAAACAATCCATCCTTAAAGATCTGGAGAAATCTAGACAAAAAGGTAGACAATTGCATTTTATAAATGTATCTAGTCTTTACAGCAAACCGTTTGCTCTTTTAAGCTGTAGTGTTAGGGTAGCACTAAATGGAACAGAGCACTGCCTATGGTGAGTTTAAAGCACAGTATAAAAGACAAAGCCATATTGTCCATACTAAAGGAAGTGTTACAGATAGTACGAACACTTTGAGAAAATAAGTTACTGGAAAAACAAAGAGTACAACATGCCCTACATTCCTCAAGTATTTGTCAAGGAGAAAAGCCTATCTTTCCCAAACCTTCACATCATTTTCACCTGCCATTACTAATTCATAAAGCACATTTTTCCCCTCAATTTTAATTAACACATTCCTACCATATCTTAAGTGTCCTACTGTTTTTTTTTTTCCTTTGAAAGGCAACAAGGTACGTTCAAACTTACAGACATTTAAACCAGGCTCCAAAACAGCCACATTTACTTTTCCTGTTTAAGACAGAAATTTTCTTATAGCAAAAAGGTGGGTGGCATAACCCACTACTTGGTTTCAAGCAGCATTTACCTTCCACAGATGAAGTTCTGGCCGTTTTGAGAGTTAGAGCTCACCACACCATGGTTAAAGTCATCATCCCTATAAATATTGATCTTTACATCCCAGGAAAATCAACGTGTTGCTCCACAGAGAGGCTATCTAATTCATTTTCTATTTTTTTACATTCCACAAAGGTATTTTTTCAATTAGAATGAGAGATTACAAACCCACCTAGTACCTACACTCGTTAGTAGAGCCTTATTTACAACAGTGACAGCTGCAAAGCAGCTGGGTATCATCCAGATCAGACAGACTCTCTTAAATGTTATGTATAGAGGCATGCTTTTACCTGCACATTTCGCCCTACAGTGACTGCACATATGCTGACTGTAAATTTCTTCCTCTTGCGGTGCAGACCTTACATGACCGCACCAGTTTTCCAAGAGTTGATCTGCTGATCTCAGACTACATCCCTATTCTTCAAATCGTCTTCTGTCACAGGAGAAAGTCCTTCTTCTTCGACACTTCTATGTACAAAGAGAGACTAGATATTTTCAAACACTGAATTAGCAGTTTAGAAAAGCGAATCCATATTAAGTCTTATTCATGCTCAAAAAAACTTAAATTCAAAATCAACAGTCAACAGAGGAATTCCATTAGCATAATTTCTTAAAAGTTCTACCTGCCTTTTCTTCATACTGGTAGAATTCAACATCTGAGTAGCATAAAAATAATTGTGTGCCATACTCTTAATGCCATATTTTTAAGGAGTTTTATTATGCAAAATATTCCAGTATCACTTTTAAAGCATTTATATCATAGCCCATAACGTTTCAGAGCCTGCATTAAATGCAGACCAAAGACAATCAAATTACACAAAAATCCACTTGTTAATAAAAGCTACTTGCCTCAAAGTTACTTACTACCCATCCTATTAATGCAACACAGGAATCTATATTTAAGAGAAAATTTTCATTGAAATCTACTGCTGCAAATGCAAAGCTGTGACTTCATCACAAAAATATAAAGAGGTAGAAAAGCTGCTACTGAAATAATTAAAAACCTGGCACTTCTTATTTTGGCGGTAAGATAAAACATGGGTTTTCTGGCTGAAGAGGTCAATATTTCAATTTACTAAATCTGAAGTATCAGATCTTTTAATTAAGGTGATGCATTAAATACAAAGGGATGTGTAAAGTACTAATATAATAAATGAATAAAAATAGAAATTGGTCTGCTGGAACTGAATAGTTGGATTCTGTAGCATGGTACTGCATATTAGCTACTGAGAACAGGTAAAATAAGTAGTCGGCATGAACTCACTCGGTATTTAAATTTTTTTTCTCAGTATTCCATCTTCAGTACTTGCACTTTCCCAACCCCTTTCAGGGTATTCTGACTCATGTTCTTCCAACAAACTGCTACAAAGTTTAAGCCTGCAAATGAAAAAACCCCATAAGCCTAAAGTGGCTTTTTTATAGTAACCTTTTAATGCTAAATGCAGCTACTCTACATTTACTCTAATACAGACTGTAACATGAGAACATGATGACAGAATTTGACCACACAGCATATAAATACTGGCCAAGACATCCCCAAGAAAAATAATTACAAAAAATACATAAAATATCTATGTTTATAATAAAAGGTTGGATTGAGATACAGCAATAAAGCAGCTACACTTTTAACTTAACACGCAAAAAAAAAAAAAAAAGAGCTGCATTTTGTACCCCTCTAGCCTGCAGTCTGTATCTCTGCAAGTTCTGCAGTCGGGAAGAAAGTTGTTTTCTGTCTGTCTCGGATTGTTCCATGCTGAAGAACAACTGGCTGGATTCAGGTCACTGCATAAAAACAAATAAGTATCGTTGTTGTCAGCTACAAAACAACTTCATCTCTAAGGAGACAGAGGGGAAGCTTTCAGCTCCTAGGCTGAGGAAGTGAGAAGCTAGTAACACCCATGGGGACCAATTCTGTAAAATGCCACTGCTCTCCCCGAGACAAAGAGGGTGAAAAGGGAATTGTCGCTTCCAGCATTCCTTAATGGCAGAAGCGTCAGATGGAGAGTCCACTGGCAAATGCCAGTAAACTCAAAGAAAAAAATAATCAAACAATACCACTTTGAGAAAATGTGAGGAGGGAAAAAAAAAAAGCTGTATTAAACAGCGAAGGAAAAGAAAGATAAGAAAGAAAACAAAGGGCACCTTCACCGCACAAGGAATAAACAAAAAGAACGTCATAATCACAGAATTGTTGAGGCTGGAAAAGACCTCTGAGATCATCAAGTCCAGCCTATGACCCAACACCATCACATCAGCCAGACCATGGCACTAAATGCCACATCCAGCCTCTCCTTAAACACCTTCAGGGACGTGACTCCCCTCCTTCCCTGGGCAGTGCATCCCAGTGCCTGAGCACCCTCTCGGTGAGGAAGGGCTGCCTGAGACCCAACCTAAACCTCCTCTGATCCAGTTTCAGGCCATGCCCTCTCTTCCTGTCACTAGTCCCCTGGAAGAAGAGCCCAACCCCTGCGTGACTACACCCTCCCTTCAGGTAGCTGTAGAGAGTGATAATGTCCCCTCAAGTCTCCTCCAGGATAAACACCCCCAGCTCCCTGGGACTCTCCTCATAGGACTTTCCCTCCAGTCCCTTTCCCAGTCTCGTTGCTCTCCTCTGAGCCCACTCCAGCACCTCAACATCCTTCTTGAAGTGAGGGGCCCAGAACTGTATTAAGGTATTTACCTTGTTATTTCTAAACCGTGTTGTACCGTCATTATTTCATCATTTTCACCAAAGGCTTCCCACTCTGAGCACTTTGAAAAGGCCTCCTGATGTCCTGATTCAGTAAGACTAAAAAGCAAATGAAAAGGCTGGAAACCATGGACAGTAACACAGTTCCTCTTAATTCTTATGAAGCTAATGGGACTAAGTACCCAGAAAAAAACCACCACGACATTTGTATAAACATTTTTACTCAGGTTAATGTGAAAAGTCTACTAAACTCCTCAAAACTTAAATCTTTGTTTAAATAACCTGTGTTGTGCCTCCAACACTGAAGTTTCTCTACCTTTGCAGTGAACCCCAGTAAATATTTGCTACCATACAACACAATTATTCTGATTTCCCTTCCTCATTAAATTGCACATGCGTTTAGATAAAATTAAAGCTATTAACAACTGGAGGGATAAAAGCTAGTCATATTCCAAAAGTCGGTTCATAATATTAATGAATCTCCATATGGAGAATCAATTTCATACCTTTCCAGTGTGTGGTACATATGCACATACTGGTTTTTGCTCTTTGAAACCACAGAGGAGTCAGAATTGTTTCTTTTTCTGCGCTTCCATACAGGAGAAGAATCAGGAGAACAGGGACTAGAAAAGGAAGACAAGATTTTACACACGCATTTTTCATCTGTATTTAAATGCTCATCGGAGTTCTGCAAAATAATAGCACATGCCATGCAGGAA
Organism: Trogon surrucura; assembly: GCA_020746105.1. NCBI lineage: Eukaryota > Metazoa > Chordata > Aves > Trogoniformes > Trogonidae > Trogon > Trogon surrucura. Next base: position 73,815,106 of record CM036620.1, on the reverse strand, counting down.
GACTTGTTTGGGCTTGGGCTATGATTCTTCAGTCACTGAAGAACACAGAGAAAACAGCTCAAGTGGTGATAACCACTCCATTGTATTCCAGAAAGCGAATCCCGTCACAATGGCAGAAGAATCTCGGAAGCAGAACCATTTTCAGCTCTACATGCATGCCCCCAGATCAAGACATCTCAGCGAACAGAGCAGAGCACAAGGTGCTTCACTGTTAGTCTCCCTGCTGTTCTGCAGACAGGTATAATAAATTAAGGACAGTCACTCTCGCTTTTGAAAAAGGTATCCTACTTTCAGCACTTGCCAAGAGTGGTTAAAGAAACTTCAGTTCTCCACTGTATAAACAGAGAAACTAAAAAAATACTGCCTTTATCTGTGATTAATCATGCAATTCTGTAACGCTAGTAATTTTTCCTGCTCTCTACCAGGGATGGATTACATTCAGCAGCAAAAGTGCCCAACTCCGAAGTTGAGCATTAACTGCCCTCCCTCATTAAATATTTCCTACAAAAAAATGACAGCATCAACAAGTACTGAATTATCTCAACAGCAGATCACAGAAGTTTTATCTCATACCTCTCCAGTGTGTCATCAATCTGTCTGTATTCATCTTCACATTCATTTCTCTTTTGCTTATCATCAAATACAAAGGAGCAAGAAACATCCTGGTCTTTGCAGAACCATTCCTGGGAACTGCCTGATGGTTCTATACTACTGAGAACAGGAAGAAAAAAAAGATTTAAAATACCACCCAACTGGTTTACTGCTTCAAGCAGAAGACAGTTAAGTTCCAGCAATAATTAACATTTCATCTCACATGACATCCAAATAGTGCCAACAGCTGCAGCTTCCACCATAGGTCAATTACTAAATAGCTAAAACTATTTACACAAGGCAGTTTCAAAGCTAACAGAACTCCATTCAATCTTTTCCTCCCAATTTACTAGTCCAAATCTTGTAAAGGTGGCATCAATTAGCAGAGCTAGCTTTGCTACAGAAATTCAGAGTTCTGAAAAAGATAAAAAAAATTTCTGTCACAGCTGGCACTCTCCTGCAGAGAGCACAGAAATCACTAATCTCTACATTTCTCATATATAACAACATATTGGCATTCCAGGAGAAAGGCAGTTTCACTGATATCCGAAAAAAAGAAAGGTTATGAAGATAAAGGAATAGTAATGATGAATTTCTGCTTATGCCTACCCCCTTCTAGAAAAATAATTTTCCTTGTGCTCACCAGTGTAAACACACAGGAGACAGAGTGTACTTCCTCCCCAAAGTGCCTTACTGGAGATGGATTCAGACTAAACATTGAGGATATCTTGAGGACTAACAGAATTCAAAAGGAAAACAAGGCATTCAAGGAGACTCCGATACCTAAGTCTGATCTCTCTTGCTCCCAGTTAGGAACGCTGTGACAGAAATACAGAGTCCTGTGAAGCAAGAGACATGCCCTGACTTAATTCACCCATACACACACTGGCTGCAGATCCCAGGTCTCTTCCGCAGGAGGATCCCAGGCGTGCAGCGCTATCTTCCACAGCCTGATCTGCTGGTCCCAGGATCTACGGCTGTACTTCTTAAATTTGTTGGGCGTTCTAGGATGAACTCCTGGTATTCGTTGATTCCTGTAATACACAATAGCACTTACTATTTCACAATATGATTTTTGTTCTAAAAAAAACCCAAAAATCCTTGGTCCATAAGATTACGTATTAGTGGCATAATAAATAAAATATTTGTATTTTGAAACACTTGACTGAAATCCATGTATCATAAAACATTGCCAAAAATAGATCAGGCAAGCAGCAACTAACAATAACATGCTGAATCAGGCCAGAGGTTTATCCAGTCCAGCACTCTGACAGCTGCCAAAAGCAGATCTCTACTGCCTACTGACAAATATCAAAGAGAAGCAGCGTAACTCTTACCCCTTCAGTAGTATCCTAGCCTCCAGCTATTTCTCTCAGTTTTTCTGAGTCAGGTGGAGTTTCTTTGTATTTAGTAGCATACTGAGTCTGGCTGGGATGGAGTTAACCTCCTTCCCTGTAGTGCTGTGGTTTGGATTTATGGCTAAAACAGTGCTGATAACACACGGATTTTTGGCTGTTGCTGAACAGTGCTTGCACAGCTCCAAGGTCTTCACTTTTTCCCCACTCTATCTCACCCCCTCCTGAAGTCACTAAGTGGGGAGTAAACAAAAAGTTGAGCAGGGAAACCGCTGCGACAGCAGACTCTAATTACCCACGGAGAGATTCCACACCATATAATGTCAGGTTCAGCACTGAAAAAAAAAATAGGGCAGAAGAAGAGGAGGAGGCATCTTCCAAAATTGTCACTGCTCAGAGACAGCCAAGGCACCAGTCTGCTTGTGGGAGGTAGTGAGTGACTGCATCTGCATTACTTGGTTTTCTTCCCCTTTCTTTCCTGTTACACTGCCCTTATCTCAATCCATCAGTTTTCTCTATTTTGCTCTTATTCCTTGCCCTTCTCACCAGGGAACAGGAAGGAGTAAGTAATTGTGTACTCAGCTGCAGGCAGTACTTGGCAGTGCTGGCTGCTGGCAGTCAAACCACAAGTATCTTCACTTAACTTTTATTCCACCACCATCCACGCATTACTACAATGGGGATCGCAGTAATTCTAAATGGCATTTGGTTTTTTTGGAGTATAGAAAACAAAATACCCCTGCTCTTCGGGTAATATGTAAATGATACACTGAATCCACACGGGGCAGACACTGTAACAAAGCTGTCTGGGATCACCCCATGGCTGGAAGTGCTGTTGCTCAGGGGATGTCCCAAACCCGGATCTTGCCCACCACAGATTACTGGGGAGCTCACTCAAGCTGTGTTTGAGTACAAAATAGTCCTGTTCATAGTCCTACCATACTGGAGTCAGCTTTATGCACAGAATTGACAGGAAGCTGGTAACTCTGAGTAGCGATTCATACTGAGAAAAACACCTCAAAAACAGTAATCCTCAAAATGAAAAAAAAAACCCAACCACAACACAAAACAAAAAAACAAGAAAACAAATGCACATCCACACACCAGTACAGATTAGCTCCTGAATCTTGACAGCTCTGCAATAAGCAGAGGGGGCTGGTTAAGAAATCTTGATTTAAGTGCCACAATTCACAGATTCTGACGCTCAAAGCAGAATGACAGCAAATGGAAGAAACTGAGGTTTTGATTTGGTAGTTATTGATGAATTGTTGAAGACTGCTTTCCCTTACCAATAGTTAAATTCAAGGCTTTATTCAGTCCTCAAAGTTGTGATTTCCTGGTATCAATAACTTCACATTAGCCTAGTAACACAGTCACCAGAAGCATCGCAAGGAGTAGATTAATACAGAACTTATTTAAAGTATATTTGCCACTAGCAACAGCAATACACAAAGAGAACACTTAGTTTTAATTTTTTCCTATCCAAATTTGCTCATATGCAGAAACAGCTGGCTTCTCCAATAAAAATTAATTGGTTTAAGTTTCTTACTGTTCATATAATTTTCAGAGAACTAAAGCTGTGTGCTGATCTACACACACAGAGCAGGAAAAATATAAGAGATTATTTGGAAATGCGCAACGCAGTGCCACTTACTTTGGAACTTCTTTAATGTATCTGTCATATGCAAGGGTATTCTTTCCAAAATTTATCTGTTTTTGTCTTCTCCTCAGAACCACTTCATCTGTTTCCCTTTCAGCTGGATTAGCAGAATCACTAGAAACAGAACTTAAAAATAAAAAATCGCATTCAGTTGAAAGAACCTTTTTAGATTTACAAGTTACATAAACACATACTCTAGAGCTACATTTATTCTTAGTCTGATAGACACAGAGCACAACTCTTACTTCACTAGTCTACAGATGTGAAAGTTGTGTTAACCAAATGAATCACTACAAGAGCAGATTCTGCAAGTTCATGCAATTGCTCGGTTTTCTAACAAGTAAACACACACCCGGGGGGTAACTGGTGCTGGACGTGCCTTACTACAAGTATATCCAGTTCTACAAGCAAGTCAAACAAAATCTCGTTATTGAATACATGTGTAACAACCTCCTAATATCAAAAGCTTAAACTCAATAAAACAAAGATGGATAATATAAAGGAGGGTAGTTTTAATGATCTAATAGCCATTTCTCTCTCCAAGCCTCGATAGCTGGTTTTCACTTTTTCTTTCACTATTCCAGTATTTTCTTTTACGCAAAGTTGTAACGAATATGCAATTTAAGCAGAAAAAGAGAATGTGAAATGATCACAGAAGTAGCTTTTGAGATAAGACTTTTCAGTGCTATTCTCTCCTTACAGCTCCCTTGAGGCCTGATATGAAACCGCCCGGCTGTGTTTCAAATCTTCATTAATGCATGTAAAGCAGCTGGAGATCATCAGATGGGGATTGTTAAAACCAACACAACAATAATTAATAGTTGTTCAATACCTACTTCATATTTTTTTTATTTGATGTCCTCATTTTTTTGCCTTCTTCAATTCTCCTTTCCCAGTCAGGGCAACTAGAAAGAGGCCTAGAATGTTCTAGTGTTGTAGAGCTGGAAAATAACAAGGACTCAACATGAACATTTGTTGTTCATAGCATATTTAATGAACAGAAACTTCAACAGTAAACAAAACCAGCTCCACAACTGTAACACCATGGGCATGCCCTTACTCTATTTTAGTTTGAAGTAAAACAAACTAAGGCATTTCAGCTCAAGTCACCTTACATCACCAGTAGTGATGTAAGATTATCAGTTTTACTTTGCAGGGAAAGAAAATGATCATGAAGTGAATTTCACATCAGAACACAGACCTGACCACCTCTTAAAATACTCCCAGATCAGCCAACACAAATCCTCCCTACTACTTGCGGACCTTCTCAATCCTGCAGTTTTACAAAGCACAATTCATCAAAGTACTTGAGGTGAAAACCAGTCTAGTCGCTGCTCTCTGTCGTCAGCTAAGGACTTCCTGAAGGACCAGGGAGATGCTTAAGAAATAGAAAAATACCCATCACATGAGCAGAACTAATATTTTGTCAGACACCAACGTAACATTCCAGACACCAATGTCAGATCCCAATGTAATCATTTCAAGAATGTAAACTCTGCTGTATAAAGCTAAAAAAAGTGAGTCAGAAACCTCTTATTTAAATAGGCAGCTGCATCACTGATGTTCTCTGAGTGGAGAAACACCAGGTTCTTCATTAACTTAAAACCAGAATACATGAAAACTGTAATGCTGTGATATTCTGAAGGACGGAAAACTTTCCTTTTCAGTCTGTCCATTTCTTTCAATGTTAATGCCTTGACATTTAACTTGAATAACACAAAATTAGATTTAGTTTATAGTCTTACTTTCCTAAAAGGTTTCACTGCAACAGATAAAATTACCACCCATGTCACCAATGTAATTTTAACAAGACAAAGATTCCACTCTCTGAAGGAACATACCTACTCAGCAAGAGAAACATAAAATCTTGTTAGCACATCCAGTTTCACCCACCATAACACACTGTTAGTACTTTTTATGACAGAGTCAGACTTAGAAAACACTCCTGAATAGAAGGGCCTTCCTAAGCTCTTCAAAACATTCATTTATTAACTGAAGCAATATTAAACATGCCATCAGATAAACAACTGCATTCATACAATGTAATACTCAGAGATGTATGAAATATATATATATAAAAAAAGTTTTCATGTGCCCTTAGTGAAATATTTCATCTCTTCCAACTTAAATTCTACTTAGTTTTCTGCATGTATCCAAGCACTCACCACTCTTCAAACCTCCTGTCAGATGTTAGGATACCAATCTCAACTTCTTCCTTCACCTTAAATCTTTAGTCTAGAATATCCACAAGCAAAGCAAAATACTGCTAGAATTACCTACCTATAAAATTTCTCATCACCTTCAGTACTGGACTACAAAAGACAAGGTATTTATTAAAAACTGTAATACAGCTGAAACATACTGAGTGCACTCTCAAGTGAAAACACACCATCTTCACACATTTAGAAATAAAGATGTGCAAGAAAAGCATAACAAGGAGCTGCATATTGCTTCAATGGGAATTTTATACCAATATTGAAAACTTCAGCAGCAAACAGCTTAAACTACTGCCTCGCTACATACCATTTCTCTCTTTCATATGGAATACTTGTGAATATTATGGTTTGTATTTCAATTAAACAAACTGAATGGTCTACTCTCACATAATGCAGACATCACTTGCTAACTCTGTGCTACTTTAGAAAACCTTTAATTTAATCACATCCAAGGTTTTATTGGATTCCTAAAGAAAACTGTGCAGCAAAGCGAAGATTTAAACAAACTTTACATTTACTCCTTACCTCTCCAGCCAGTGGCCTAAATGTCCACATTGATATTCATCAACCATTGAAGAGTCTGAATCATTCCAGCTTCTACACTCCTGTTCTTGATGCCAGTAGTTTGGATGTTGTACAGAACTAGAAAAAAAGAATTTTTGTAAGAAGTCAAGTCACTGCTAGTCACTGAACATTGCCTATACAAAACAAATACGGGTAGCCTGAGTATTGTCATTTATAGTTACAAAATGCTGATCTGGTGTATGGATAGGTGATTTGTATCAACATACTCAGACAACAGCAACTTAAAGGTGCTAGACAATGTGATTACCGGGAAAAGGTCTTTGACTAATGCAATTAAGCATCAGAATTTTAAAATAAAATGTTAGTATTTAGATAACCAAAAGTATATTCTTTCCCTACTAGGAAAAAAAAAAAAAAAAAACCAACAGAAAAAAAAAAACAACCCTGACGCTGTGAAACTGCTGACACGTGCCAACATTCACAGACTGTCCTCTGTCAGCAACGTATTATTTGACATTTACATACCATTATATCCAGTAAGACTTGTGGAAGAGAAATACAGAGAAAACACTTCAGCACAAGAAACTAGCACGTCAAAGGAGAAGTAGGTCAAATGTTTATGTGGTAACAGCTGTACACAGGAAATTCTTTACCAGTCACTGCTGCGTAGTCCCCACAAGTAACCATGGGCCAAGGAGCTTGCAACATGCTGGAAGGACAGCCAGAGCTTGCTCAAGGATTAAGTTATCTACATTTTCCTCCTCAGTTCTGCTGGCTTTGACATCTTAAATGACACGTTACTAAACAAAACACTGTCTCAGTGCCTATTAACATCAGACCTGGCTTCTCGGCTAAGGACCAGACCTGCAGATCCAGCACCACCACCTGCCCCAGAGAATGACCCCAGGTTACAGTAAACACAGTGGTGTTCTGTAAACAGTAAATGTACTGTGCCGGGTGTGCAAGGTCTCTGTGCTCTTCAGGTCAGCAAGTCAGAGCGAAGGAAGGTAGCTATTTTTTCTTATTTTAATTCTAGACTAATAACCCTTGTTTTCTTTCCCTTCCTCCTCCACCCTGACCGGCTTTGGGAGTTTCCTGCTCCCAGAAGGCTCCAAGTCACCAACGCACGGCACAAACTGCTCACCCCGAATCACGGCTCTAGGCAAAGGACGCTTTCGACACATTCGTTTTTTTGCAAAGGCAGCGAACAGACAAAACCCTTCTCTAACCACCCTCAACAAACAATTACTGAAGGACTTCAAAGAAAGAAGGCACGGGCGAACACAACACCGAGCACATCTTTGAAGGCCTAAGGAAAACCGGTAACCAAACCCCACGTCTTTTAGAAGTATCTCAGTATTTCTCGATCTCCGACCGCTTCAGCACCAGCCCTAAGGGGAGCCCAGGAGCCCCCCTCGCCGCCGGACCCACAGCATCTCACCGAGACCCCCCGTCCTCCGCTCCCAGCCCAACCCTCTCACGGCTGCCCGAGGAGACCGAAGCAGCTTCGGTAAGAGACTCTCCGGGCGAGCCGCCGGCCCGCGGGTGGGTCAGGAGGAGGAGGCGTTCGGAGAGCCGTAACGGCGCCGCCACCCTGCACCAGTACCGAGGAGGACGCGGCTGAAGGCCTCCTGCCCCACCGCGGGCGTCCTGGGAGAGGCGGCACCGCAGCTCACCCCGGAGCTCCACAGAGGGAGCAATAACCGCTCCCACCCCCCTGCCCGCCGCGGTAGCTCCCACCTGCGCAGCCCGGCCGGCTCCCCGCCGGCGTGGCGCGGCGGGCCCCGCTGCCCGCGGAACATGGCTGAGGCGACCGCCGCCGCCGCCGCGGCGGAACATGGCTGCGGCGCCCGAGCACGGCGAGGCAACGCGCAGGCGCGGCCCTCCCCGCGGGCGGGGGCAGCGCGGAGGAGAGGCCCCGCCCACGTCAGGGCTCCGGTGCCCTCAGGGCAGCTCGCTCGGCCCCGGCCCAGCTCTGGGCGGAATGGCAGGGGGCAGGCCCGCTCCGCTCTCGCCCCTTCGGCGAGTACCCGGCGTTACGTCGCTCCGTAGACAGGGCTGGCTTTTGGCCAAGGTGCTCTTCTGTCAGGTGTCCTGAGCTCAGGGGGAGGGGTTCACAGAATCACAGAACGCTAAAGATCATCTCGTTCCAACCCCCTGCCATGGGCAGTGAGAGAATAAGAAAGTCGAGTGTCTTTACAAATAGTGATAAAACAAGGAGGGGAGTGTGTGTTTTTTTTTCTTGTTAGTGATGGAACAAAGAGGAGAGTGTCCTTCATGAAGGAGGGAGTCACAGAGTGCAGCCTGCAGGAGAAGATAACGGGACACCTGGAGCACTGGGGCTGGGAATTCAGTCAACAGCGAGGACGCTCTAAACTTTTGAACTTTGAGAAAGAGTGCGCAGGCTTAATAGGCCTAGGAATATTACCTTCTCCACCCTGGGTGGCATAAAGTTGAAGTTAATGAAACATGCGATGTGTGTTGTTAAGGGGAGCACATGTTAAGAGGGAACATGGAACAGGCAGATTGGGAAGCCTGTACCCCCGAGTACCTCAGCCATCGGGGAGAGGGTTTCACGCGGCCGGGAAATTAGGATAAAAGGGGGCTGCGTCCTCCGGCAATTTGAGAGACCTCACTGGGACTTGGCAACCGCGGTGAACTCTCCCTTTATTCGAATAAAGTTAAGACTCCTCTGTCTTCTTTGACTGACCTCGGGCAACGTGATTTTCCATACAGCGGGAATGTCTCCCACTAGACCAGGTTGCTCAAAAAGTCTCATCCAGCCTGGCCGTGAGCACCTCCAGGGATGAGACTTCTCTGGGCACCTGCTCAGTGTTTCACCAGCCTTGTTGTAAAGAACTTTCTCCTAACGTCTAATCTACATCTACCCTGCCCAAACCACTGCCCCTTGTCCTGTCACCACGTGCCTTTATAAAAAGTACCTCCCCAGGTTTCCTTTAGGCCCCTTCAGGTACTGGGAGGCCACTGTAAGGTCTCTTCTCGAGGGTGAACACCCCCAACTCTCTCAGCCCGTCCTCGCAGGAGAGGTGCTCCAGCCCTCTGATCTGATCGTCTTTGTGGCCTCTGGACCCTCTCCAGCAGCTCCACGTCCTTCTTGTGTTGGGGGCTCCAGAGCTGGGCGCAGCACTCCCAGTGGGGTCTCACCAGAGCAGAGCAGAGGGGCAGGATCACCTCCCTCGGTGGGCAGGCACCACAGCGTACGCCCGAGAGAAACGTGTCCCACTTTTCATAGAGTTTATGGAATGTGCTACATTCTTCTATCGCCTGTGCTTGTGAACATACCTAAGCAATGCCACAATATTTTGAACGACTTGTCATTACTGCATTGAAAGACAAAGTCCTAGTCACTGCCCCTCCTGATTTCATGACACCCAGTGTCGCTCCTGGTAGTTATGGGAAGTATTTGGGATATTTTCCTGAGACGCACATGTAGATTTTACGCACCTTCTTTCATTTATGCAACCCTCTGTATTCAGGTTATAAAAGGAAAATTAATCAAAGAAGGAATTACGAGGTGCACCGTCAGGAGAATTTAAGCCCTCTTTGTATTCACAAGTTCTCAAGACAAAATTTTAACTGGTAAACATAACTTTAAAATGAAAAACAGAAGTCTTTCATAAAATAAATTGTATTTTTATTCAGCTCTTCAGAGAGTTTTAAGATTAACTACATGTATTCATTAAGCTTTTTCCTTGAAGGCTATCCAAATAATACTTTGCAAAATAGGTAAGCTATCTAGGTAAAAAAAACCCAAACCAAACCAAAAAACAACGACAAATAAGAAATCCTGCAGTGTATCTTTGGAAGAAAATGCTTTGTAATGCATGTAAGAGCTCAAATATTTATATTTCAACTCCTTAAATATCACATTTTTAAAGAAATGGCACTCAGAACTTGTCAGTTGTCTCACTGAGGTTGAGCCTGACAGGAATGGTATGTAGCTGCAGTCTACCAAGTTTCAATGCAATAAAAACACTCATACTGAAGAGATCACATAATCTGGTATTTTGGTTTCAAGTTATGGCAAGCCTCATGGTGAATCCTTGCATTCATATCATGGATTCAAAATACATTCTGCTTGGACAAGACACCTTTTTTGGGTTAGCAAACTATGTTTACCTAAAAAATCAACAGACAACATATTTTGCCAATATTTTCTGGAATGCTACAAGTACAGAAATAACACAATTCTGGAAATAAACAATATAGCCACAGACAATAGTTTCAGAAACAGCTGTTCAGCTGCAGCAAGTAGGGAAATTTGGGCTACACGTGTATACACACACATGGGGTATTCATACTGACACCGTGCACCCACATACAGATTGTCTTATTGTAGTGAAATTACATTTGCAGAACATACTTCAGATTACAAACATTGCCTAACCACAAGTCAGTGATGTGGAAAAGCAGTCAGAGAGAGCTGAAAAAGCACCACTATATCACTAATAATTCAAGAAAAATCTTTAAGTTAGCCCATCACATTAGTTGGTCCATTTCTTTTTCCTTAGAAAAGTGCTGTAAAAAGACCAGTTCTAAATCTTAAGTTTAAGAAACGTATCAAGATTGTGTGGGAGTCAAAGGTATGTCTTTTTACTACAAATGGAGAGACATCTTCTCGAGGAAGAGCATGTGTTTCTCTGGATGATGACTTGAAGCTATCACGAACACAAATGCCTATTTTTTTATTCCATTATTTTCATGTTCAGTGATTTATTCAAGACAAGTAAGATATCACATGGCTGTGGAAAGAGAGGTCATCATATCTCCTTCTACTGTCTCTAAGAAGAGTAAGTCATATGGATTTTAAACAAGTTGGTTCTGTAATAGAACTTTTACAGAAGCTTACAAACTTTGGAAGCATGCCAGATTACTTTGAGATTTTAAATTTGGGAAAAAATGCTTGTTTTAAGGAATTTAAGCCAGGCACTATTATGAACATAAATAGTAATTTTATTTTGTTAATTATTACTAAGTCTTCAGAGGCACTTCTGTGGATAGAGCACTACCATTAAAAGATGCAAAAGTACTGTACATTTATGACCGTTATTGTTACGTACTGTTATATTGGCAAAATATATAAGATGAATAAAAGCAAAGTTCCACTGAAATGAAAACTTCCAATCAATTCAAAGTAGATTTCCATAAAGAATAACTCCCCTTCACAAGCAATTAGGAGAGTAAAGCTCTTATTACATGAGATATTATTGGCAATTGACCTGTTTTTCTTGTATAAAACCATCTACAACTACGTGTTTCTAAAGACCTTTAGGATTTTAACTTCACACATCTTTACAATAAATATTTTTATTCCAAACAGGAAAAGAGCTTTAGGAATGGAATGACTGTCAGTGGTAAGATCACAACTCCAAAATCCTACCCTCTCTTCTGCCACTGTTTCGAGGACCACATCCCTTATATCTGTGCCACATTATGTAAACTTTGCTGAAGTAAATGGTACAAAATGCTTATTTTTAAAGGCTGCTGTGAGTAAGGAGGTGCATGTCAGATGACACCACCCAGCCCTGTAAGAATCTTCCAAACATTAAAAAAAAATCTTGCAGAGACCATTTCAAACTTGCAAATAACTCCCACAGAAGTACTGGAAAATATTTTAAATTCAGTCACTGACCAGTTTCTGCATTTTTTTATTTTCAGACTTGTCAACAAATCTGCCTGAAACTCAGGAACTCAATCCTCATCAGATGAGGAGGGACATGCCACTTCAGATCTCTTTGGGCAAGAGAGACCAAGCCTCAGTGTCAAAATTTCACTCGATACAATCCAAACCAACAGGTAATGAAAACCAGAAAAATCACCCTTACTAACAAGTCGTATAGATAACTGCATAGTAGATGTTGCATATCTAATAACTGAGATATGCTCAAGCAATTAGTGTCCTTAAACCCAGTTTGGACTCTTGCGTTAGTTCGCAAATGATGCTGTCAAATCTGTTCTCAATTCCTTATCCATCTCCAAAATAGGGCTTGCAGCCACATTCGTAACCTGGCTGTTCACTGAAGGGCGTGATGGAGAGCCAGAACACGAAGCACTGCATTTAGGTCTAGGTATGGAAAATGCTTTGATTTTAATTCACAAATTATGTTGACACAGATCAGATCAAGAAGTGTGCATCAGCACCCTATGAATGCTAAATCAGCAACCACTGCTCATGATCAGTCTTTGAATTGCAATCCTGTAAAACTTTTGTTAATGATGGTCATTCTCTGGGTATCTAGCATGGCAACTTAAACCTCTGTGATCCTGGTAGCTCTTTCAGGAGAAAGGTTAACCCTCAGAAAAAGCTTACAGGCTTTGAAATAGCTGAGCATTCTTTCAGACTATTGAGACAGTTCACATGTTTGCTGCACTCCCTTCAAATGTATATAAAAAAAGTCCATCACCTACCTAAAGAGCATCAAAAACCTAAGCAATGTAGCTCCTCAGATGCAACTGATTTAATGATGCATAGCATTAGCCGTAGAGGTAAGTGGGGTATGTTTCTGAATCCTTCTGTTTGAAGGACTAGTACTTGTAGTGTAGGGTTAATGGCTGGACTCGATGATCCCAAGGGTCTTTTCCAGCCTGAACTGTTCTATGATTCTATAATGAAATAAATATATCCATCAAAAAATAAGCTAGAGACAGATTAATGGAATAAAAGGTCCTATGGGAGCTATACATTTTTGGGGATTAAATTCCTTAGCCTACAGAAACCGATCTCTTTTGTAAGTGGAGGGGACCAGAAGAAGAAACACAACTGGCGCACCTGTTCAGTGAACACTTGCAAATATTAAGAAGAATTTTGCAAATGGATTAAAAGATAATAAAACCACCATTGAAGTGTAACCAAAGTAATTTTCTCAGTTAGCCCTTTACTAAAGAATCAAAACCCAAGTTAAATTAAAAAATTTACAGAATTTAACTTATGTTAGAACTCAAAAAGAGAACAGTACTGCAAATACAGACAGATACCCATATTCCATCCAAGACATAAGAAAGCAAAACATGGGTTAAAAATATGTATTAAAATTCCAGAATCTGACATTTGGTGGATAAAACCCAAAATACAGCTAAAAGTGAAGAGGAACTGAAAAGATTTCAACACTGTAAAAGAAAGCTTTGGAATTTGCCTTCCTGTAAAAAGTGAAGTCTCAGAAACAAATCTAACAGGCCTTTTAACCAAACCCACTATGAAATACACTTAGATTAAAAAAGTTAAAACATACCCAAAGATTATTCATCGTATTATGCAAACATCTAAAATGCAAAATTTGGCTCGGCAAGTGGGACAAGGCACTTGGCTTGACAGCCAGGTCTCTGGGTGCTGCTGATCCTGTCGGCTGGCGAACCATTTGCCCATGCAGGTGAGGCACCACATGGGACGACAGTAGCACTGCTGGCACTCCCCTTCGTTTGGCTCCTGGCAGTTCTTGATGAGCTTGATGTTAGCGATAGTCTGCATACACCCTATGCATGGCTCCAGCTCCTAATGGAGGAGAAAACCGACAAAATTATGCACCACACAGAATGGTTTCTCTTATTGCTCCTCAACGGCCCTTAGAAAATCACCTGCACGCAAGCAGAGCAGGAACCTGAGCTGGGCAGAGCCTCAAGGCAGAACTGCCCCACCAGAAGATACCAAAAAGGTTTCAATCTTCAGAGCAGTGTTTTATTAGAACACCCTCTAATCAATGAAAAAAGTATGTCTTTCAATGGAAACCCCAGAACTGCTGCATAAGAGTGATTAAACAAAAAATGACTGAAAAGAAACACTCTTTCTCTCTATGAAGAGCTCCACCTGTTTCTAAAGCACACCAGTCAAAGCAAGGTAAGCAAGCAGCCATATACCTTTCAAACACACTATTTTTTCAAAAAAAAAGATACAAATATGAAGGAAAACAAACACAGCAAATAGTTCTTAGCACTTAATACAGCAAGTGGCTGTTCCTACCTTCCCATCTTTCTATGTAAGAGACATGAGTAACAGGGGAAATTGAGGCTCTACTGAAGACAATGAATAGTTATCTTGAAGTACCAGAAATTTACTTATTTTTTCTTGGATAATATTGGAATAATTTGTATTTCCCCACAGTTAGTTATGCCACATGAACTTGCAATTACATACAGGAAGATCATCTTGCTATGAAGCAGTTACAATTAATAAACAGTAATTAGCATTTCCCATGTGTCTTCCAGCCAAATCCCTCCAAGAACTTCACAAAGTTGAAAAAACAGAGCACTGAACAGGCATGGAGACCAAATCCTATTCATACTGCTACTGGTGTAACAAACAGCAGCTCTGCTTTCTGGTCTCTAGTCCCCACCTCCAGTGTCTCTTCCCTTGTCAGCTCAAGTGTCTGTTCAACCACACTGGCAGCTTGACCATGGAGTGGATCCAGATGAAAACCAGTCATCTCTTCTTTGCCTCTTTTCACCTCTTTTTCCCCAACCAGGTTGACTACAGACAATATCCTGCGTTAACATGGGGATGAGGAGTGTGTAGGAAGCAGGACTGCTGTATCGCCTTTAACTTGTGAAATTAGGGCTTATCCTAGCTTTTAGGCATGAAAAACTCCAGCATAGAAAGATCAACTAACTTTTTCAACTTATTTATGGAGCTTCAGAATAGGGAAAAATCCCATGCTATTTTTTTCACGTTTCTATCATAATTTGTGATGTCATTTATTGCTCCATGTCAAAACAAAGGTCAGTAGCTCAGCTGACACTAATGTCACAAATTAAAGGCTCTGCAGGAAAGCAACTCTCTCAAATGAACAGTATCTTCTCTTTACTTTGAACATCTCTTTTCACTGTACTCTGGCACTGCAATCAGAACACACAACCACATTATGTGCAGACATATCTGATACAGTTTTATTTCAGCTAATCCATGTAACTGCACACTGAAGACACCACATAAGCTGCGTGACACTACCAAAGACATCAAGTGCTCACTCCACAAGTTGAAACATGTGATGCAGACTCACTGCAAGGGCACCAAAACTAGCCTAATTAGTTACCTCTGGTACATGGAACAGTGCTTTAGTCACACTTCTGATTGCTGTACAACTAAATTATGACAAGGTCTCCACAAATACCACTGAAGGTAGGACTCTATGGCATTATTTACAGTTAAAGCCCCACTTACAATTCATTAATTTATTTCAGCAGAAGATCCAGCAAAATCTGGCTGAAAATCAAGTTGTAACGGAGCAAACTGCCTAAAGAACAGTAACAACAGCTTCTAGCCCCCCACAAACTTTCTGCAAATGTAACTTCATGGCTACCAAATATTTTCAAGTACAATTTTTACAGAAATTATTATAGGCGACTTTCTTCCACGATGCTATTTTGCATGTCTCAAAAACATAATGCTCAAAATACAGTTATTCTCCTCACAGAAGGAAGAGAAGCAGCAGCCAGAGCTACCTTTACTACAGGTTTACCAAAAAGGATGGTGAGCCCTTGTGATGGACGCACCCACCCTGACTGAACAGTACTTCAGTTCAGGCATCACTGACGCAGAGGCCTGACTGGACTTATCCCTGCTGTGCAGACCTTGAGAAATTGTGCTAAGCCGTATCTTCTCAGCAAGTTAAGGTTTCTAGGCCATGTCTTATCAGGAGCTAATAGCGCCAGCCTGAGCTGGAACTAGACAAAACTAAAACTGTTGCAGCTGCACACACGGCAAAGAGCAGTTTGGCTACGATCATTTTACTCTATAAATGCCCGTAGCCCTGCTGAGCCCTGCTGTGGGGCAGCAGGCTGCACAGCAGGGATCTCCCCCTGAACAGAGACACCTCTCAAGGTTTCTCCTTGACATTGAGAGACCCCTTACCCAGCATCTGTTATCTACAGCCAGGTAAGCTACATTTTACATTAGATCTAAAGCGTATTGTATACAAGCTGGATTAATTATTAGAAGGGCAGTTAAGCAATACAGTGTTAGACTGCTGGTTAATTACTATTTAATTATCATTTGATTACTGCTTAATTACCACTTAATAATTATCCTTTCATAATTACCATTTAATCATTGTTTAATCAGCGTTTAATAAAGCCTTTTGGTTAACCCACAGCAATGATTTCTCTTAATAATTCGCCTATGACAGCTCTAAGTAAACAGTTATCCATTACACAGTAATCACGGGCCCATCTATATTGAAAAGTGTAATTATTACAGTCTCACATGGACAGGAAGTCTCACCTGGGTGCCTGGAACAGAATACGTCTGGTTAATTTCCACCAGAGATGTAAAAGTTTCTAGAAATAAGTCACTAAGGCTTTGATGGATCACAACATTAGCTGCATTGCTGATGGGAGCACGGAGCTTTTCTCGGAGCTCCCCATACTCTGTGGAGTTCAACCTGAAGAAGAAAAGATGGAACAAAATGTTACCATGATTATCCATTCAAGTACGCTGATAGTACACTGCGGAGGTTAACGTCAGAGAAGTAAATTCACAGAAAAACTATTTCGGTTGGGACATACTAGTCAGAATAAATACACAGTGAGTATTTTGTTTCCTCTTGCTGTTTAGTTGTTGGTTTTGACACAATTTAGACAACGGGGCACTGTCCTCCTTGATATCCGTGTCAGGTTGTCAACAGGATATGCCATAGATTAGCTAAAACATCATATAACAACGAAGGAAGGTTTTTGGAGTAACCAGAATGAACAAAAGCTACACAGATACAGAAACTATGCATTAACTGTAAAGTATTGCATGCACAACAACTGTCCACCTTTTTAACAGCTATTTCCTTAGACCCTACCTAAATTCTAGTTTATAAACTCCTGAGGACAGAAATTAGCATTATATCATGCGGCATGCGCCACAAGGTGATGTAGTACATACAAATTTCAGAAGAATGTCAGTTAGTATCAGTTCCCGTGATTGGTACGGCTTTAGACAAAATCTGAAATTTCACAAAGGTTACAAATAGTTGCCGAATGACTTATGCTTTGATTCAAGGCTGTAACAAGCTGTCTTTCATACTAGGTGGCTTCTGCTAAACTAAGTCTAAGTGAGGCCCACAGAGCTCAAGTAGCACGAGACCTTGTGCAGATCCTGTAGTGACACGTTACTCTTATGGCCCATTTCTAATATAACCATTCTGAACTGTAGACTCAGAACTTCCCAGCTCAAAATTTCCACTCATTAAACATCTTTCACAGAGAAGTCCTGGGAACATCGCCCTGAAATTCCTCGTTCTTCCTACCACTCGCTGAGCTCCCGGAGCCCAGTACAATGGGCATAGCTGGCGTAGCTTTAGCTCCTGGTGGTCTCCATTGTTTTAACTACTATAGGATAATGCTGTTTGCTAACAGATGCTATTTGTGCAAATAACAGAGACCTTTCTATCCAGAAGAAAGATTCACTTTGACAATGCAGGGAAACGTGCATGCTCGCCTGCACAAAAGCACTTCTCTTCCAGAAATATCCCACTGTATCTAATTCTGATTCTGGATATATACAATGATTCTTAATAGGGGAATTTTGTCCTATGGCATTTTTCTTAAATCCTGTAATGACTTCACTTTAGCACAGATTTGCTATTTCTGACACATCTTCTTTTAAGAACTTTTAAATGTTATTCTCAGTGCTGTTCTGTTTAGCCACAAAATGAAGTTTGGGGGTTTAATTTTTTTTTTCCCTAAAAGGAATTGTCAAAGAAGCCATGGTTTTCTCAGCTGGGGATGTAGTTTTATCGCTGTGGTGCTGAAGCACTTCCAGAAGAAAATCATTAGTTGTTTAATACTTATTTGGTCACCACTCCCACAAGTCTATAAAAGTCTCCTCTTTTCTTATGATTGTCACACTTAACTAACCTCTTGTTCTGAACTCTGTTCACTCTGATTTCTAACAATTACCTCTGTGCCTTTCTCACGTTTGCTAGGACTCCTCCACTCACCTACAAGTCTGATGATCTGCCTATTTTTAATTACCAAATAAATAAATGCTGCTGACGTACAAATTTACAGCAAACAGACACTCACAAACAGATACACACTTTTCAAAGACTTTTTAAATACATAGTTATACAAGCACTATCCCTTTTAATGATACAAGGATAACAGAGATTTTAGCATCCTTCTATTCAGGGTACAGGTTTCTGCAGAACTTTTGCCTAGAGAGACTGCTCAGAAAAATAGCGTAGGCCCCCAGAAAGCAAGCCCTAGCAGTTCACAGCACGTTTGCTAGAGAAAGTATAAATAAAAAAGTCGACTAAAACTACTTCCTTGCTTTCAGGACACTTGGCCTGCAGTAGCTCAGCAACAACTCTTCCGAGCAGTGACAACATTATAAGCCTTGAGCAGAAGGGGGAGCCAAAAAAAGTCACGTGTGAACAAAACCAGTTTTAGACAAATTACTATTTCTCCCTCAAAATTTGGAAGACCAAAATTTGGAAGACCTTCATTCCTGCTCTCCATCCTTCACCTACGTTTTTTCTGCATCCAGCACAATTCTCTTCTTGTGCATCCGATAGTGTAGGCATATGAATCTTTTTAATCAACCTTTCTTCACTGCACTGAAGGCAGAACTACACATACAGCATCTCTAAGCACCAGGCAAGGAGCAAAAAGGAAAGAATGAGACCCAAGGAGTTTTCAGATCTGCCACAAAAGCACTCCATTAGCACCATCAAATACTACATATATAACATAACAGGGCAGTTGTTTTACCGGATATCAAATGCTTTCACGTAGGGATTAATACTGGCAACACGGATGGTGAGGAACTGCACGGGCATATTTGAGTCTGGGGTGAGTTCATGCTGTCTGGAATCTGTCACCGTCAAATGAATGTCCTGCTGCTGGGCAACGTGTAAACAGTAGGTGGTCACTTTAATCACCCATGTGTCTGTAACAATCACCCTTGCTCCTGGGGCTCCAGTAGCAAATTTGTCGATTCTCCTAAATTCTGTGTTGATGGAAGAAGCTACTGCCCTCCAACCTGACTGTGGGAGGGCATGAACAGCGAGTGTTCGGGCTAACGGATGATTATTCCAACCCTTCCGTGACCAGTAGTATGCCAGGGCACTGGTGACTGCTGGAAAGAGAACGGCGAAGAAGAAGAAAGTTTTCCATCCTTTTGAAGCCAGGTAGAAAAAACAAAGATGTTTTTCAGGGGCAGCAAAGCACATACCAAGGTAATAACCTGCAAGGAAGAAGACTTACTTTCAGAAAGCAATTAAGTACACGCATAAACACACAGCCCTGAATCATAGTTACCCAACCAGTGCGCTCACCTCCAGGAGAGCTATTCAGCTGCTGGATGACACCAATTCAAGCCTCTTGTCCTAAGTAATCTGAGGTAAATACTCATCTATCATGGATTTTTACCAGAATTACTTATCTGAAGGGAGCTGACTGGAATTTGCAGGTTAAATAAAACCACCCGTAAAATGCCACTTTTACCAGGATTATATACCTGAAGGGAACCCATTTGCATTTGCTGGTTGAACAAAACTACCTGCGAGATGTCACTTACTTTTCGCAGGATCGTACGGGTAAAGGAAACCGATTTTATAACCGCCTGCACTCCGGTGCACTCCCAAAGCTCAGGGTGGACCTTCCGAAGAAGCCTGAGCGCTACCGCACCGCTCGGGCCGTGGGACCCGACTCACCCGGGCACACGCTGCCCAGGAACCCGCCGCTCCCGCCCGCCCGGGGGTGCCGCCCGGCTCCCCAGCGCAGGCTCCGCCCGGCCGCGGCTCCGCGGGCTGCCGCGTCCCCGGGGACCCCCCACGGCCCCTCCCGCCACCGCCGCCGCCGGCCGGGGCTCACCCAGGGGCAGGAGGGAGTGGGCCAGCAGCGTGCCGGTGCTGCGCCGCAGGTGGTACTGCACGAAGGCCGCGTCCTCGCTGCCCAGCCAGGCGGCCAGCAGGCTCTGCACCGTCAGCCCCGCCGAGCGCACCTCGTCGGGCGGGAAGACGAAGCAGACGGCGAACACCAGGTAAGCCAGCGTGAAGGTCACCGCCGGGCTCTCCATGCTGCGGCCCCGCCGGCCGCGGCCCGGCCCGACCCGACCCGACCCGCCGCCCCGCGGCAACCTGGGAGCGGTAGTTCCCGCCGCGGCCCCGGATGGGCGGCGAGGCCGCTGCCGGGCGGGCAGTGGGGCGGAGCCGCAGTGGCGGCGGGAGGGCCGGGGTGCGTCAGTGTGAGGAGGGGAAGGGTCGGTAGTGAAGCTTTTCCGTCCCATCGCATCGCATCCCATCCCATCCCGGCAGCCGAGTGCCGGCCCCTCTGCTCGCCCCAGCTGCCCGGAGCTGGCCCGGACTCAAATCTTCCAGAAGCCAACCCTCCCTGTGGCCTCAGCTTTATAAATTCGTGAGGTCATGCTTCCCAGGCCTGGCGAAAGATACTAATTCCACTTCTGAACTTAAAAAGAGCTCTGTTGGATGAGGGCAGCATCCTTCCGAGATGGAGACAAATGGCCTGTTGTACTTAGGGGTCTGGAAAAAAGAGTTTCTTTTGGTTTTCCTGATGTATTTTATGTAGTATTTTCTTCGGAGAACCATCAAGACAGGAAGACAAGATCTTAAAAAGAGACAGGTTTTAAGATACCTTTGTACACAGTAAAGGGAGATCTCTGCTTAAAACTGAAGTACAAATAATAGCAAATAGGCACAAGAATAATTATTTCCCTGCTAGCACCCTGTAATAACCATAAACTGCCACGTTTGTCTCTTATAGAGAAATTGCATAACTGGAAAAGCACAGCAGAGAAAGCAACATTGCTGCTCCTGCTGCTGGGAAACAAAGTCAACAGGAAATGCCACCCCCAGAACGCGAAATCTTACACTGGCAGATGTTTGATGTTGTCGCTGGAGATCAGGAATTCACAGTGTTTTCATGACTCTTGAATAACACGGTTGCATCAGTAAAATTCTGCTTGGATTGTGGGCATCTTGTTTCATTCTAGAGGCCATAATTGCTAGTTTATTGTTTTTAACAATAATTTCATTGTTGCTGTCTAATGACTCAATGGTAAGGACTGTTTTAATTTGTGGAATGGGCTATGAAGTTCAATAATAAAAATCAGGTTGTGAAGCAGCAAGTTTTCTTTCTGTTTTATTCGGAAGGTTGTCGAAGCAGAATAACTGGGTTGTGGGTGTACTTGGGGCTACAGAGGCCTGATGCGTTTGTGTCGTGAGTGGGGAAGAGAGGCAAAAAGCTTTAACAGCTGCACGGAACAGTTGCGCAAAAATCCTGAAGATGATGAAAGTTCACATGAATTTATTTATCATCATGGATCTCTGAACAGAATCAAAATTTAAATGTGGACTTTCTTTTTCCAAAAGCTTTCCATCTTCTGAGCTAACCCTGCATTAATGTTTTATATCGGTGAGTCTACTTTCCTCTCAAGATTCCTAATGGTATCAACGTTATTTCATAAAGTCACCACAAGACTGACTCTCAGGGATGCTCCAGATTTACTTATATTCTTATATTTACTTATATATATATCTTATATATATATCTTATAGTTACTTATATATATACTTCTATTGCACAAAGCCTGGCCCAGCACAGGCCCCAGACTCAGTTCTTCCCTAGCAGGCACCTACAAGAAGAATATTGAAGTCTAAATCTCAAATCGTGGCACAATTGTGCTTTGTGTGGAAATCAGAGTGTGTGCAGCACTGAGCAGTGAGAATGGGCAAGTGCCTGCCTGGCTTTTCCCTGGCCACAAGGAGAAGAGCTAGTGCCCAGGAGGTACACTGGGGTCCATAAAAATCCATATGAGCCTTCAGCATTTTAGAATCATAAAATAGAATCATAGAATGCATTGGGTTGGAAGACACCTGTAGAGGTCATCTAGTCCAACCCCCTGTAGTGAGCAGGGACATCTCTAACTAGATCAAGTTGTTCAGAGCCCCATCAAGCCTGACGTTGAATGTCTCCGGGGATGGGCCCTCCACCACCTCTCTGGGCAACCTGGTGTTTCACCACCCTCATTGTAAAACATTTCTTCCTTATAGCCAGTCTAAATCTACCCTCTTTTAGTTTAAAACCATTACCCCTTGTACTGCCACAACAGGTTGACTCCATCTTTCTTTAAGTTCCTTTTAAGTACTGGGAGGCTGCTATAAGGTCTCCCTAGAGCCTTCTCTTCTCCAGACTGAACAGCCCCAACTCTTTCAGCCTGTCTTCATAGAGAGATGCTCCAGCCCTTCGATCATTTTTGTGGCCTCCTCTGGACCCGCTCCAGCAAGTCCACGTCCTTCTTGTGTTGAGGGCTCCACAGCTGGACACAGTACTCCAGGTGAGGTCTAACCAGAGCAGAGCAGAAGGCCAGGATCACTTCTCTTGACCTGCTGGCCATGCTTCTGTTGCTGCAGCCCAGGACATGATTGGCCTTCGGGGCTGCACGTGTGCATTGTACTCCACCTGGAGTACTGTGTCCAGCTCTGGAACCCCCAACACAAGAACACGGATCTGTTGAGACATGTTCAGAGGAGGTCACAAAAATGATCAGAGGGCTGGAGAACCTCTCCTACAAGGACAGGCTTAGAGACTTGGGGTTGTTTAGCCTGCAGAAAACTCTGAGGAGACCTTATAGTGGCCTTGCAGTACCTGAAGTGGGCTACAGGAAACCTGGAGAGAGACTTTTTACAAGGGCATGTGGTGATAGGCCAGGGGCAATAGTTTTAAACTAGAGCAGGGTAGATGTGGATTACACATTAGGAAGAAGTTCCTTGAAACACTGGAGCCCAGACAACTTGTGGATGCCTCATTCCTGGAAGTGTTCAAGGCCTGGGGCTTTGACCAACCCGGCCTAGTGGGAGGTGTCCCTGCCCATGGCCGGGGGGTTGGAACGAGATGATGTTTAAGGTCCCTTCCAACCCAAGCTGTTCTATGTCTGCTGGCTCACGCCCAGCTTTTCATCCACCAGTCCACTTTGGTTTGAGTATTGTTCTCAGTGCCCAAACCCTTTCACTGCAGAAAGATTTGGGTACTGAGAATTGGTTTTGCAAAAATTTCATGCCAAAAGGGCGGAATTCTTTACCTCGGGATTTGCACCCTCTGCCCCAGAGACAGCTAACTCCCCTTGGGGCCTGATCTCCGACTACCAGAAACACCACAAACACTTCACACCCTTCTTCCCGAAAAGCACCAAACCCGCACTTTTTTTTCCCCCAAAGCCTCCGAAGCGGGGCTTCGCCGCGGGCCGAGCCCTCCACCCGCTACTCGACCCGCCGCGGCGCCATGACGCCCCGCCACGCACTACACCTCCCAGTGTGCCCCGCGCGGGAGCGCGCTCTCGCGGGAGAGCATCGGCCGCAGCTCGCGGCCGCCCCCGCCTCCCTGCCCGAGGCTTTTCTGATTGGCGGAGGCTTTCAAAGTGCCGCTTGCTCATTCGCCGGCCGGGGCTAACGTTGAAATTTGAAATCCTGTAGCGGGGGTGGAAGGGGCGCTGCCCGGTGGTTGCTGCAGCGGCGGGGGGAGCTTGCGCCTGCCGGGTCCCGGGTATCGCCTCAGCCCAGTGCCCTGGGGGCTCGAACCAGGGCCCCGCCGGCAGGTAAGGGTCCTTTGGGGGTACTGGGGAGGGAGCTGCGGGCTGAATTCGGGGCTGGGAGAGTGGGGTGTTGGGGGAGGGGGGGGAGCTCGGGGACCCACTGTGTAAGCTTGGGGGTGGTGGGGGGGTGCGGGCTCAGGGGCCCACTCCGCGGCTGGGGGGGGGCTCGGGGACCTACTCTGTGAGCTTGGGGCGGCGGGCTTAGGGGCCCACTCTGAGCTTGAGCGTGTTGTGGGGCTGAGGTGGGGTCTCAAGGACGCACTCTGTGAGCTTGGGGGTGGGGGGGAATGAGCGGGAGCTCAGGGACTCGCTCTGGGAGTTTGGGGGCGGGGGGATCTGAGGGGGGACACAGAGACCTGGGGACCCACTCTGTGACTTCGGGGGTGCTGGAAGGAGCTCCTGTTGAGGGCTCTGTGGGGGTTTTTTTTGTGAGTTCGAGACTGGGCGGGATTTTTTGTGAGTTTGGGGGTGAAAGGGGGAGCTTGAGGTTGATTTGGTGGGTGAGAGAAGAGTTGAGAGTGATGGGGCTGGGGCTCAGGGTCTCCCCCATGAATTCGGGGGTGAAGTGGGGCTCAGGAGGATCGTAGGCACATGCATTTTGAGGGAGCCTTATGGGGCTCGGGGAGGCTCTGGCAGCCTCGGTGTCCCGGAGAGCCTGCGAAGCCTTTCCCGGCCTTGCGGCTCCTCTTCTCCCGTGCCCGGCTTGGCGGAGCCCCCCGCGGCTGCCTCTGGCTCCTCCACCGAAGGCCGAGGCCATCTTTTGTTCCCCTGCAAGGAGCTGCGGGCCCCGAGAGCCGGCTCCGGGCGTTAACGAGGCCGCCTGGGCTGGAGTCTGCAGCTGCTGGGTTCCTCGGCTAAAACTGCTGCGAGTTCCCCTTCCTCAAATGGTCTGTAGAGAGTCGGGTGACTTCTGAAGACAGAGTAGGATCGTGATTACGGATGGAGGAGTTGGTTAACCAGAGAAGCGTGCGTTTGTTCTGAACCGGGATGTTTGCCCAGCAGTGAGCTCTGTGGCAGTTCGTACAGAAATGTTCACAGCACGTACCGAGTTACTCAAGGAGCAAGCGCTCTACATCTGAGCTGCTGGAGGAGTTTGGAAGGATGATTAAGTAGAAAAATTCCACCTTTGCCCTGCATGTTCAATAGCTTTTTTTTTTAGGTGTTTGAGAACACATTGGTGTTTTGGATGCTGTGCCCCAGCGTTCATTAAACAGCAGGTACTTGCCATGAAGCCCTCAATTTATGAATGACAGGTCCCTGAGGTTTAATTATCTTGTTTGTTCTCAAATACAGAATGACAGACTGCTGCTTGTGCTTGGTTAAATACTCTTCTACAACTAGAAGTGGTTTCGTTTTTGTGAGCTTTGATGGACTAAAGTGAGGAAAACTTGCTGCCTTTTGCATTACTTGCATATTTTGGACACTGACCACTTTAAACAAAAATGTTTTCGATAAAACTTCCCTTCCCCTTTTATTTTATCACAGCTACTAGCTAATGAACTTCTGAAATACAATTTAGATGAAATCTTGGCTGCAAATATTTTAAATGCTGAATTAATTTTAATGACTTAGTCCTGTCCAAAATGCTGGGCAAATGTGGTGTGTGTGTGTACTGTGTCTATCTATTGGGTATTTTAATGGTCTGAATGTGGTTTAGCAATGACATACATGTAGCTCAATGACAAAGTCAAAAAAGCTTCTGAATGAGACTCCCCTGCTTATGGAGTTTGTTTTAGAAGATGTTGAGAACTTTTTAATGTTCTAGTATTAGTTCTAAAGTAACAGGTAAACAACTTCAGTTTGTAAAGATTCACTTGATCTGTTGTCTCAATTTTAGTTTGGAATGAAGAAAAACAGTGAGGTTCACATCAAATTCTACAAGTTGTTAATGTAAAAATATTTTATTTATAAAATAACTTGAGCTGAAGTATGAATATGATGAAGAACAAAGAAGGAATGGAGAAACAGCTAATACAGGGAGGCTTTGTTTGCTATTGCTTCTGCAGGCATTGTTTGCATTCCATTGCTGATTAAAAGTGCTGTTGTCGGGCTTACAGACAAAGCAGCTGAGTTCGGTGGAGATTATGAACTGAACTTTCCCATAAGGATTAATGTGAGAGTGAGGGAATGTGTATGGAGGCCTAAATACAGAAATACCAATATGTAAAGGCAATGACATTGAAAATACTACTTCAAATTTTCAGTGAGAGTGTTCTTGTTACCGCTTTATGACAATGAAGATGATCATTTTGAGTCTTCCTCAGTTGATTTTGCTGGATTAATCTTGACTGCACGATGGAAGATGGAAAAACGAGCTAAGGGTTAGCTGGTCAAATCTCAGGCATTTGAGATCACTGAGGAGGGTTGTTGCAGAAAGCCAGCATCTGCTCCACTTCATGATACTGGCTGTCTTGTGTAGGTGCCACAAGACAACACATCAGTTCTCACTGAAGAAATTGCTTTGTTAGTGGTTTGACAGATAACTAACTCTGCTCTGGTACTTTTTTTTTGTTCTTTTTTGGTTTGTTTCCGTTTTAAAGAAACAGCAGTAGCATCACTGAGTATTCGTGTTAACCTTTTAAGAACAGCAGAGGCTCTAATAGGAACAAAAGGTAGACAGAGTTCAAATACTTATATCGTGCTGGCTTGCATGGCAGAACTGAAACATGCTCTTTCTCTATTTCTAACTTATTTTCATCCTTAATTTTAGTTGCAATGCAAGCATTAGTTTCAAGTCCTTCACACTTGAAATACTAGTAAGATTAGATTAGCCTAAAATTTGTGAACATCCATTATAAGAGCAGTATTTAAGAAATACTTTTTAATTACAATTTTTCAGATTTGGATAGCAATAATGTTTGTTGCAAAGGTTTCTTAAGTACCATGTGTCTTACAAAAGCAGCATGTGCTCAGACAAGTGCAGGAAAAAGCTAAATAATTTTACTCGGGACTCTGATCCTGAACAAACTGTAACTAACCAAATTTGGTTTTGCTGTTTGATGTACAATGTAGTAATGAGACCATGCCAATAAAATAAATAATTGTCACTGGCCCCTTGCAAAAGCTGTAATTTTGCTTAGTTAGATGCCTTATTACAAGAGATGTGACTGAACATCACTTACTGGCTTTAAGGGTCTGGGAATGAAGAAACTTGCAAATGACAGAGCTCGCTTTAGTGGATGGGCAGTTTAATTAGTAAGGTTGTAATGTTAACTGTGGAAAGATTAATACCAACAATTCCCTTCTCAGATCCCTAACAAAAGCAGAGGGGCTGTGCAGTGCTGAATTTAGATGCTTTCAGAGTCTTCTGAGAGATACCTTTTCATGTGAAGGTTTTCAATACTTTAACAGCTTTGAAAGAAGTTTTTAATCTTTGCTAGCTGGTGCCAGG
This sequence comes from Trogon surrucura, assembly GCA_020746105.1. Taxonomy (NCBI): domain Eukaryota; kingdom Metazoa; phylum Chordata; class Aves; order Trogoniformes; family Trogonidae; genus Trogon; species Trogon surrucura. The sequence goes on along the minus strand of CM036620.1, from coordinate 73,787,817 downwards.
CTTCCAACTGCTTCAATTATCTGAAAGTGCATCTGGGTGACCACACCCTCTCATTCATGATGTTGTATGTGTTGATGTTCTAGAATGAGTCTGCAGATTTTAAATGCAGAAAATGGAGAAAACGGAGGAAACATTAATGATGATCTAACAGTGGAAGACTGTAGCTTTTATTTCGCACCACCGGAACCCACAGGGAGACCTTCCATTCTACGCCTGTCCCAGAAAGAAAACTTGCCACCGAAAAGTGTGGCAAAAGCTATGAAGGTAAACATTTGCTTTTTTATTCATTATATTCTTTTGCCTCCTATGGTCTCTGCTACTGAATGCATATGCTATTTGGAGTTTGAAAATACTGTGGTGTTCATGTTCTTCCTTTTTCCTCTCACCCCCTGCCCTTTTCTTAAAGGTAACCTTTCAAACTCCTCTAAGAGATCCTCAAACTCGAAAAATCTTGAGTCCTACTATGACGGACAAACTTGAGACGACTTTCACTCTTGATGATTGCAGCGAAGCCTGGGCAGATGATCTTTTATCTGTATCTGTCAATGTTGAGTAAGTAATGTATTCATTACTAGTAGTATTAGCAATGTGAGACATACTCAGATTAATTTTTCCCTATTATAAGCCTGTATAGTTAAAAAAGTAATCTTGTATTTCTAACAAGATGCAAGCTGCACAAAAGGGTCAAACTTGATGACTTTGTGGCATGGACTCTTTTTCAACAATAAAATTTTATTAAAAGAAATGACAGTTATCTTGGTTGTAATATTGAATACCAGACTACTCAGTAACTGATTTCATAGAGATGACTTATGATATGGACAAATAACTTGAGATAAGAGACACATTAGGTGGAGAATAGAAAACTATTTGAGGCAATAGGGTTTTCATGTGAGACTACAGCTGTTCTTAGGCTAATTCTTAAAGCCAAGCTGTAAATTTTCTTGTATCTTATGTACAGTTTTATAGATTTTTCTCAAGATGCATCTCCTAAAGAATTAATTTAAATTGACAGCTTGAGTCAATGAATATTAAGATTAAAGCCAATCTAGCAGCACAAAGTGAATATAACATCAATCTCAAGTGGGAAGAATTTTTTTTTTGCCTTTAGTCTAGCAACCTGCATCTCAAAGTGGCTTATGGTAGCAGTCTAGATAAGAGCATAAATTCTGCAGTGTTGCCATTTGGGGTTTTGCAGCTCTCCTCTAGAGAAATATTATAATGATATAATAATACAATGTTATTTAATAGGCCTCAATGCTTTCTTTTTTTACCTTCTTTTTAAACTTGTACAAACACCTGACATCTGTAATTCCCAGTGGCAAGAAATATCAGACCTTAGCTTTGTCTTCTGCAAGGCAATATCCTTTTGGTTGTTTTTAATTACCTGAAACTTTCATTTGACACCTATTCTTAGTTTTGGGAAAAGGAGAAAGGTGTGAATGCTTCAATGTTATTTAAATATATAGATTTGATTCAACTGTTAACTTGAGTTTATACTCTAGTTTAGAAGAGTACTGAGCTAGACACCACAATTAAATGACTTGATGGCATTTATGCCCCAAACTTGCTGCTGATATGAATAAACAAAGATATAGTGTGTTTATTGTTCGTGAGAGTTAAAAGGACTAGCACCAAATTGGTTTTTGTTAGGGCATAATTGTGTCAAGACATTGCTTTTACTGTAATGTGTCCTTTCTACTTTTAAAATTTAAAGATTTTTTTGTAGCAAACAAGTTGAAGGACTGGGCGTTGCTTTTCACTAGCCTAAAGTAGTTCGAGCTTCAAGCAGGTGTTTCAGCTCTTGGCTGGCATTTATTAGGTTAAACACTGAGGGAGAATGGGAGGGGCCTGAGCAGTTGAACCAGCCTGGGGCTGAACTCTTGCAGGGAAGAGGCACTCAAACCGGGTGAGAAGGACTTCCTGAGCTCTTATCTCTTTGCTTTCGGGGTTTATCCAAGTGGTGTTTTTAGTGGGTGGCTTTTGATCGTGTTCTCTTCTACAACAGATACAGTTGGCACGTAGAAATAATAACTTTACGAAGGGACAAAACAATGGGAGGAAATCCTGTTTCAGGAAGTAATGGCTTAACTCTCTGTAGTCTGGGGCTGATTCTCAAAGTTTGAATAGAGTTTGTGGAAATAATGTGGAGAACGATAACTTGTAGGATACTCAGCAGTAGTGAGTGCACAAACTCTTTAACCTGTTTCTTCTGCTAGTGAAGCTAACCTTTCTCTTACAGAAGTATTTTCTTGTATACTGCTTTGCTTTTCAGATATGCTTTTGTACAAAGTTTAGAGTGCTTAAAGTCCAGGATCTGTTTTGGTGTATAGGCCCTCATAGACAGAATGCTGGTGCATACTTCCAGGCAAAAAATATTTCCTGGAATTACCCAGACAAAGTAATGACTAGAATGGGAAAACTTGAATCATGGCTCGCTTTGGTCCTAGACTTGTCTGTCATGACTCATAAAGGAATCTACATGAAGATGTACTACTAGTTGTGCCTGTGTTTGTCTTGTAACTCCTAAAAGATGTGTCCATATGCCTTAGTGAGTAGACCAGTCTCCAGTGATGACTGGCATAAGGTGACGTAGCTGTATAGATCAGAATACTGATTAGGTTCTACAATTGATCTCCCTCAGGTGGCTACTGAATTCTTGCTGTTGTTATACTCTTGCTGTCAGCTGCCTTAACATCAAAATAAAATTACTCTGAGCATGCAAAGCTACTGGTATAAATGTCTCTATAATGATGATTTCATCAATGGTGTTTAAAATATAACTGTAATGTATGTGATTTTTTTTTTTTTTGGTAAATGCAGCACATGTGAACAAAATACTGAAGCTGAAGCAAACAATACAGTGATAACTACACAAATGCCAGAGAAGGTCAGCACAGCTGCTTACCCAGATGATGAGATGCCAGTGAAGAGTCGAGGCTCCTACAACCTTGATTTTGATAACTTAAATGACATCAATCCTTTTCAAAGTTCAGTGCAGTTGCAGCATTCTCCTGGACATCTGCAGAAGTCTCCTGTAAAAGTGTCTAGCAGCCCTGAGAAAACTTCTGAAAAAAGTAATGATTCTGTTGTGCTGGATGATACAGCTCCTTTTGCAACCACAGCAAGTACAGAGCGCTCAAGTGAAGAGAAGACTCTTCTTTCTGGAGGAGAATCTGTATCGAGGGAGCTGGAGTCAAACAAATCCCAACTGCCCCCTAAGCAAGCAATCGGTGACTCTGTGCAGGATGTGAAGTCTGCTTCCACAGATGTGAGCCAAACTGGTAATTCGGTGGGATTAGCGGAAGCACCTGTACAGTTGTCTGGTGACTTAGGTCCTGGTAGTTCTGATGTAGCTAATTCTTCTCAAACCGGGAAATTGATGCTTCAAAATGTTTCAGTGGCAGAAAAAGCCTCTACAGAAGAGTCAAAGCCTGCAGAAGAGCTAGCTATCTCCAAAGGGGACCTTGCAGAAAAGCCTGGTGTCACCAAGGCTGGACCAGTAAAACTGGAATTTGACTTTGATAACACCACTGCTAGAAAGCCACCTCCTAAGAAACTAGGTAAAAGACCTGGAATTAAGCCACCTTCAAAAAAAATTCCTATTCCCAAAACAAAAGCAGAGAATACTGAAATGCAAAGTAAAAGTAACGTGGAAGATGAAATCCCTGTTCCCAAAGCATCTTACAAGTTTGACTGGGACGAACTTGATGATCCAAACTTTAATCCTTTTGGAGGAGGCTCTAAAATTCCCAGCTCACCCAAGTGCTCTAAACCTAGCCCTCAGAAAACTCACCTGCAAGAGGAGCATGATAGTACCTTGCCAAGAAGGGAGCCTCTTCCAGTGGAGCAGGATAACAGACCAAGTACCTGTGAAGCTCTTGAGAAAAGAGAACTCAAAAATCTGTAAGTAAATCTGTAGCTGAATGTAGAAGCACATTAGAGTCATGTGAGGGAAAGATAGATGGTATCTCTAGTTGATTCCTACCTCCTTGACTTCCTCCCTCTGAGGCTGGCTGAGTCTATTGCACATTGTAACACATACATTTCAGTGGCAAGATGTCAGTGGGGAAACCATCCTGGGATGGCTAGCTCTGGGTAAAAAGTACTCTTTCTTGAAGAATGAGAGGGAATGGGCTTATATGGAAAGAGCATTAGTACCTCGGTCGAGTGGCTCTTTCCTCACTTCCCAAAGATTAAATTATGGAAGGTCAGGTGACTGCTGTTGTCTTTCAAAAACAGGTGAGTAGGCAGCAGGGCTGCATACTGTGCAGCATGTGAAGGGCCTAGGCAATTCTGTTGTTATTCTCCTGGCTGAACTCTGAGGTGCTGTTACTTCCTCATGTGTCCTTGGCATCAGAATGTTATCTCCAATAAAAAGGCCTGTAATTAAAGTTGCCCTTTTTTGGCACCACATTAAACTTGGAGAATGAGAGATAATGTGTTGCTTTCCCTGGAAAATCTGTTAATGTCAGCTTTACTACAGACAGCCAAGTGCTTACTAGAGCTAGAGGGGCACGAGATGTTCATTTGACAGAAATGGTTGCTCTCATGCTCTTGATGTAACATGATCAGCTACTGGTTATCAAGGTGAAAAGTTAAGTTTGTGCTGTCAGCAGCAACTAGAGCATTGAACTTCATTAGAGAAGTTCTGTGCTTTACGCTAATAGTCACTGCATTACTTCAGACAGAGTAGCAGGCTGCTTGTAATTCTGGTCTTAAACAAAAAGCCATTAAAAAAATGGGCTTAACAAATGGAAAGAGAACAGTGTTAAGTGAATAGGAATAGGTGATACTGTTGTGACTTTTTCCTTCCCAAATAGAAAGCTCTCACTCCATCAGAAGCAGTACTATCACTTAAGTTGTCACCAGGCAAGACAGTGAATTTACATCCACACCCTCCTAAAGCTTCCTGTACTGTGGCAGTAGAAACTCTGAAATAAGCTTACTTCGTTCAGTACTTCAGTATATCTGGTAGTTGGAATTCAAAACTGTGAGACTTGAGTTTTGATTTTACTTTTTTCTTTCTTTAGGGAAATTAACAAACAGAGTGTGGTAGAAGACAAGCTAAGAACTCAAGAAGACAAGCCAGAAGTTCAAGCAGAATCTGAATTTCCAGAAGAAATAGCCATGGTAATGTATAGGAAAGATAGCTAGTTCTTATCAAGTTCTGTGAAAAAGTTCTTGGACTTTGACAAACCCATGTTTGATACTTTGTCTAAGAATTAGTGGTTTTATGCATCTTCAGGAGCTTGAGAATGAATGTCAGCTGCACAGACTTGTCTTTTGAAGGTGACATCAGAGACAGCCAAATTCGTACCTTGGTATTTAGTATCTTTTTTGATCAGCAGTTGCGTATAAGGACAAACACAAGGGTGTGGACTCTAAAGTGTCTCCTGTATAATATGAGCTGTACTCAGTGTTGGTAGCTTAGTTTCCATGCCTGTGAACTCTTGGTTTATTATCCTCGTTGCCCAGCTAATTTATGACAAACCAATTTGATCATTATTGTGATTTTCATTGCATTTAAATCATTATTTTAACAGTAAAAAGGATTGTGGGGTTTTTTTTTTTCCTCATCAGGAGAAGCAAATGAGCCCATCTAAAATGTCTCCAGCTAATGTCCCCTCTCAAGATAATTTGGTTTCTGCTGACAGTGGAAAAAAGTCAGTGTCTGCAGAAGAAATTAAACTTAGTTCCCACAGAACTGAAGTAACAACAGATGAGCAGACAACTAGCACTGAACCTGAGGAGCTCTTCAGACCATCATCAGAAGGTAAGGGTGTTTCTTTAGAATAGACTGAAAATATATTGTTACAACCTCTCTGTGTGTACTTTTCTACTTCAGTTTTGGTATTGATTGTAATTTTTGTCTCATCTTGCTCTTCTGACAAGACTGTAAAACCTGCAGTGACTAGCAGTTATTTCTGACTTTCCCTGGATTAAGCTAAATTCAAACAGCTGGCTGTTGGCCTTCAGCTTCCTAGAAGGATGAGATTTAGGCTGGTACAGAAACAATCTCTTGAGTTTCAGTGGCAGCTTTCTGTGCTGAAAAAATGCTCCCTTAAAATTACTTTTGGTACTAAAGACATTCTTAACAGAGAGCACTAGAGCTATGCTACTGCCTGTATTTGAGTCTTGGAGATTACTGCAGGTTTTAGCACTACTTGAGTGTGCTGATTTTGTATTGCAGCGTGGATGGTCTCTCTGCACTTGCCTGTCACTCTTGAAAGCTTCCTACATAGCTCTGACTTAACCACCTGGAAGGGTTATTCCTTGTAAGAGCACCGTGTGGAAGGATGAGCAGATGACTTGCCTGCAGTGCAGTCTGTCACTTATTTTAATACTTGAGGAATCGGTGTATTGAGAAATGGCTGTAACTTCATTGTTCAAATCTGAGCTGTGTGCTAGTTTTAACAGTGAGATTGCCAATCTTCTTTTTTTTTATGGGCCATTGTATGAAGAACAGAATATCTGAGTGTGCTTGCCACTTTAAGCATGGGGCAGCAAAAATTCTTCAACTGTGTTAAATTCCACATATTTTTACAGGTATTTGTGAGCAAATGGAAGCTGTAAGTTGTTTAGCTTGGAAATCTTTGCCTGTTTTCTCCTTTTTATTTTTTTTGGGTCTGGATAGAAATATCTTTTTAGCAAATGGAAAACTAGAACTCACAACATGAGATTAAGGATTTATTTGCTTTATACACATACCTGTTTGTTTCAGTCTGTGACTGCTTCACTGAAAGACCGTATGACAATATTATGTCTTCATTGTATCATTTTCTTTTCCAGTTCTAGGAATGGGCATTGAAATAGACTATCTGGAACAGTTTGGGACTTCATCAGTAAGTATGACATTGAAATATTTTGTTTGCCTCCCTGGCAGAGAGAAGAGGAAAGGAAAATGAAACTGTTAAGCCTGAAATGTTTTCATGAAAACTGTACTTTGACCTTGCCCACAGGGAAAAAAATTCTGTTCCAAAGGAATTGTCTTAACAAGGCTGGACAGGGAGTAGAAATGGAAGAAACTGTGTCTATAAGCTGTTCTGCTAAGAACCGGAGGTCTTGTGCTTTCAGTTTGCAAAGGTGCTATTTTTCTTTAATAGTGAACTGTGGTGAACGATGTTTCATTTCTCCGGTTGCCAAAACTGCAAGAACATAATGCTTTGAAAATGCAGGATCATTGTTTGGAAATTTTTTTTTAAGCTCTTTGTTTTACGGGTAGTTTCAGGAAATCTGTCTCAAAGTTGGGTGTGCTGTGTTTTAAGCAGTTTAGCTCAGTTACTCTTTCTCCTGCTTTGATCCAGAGTAGGAGTGACTCTGAAAAAATTGTGAATACAATGAATTTGATTTTAATCATGCTGATTGTCCTTGTTGTATGAGCAAAGACAGAGAATGGCATGCACTGCTCATTGAGCTTACAATACTGTCTTTCCCTTTCAGTGTCTTCTGGTTTTGAACAGTTCATAAATGTTTGCCCTTTTGGTTCTGTCTGTGAGCAGATTGAGTTCACTTGATATTACATAAGAATTTAAGCATGTGGGCACTGAGTTCTCTTACATAATTTTTCTCCTGAGAACAATGCTCTGGCCACAGAAGAATAGGCTCACCCTCTCTCCAGAGGATTATTTGTGTGTGTGTAACTTGTGTGTTATGCTATGAAGCAGCATATCTGCCAGATTATGCCTCTTTTCCCCTCAGTTCAAAGAGTCTGCCTTGAGAAAGCAGTCACTGTATTTGAAGTTTGACCCTCTGTTGAGAGACAGTCCGAGAAAACCCGTTTCTGGTACTATTGAAACAACTATGAATGTCATGACCGCTCCACTGCAGCCTGGGTAGGTATTGACTTGGTCTAGGGTGTCATGTGTAACTTTACAAGGAAAAGCAGCGCTTGAATGTGATGGTGTACGTTTGCTCATTTTCAGGTCTGTTGATCTGAGTAAATTGCTTGAGGAAGCTGAAAAGCCTGCAGTGAGTCTTCAAAATGAAGAGAAACCAAAAGGACTAGATCTTCTGGGAACATTTACAAGTTCTGTAAGGGTGGCTTGAACAGTACCAGGTTTTATGTTATTTTGGGAAATGCGTGGTCTAGGTCCTGGACTTAAGAATTATGCACATATCCTAAGGATTGCAGAACACTTCATGTTTATTTAAACTTAGCTTAAAAAGCAGGTTGGATAACTCATTTATATCAAAGCTGAACTTTTTGATGGACTTCATTTTCTTGAGTACTAAAAATCTTTTTTTCTGTGTGTGAAACTGGTGGCATTGCACATAGTCTAGGAGAGTTTGCACTGTTTTTAAGAATGCTTTAATCAAGCAGTGTTTTTCATGTAGCCAAAGCCACAGAATTTTAATTGCACTGCGATGAAAAGCACTTTGATTAAACTTGATACTCTCCAGTCCAAGGTTTATAGCTTGAACAGCTTTTTGTGAACAGATCTGCACACAGCAGTTCATCCTGAAATGGTGGTGGAGAACAGTGTGGTGTCATCTACTTTGTTTCTGATAGCTGCAATTGGTGGACAGCTTCTGTTATATCTTATGAATAACTACACGGTTCTAAAAGGTACCTATGAACTAAGAAAGCTATGGTAACAAATTTATGGAGGTATTTTGGGTGTTTAAGTAAAATATGCTGACTTACCATCAACTGACTGGCATAAAGCAAATCAGTAGCATGAAAATAGGAATCTGTTGAAACTCACCTTTTTTTTCCTCTCGCAGGTTACTGAACCCTTAATTCCAGACTCTCTGACTAGTGATGTTCCTCCACTCTCTCTTGCTTCTTCCACAAGCGCTGCAGTGGATGCTATTGTAGATGTGCTAAAATACAGCCAAAAAGACATGGATGCAGCTGTTGAGCTGGTTAAGAGAGAGGTATGGTGACCCTTTCAAAGCAATTAAGTGCAGTGATTTTTTTTGTGGGATGGAGAGGCACATTAGTATGTCCACCTAATAGAATAAAAGTGAGATCTGGAGCTCACTCTGGGGAAGAGAAGCATTAGTGGAGGAAAGAAGTAGTCAGGGATATTTCAAGCATATTCTGTAGCTGTATTGCCACAGAAATTGCTTTTGAACCTCCATCTACTGATGCAAAGAGTTGTGTATCCACTAGAACCAAAAATTTGAGTACTTAGTTCATTATGGCTTCTGTGTTATGTAACCTTAGAAATACTAAACATAAGAGGAATAATTGTGTAAATGTTATTAAAGCTTAATGGTGTCACATCAAAATTGACTTCAGAAGAAAATGGAGCATTCAAAATTTCTGATAGGCTATACTGCAGACAGTGGCACTAAGGACATCAAACAAAGATGACATGATTATTTGCTGCTTAAGTTATTCTTTCCCTTTTAGAGTACAAAGATACTTTTCTGAGAGTAACTTTTGCTTTCTGTCATTTAGGACAATGCTTTTACCCAGCACATGGTCTAGTACAGGAAAACAAGTGCAGCTTTGACAAGGGACAGTATTAGTGTGTTGATCTAAAATGAAGAATTTCTATAATAACAGGGAGGAAAAGCTTGTAATATCTTAAAATTAGTCTTCCGATTCCTTGTTTCAGAGAACTCTTTTAAGCATGCTAACATAATTGTAGTAAGACAGGTGTGACTAGATGACTCCAGCTGTAGGTCACTTAATATAGTAATTCCAAGCATTTTTTTAACTTGAAAGGAAGATGGACTAAATTTTAAGACTTCATTTGTAAAATAATGGGGAGGAAAGGAAAAAAAAAAACACACCTGTTTTCCTTCTGGGCAAATACAGTACTTTCAAAGCATACTTGTTTCAGTCTGCTGAACCATTTCTGAATTGGCAATTGAAAATTTCTGACGAATTTCCATCTTCATGCATTTTTTGCTTTTTCTAATGTTTTTTTTCCTAGCCTTGTTAATTCTTTAGAATTGTTAATTCTTTGTATTTTGGTACAATATTTTTTTCACTTGTGTCCTGCTTCCTGTCATCTGAAATATTATCATATGTTGAATGTACTCTAAAATATGGAAAATCAGTGTGTTGATGTATGATGCAACTTCAAGCAGTAATCATGTGCTCCAACCTATTGTTTAAAATTCCAAATGGTTTTGTATGGTTTGGGCCTCTGTTATCGAAGGCCTCCTATGCTGCAGTCAACTATCAGTGTTATGGTTCTTAATAGAAAGCCCCAGACCAAAGTTAAGTTTATGGAGTTTGCACAAAACTTTTAGCAAAGAATGGCTGCGCTTCTTAATATTGTTACTTAATATTGTTACTGTGAACTGTGCTTTAATTCAGCTGATGTGAAATAGGTATGGATTATGCTTATGTGAACTGAGGTGTCTTTAAATTTGGAAACATGGTAGGAGGAAGATGATTGAGGGTTCAATATAAATGACTCGAAACAATAATTTGATCTGGACCAGAATAGCCTTGTGGTATTTGCTCTTCCCTGTGATAAGATTAGCAGATCTGTGTGGCTTTATTTACAAGGCAGACAAAAAAAAAGAAAAAAATATGTTACTTGGGAGAAAATAATTGGCCAAGAAATGATGATCTGCTTCCATGAAGAGTAAGAGTAGCTGCGAGGTTGGCTGAGTTGGCTCTGATCTTGCAGTCTGAATTACAGTCTTGTAGTCTTGATAACGTTGAGTGGTAATAATGTATGTGAAGTTTACATACTAATCTACACCGTATTTGACTCAAGTTTTTAATGAAGCAATTTTTATTCTGTTAAGCAGTTAGAACTTATTTTTCTCCCTATCAAGTTATAAGTATACCTAAGCTGCCATTCACACTGTTCAGAGTAGCTTGTACTTCTGTGCAAAAAATTAAAGGTTTACTTTTTCCCTTACAAGGTTCAAGAAAAACAGTTGGAGACTCAGGAATGGAAAAAGAAGTATGATAAGCTTCACATGGAGTACAAGGAAATGGGGTATGAATCTGTCCTGATTTTTATATCTACTTGTTTACTCCAGCTACTTTTTCTAACTTACGTTCAACATTTCTTCTGAATTTTTTAGAAAAATCGTTGCCGAGTTTGAAGGAACAATAACACAAATGATGGGTAAGTTCCATGTTTACACTTTGAATGTCTTGCAGGGTGGGGCATGCTTAGACTAACTTTACTAGCTGAAGTTTGTGCTCTTTCACTTCTGATGGCATGAGTAGTTAAAGTGCTTCCAGGGTGAATGTAAGTTTGCAGACAGGGTGGTTGGAGTATGCATATTCCTACAGGCTGGCTATTACTTGGTAGGTAATGGTGACTTCCTGAATCAGACAGGAACACATCCAACTACTTACTCTCCAGTAGAGTGTGAGCTGCTGGTTTATTAAGACTGGCAGATCTAGTTGTCTGCACCTAGTGTTTAACTGTTTATCTGACCTCATTTAAGTGACAAGATGTCAATAGGAGTTCTTGCTGGACAGACCTGGCCTTTGCTTTCGTCAAGTTTGTGGCTTCAAAACTAGGAAGACATTCAGTGAAACTCTGGTTGTATAGGTACATTCTTCTAGTTCAAAGCTGAGTAAACAAATCTGTGCCTTGCTTAAATCTAGTTCTTTATGGAGACTGAATATTATGTTAACTTTTTTGTGCTTCTTTAAACCTATGGGAAACATGGCTCAGGTGTGCTAACAAAAATTTGGCCTTGCTGCGCTAGTCTGACTTGTTATTCCAGTCTCCTCCAGATCTTCCAGCTATTGTTTATACTTACTGACAACAAATATTTTTGGATTCCTTGCCTGTATCACAACCTTTGAGACTCCTGTCATGGTATTTTGACTGCATCACAGGAAAAACAATACTTTGGGCAGGTGCCTTATCAGTTTTTAATGACCTTAGGGTTGGTGTGAAGTATTTTGTAGCAAATAAAGAGAACGTGACTCCTTCCTTAAAAGCAGAGATAGTGGTCTCATTTCACAAGAGAGACTACATTGTGAAACCCTTTTTTTTTTTTTTACTTAAGAGGAAGAATTGAAGGTGTGAGGGCTGTATTTTCATAGTGTGTTCAGAGTATAACTCTGTTAACTTCACTTTCTTTAGAGGATGCCCAGAAGCAGAAGGAATTTTCAAAGAAAGAAATGCAGAGGATGGTGGAAGAGAAGCAACAAGTGATTTCAGATCTGAAT